>OX328105.1:19832393-20432393 GCA_946811185.2 Hippopus hippopus | reverse complement strand
AATCCTGGATTGTTTTGTAATAGGTTAAAAGCATGTTTTCAGCTGGTCAACAATTTTACACTTATCCTACCGTTCCGTGACCATAGATGTATTTTGCTGAGAGTACGTGCAGTCTGATCTTGCTCTATACTCTCCGCTGCTCTATCAGAAGTTTGGGTCATATCAATACCCATTCACTGCCAATGAACTTAACAAAACATGTTATATAATCGTTAATAATTCATGTCCGGCAGGATAAGTGCCAACCATTAAGCTGCTAAGCGCAACTCAAGGACCTCTGGCAGACAATGTAGATCAAGATCAGACTGCACAGAACGTCAAGTCGGTTCTTGGACCTACATCGTCCATTAGGGAGATATTTTTCCCCAAAACTACATTGAAACAGCAACATTCGTGTTTTTACTATCGGCCTTAAAGTTTCATTTAACTTATTTACCGGGGCAGGGCTAACCCTTATCCTGCTAAATAAGTGAAATAAAACTTTAAGCCGACAGTAAAAACCCCAAATTTTGCTATTTCAAATGCATTTTATTGGGGGAAAATATGTCCTTATCGGACCGTGCAGATCAAAGATCAGACTGGACGTTCTGTGTAGTCTGATCTTGATCTACACTGTCCGCAAAAGGTCAGTGAGTCGTGCTTAGCAGCCTAAGGGTTAATAAGGATTCACAAAACGTATGGTTTATGAATTTTATGGCCTATGGTAAAACAATTTCGGCAGCAGTCAATGTAAACTGAACCAGATGGTATGGTGGCATATTTCTGCCGCGAGATACGAGATAGCTATTGCGATAATTTACGAAAACTATCGTGATAAAACAAAGTTTCCTGGAAATATTATCTAGATAATAAAAATTTTCCCGATAAAAATATCGCGATAATTCTAACTGTTATCATGATTATTTTTGCTTTCGTGCCCATAACTGACATTCACGGTATCTATAATTAGATACTGTTTCGGAACATCTTTGTCTACAACCTTCAGAATTCTGCTTTTCCCTAAATGGTTTTAAAGTTGTTCGTAGGAGGCAATTTGGATCGTCTTTGAGATTTTACAGACTTCTGTTTATTTCCAGTCTTGTCAAAATTAACCAATTAAGCAACAATTGTCAATTATTCGAATTTTTACTTATTGCAATCTTGTGAAGTCAAAAACTACCGAGTTCATCCCAATGATAAAAGTTTCTATTTATAGATATCGAGAAACAGATAAAACTATCACGATAATTTTATCTCGAAAGTCAGCTTCGTGCACGACTGAGAAATTTTGCGTTAAAATATTAAGTTTATCGTGATATTTTTTTCAGGAAACTTTACACTATCTCGATAAAATTTCCAGGAAACTTTAAATTATCGCGAAAGTTTTCTAAAATTATCATGATAGCTATCTCGTATCTCGTGGCAGAAATATGCCACCATAAGATGGTCATCGAAATATCAAACACGGTTAAGGAGACGGCTAAAGTGGGTTTTTTTTGTCCTTTGTCGTCCTAAAAATCTTTCTTGTACATTGCCGGGGTCAGTTTTACCTTACCTTAATTTTCTTGAATTCTGACTTGTTCAATCACAATCCATTCTAGTTATTCGATGAATGGATTTAGAGAGAGAGAGAGGGAGCAACCGATCGACCCGACTGACCGACAGACAAACGAATTGATAGACAAATGACAGACACACTGACAGACAGAGAGACAGACAGACAGACATACAGAGAGAGAGAGAGACAGAGAGAAAGAGAGAGAGAGAGAGAGAGAGGTAGGCAGGCAGGCAGGCACACAGATAGACGATTGTTACCCCGTTGTATCTTGAACACGTAATTGTTGTACAATAAAGTTGTGTTCACTTCCATCGTTTACTGATACTAATGAAGCTCCATTGGTCTGAAATTTGAAAATAAATTTGTAAAATATAGATATCTTACATTAGAAGTTTAATTGTTTTTTATTTATTTAAATTCATCGATATTTAAGACATGAAGTTTATGTTGTTTTTTTTTTTAATTCATTGCGTAAAAGTAGTGGCGCCAGAGAGAACAGGACGTTATAGGAATTTCATGAAGATAATGTGGGGAAAAGATTGCATGTTTATGTCAAGGTGTGACTCCTTTTCCTGTAATGTTATCCATATCTTGTGCACCCCACAATTTTTGTTTCTACAAGTATCTCTTCTTTGCGGCGTCATTTCTACTAGATCTTGGTATATCTAAAAATAGGATACTAATGGTAATAGATTTAAGTGTCTATGCTACAGCAGTATTTACATGTGGCTATTGTTACATATACATCAATCATAAACCTGTTTCTGCATCTATTATTTATAAAAGTCTCTCTCTCTCTCTTTCTCTCTGCGAATGATAACAGATAAAACCCAGCTACATATAAATAATCACGAATGCACTAAATTTATCCTGTGCTTATTTTGTCATTCAATTCGTGAAAAAAAAAGTTTATCCGCCCCTATTAATTGCACAGAAAAGACAGAAATGGACAAGATACTGAAGTATTTCTTGTTATATGTCAAGGAGATCGACAGCCTTTGTTGAACAACATGTTAACCCTAACCCTGCTCAATAAGTGAAATGAGACTTTAAAGTCGATAGTAAAAACCCAAATTTTGCAATTTCAAAAGTAACTTTTTTGGGAAAATATGTCCTGATCGGACAGTGTAGATCAAAGATCAGACTGCACGTTCTGTGCAGTCTGATCTTTGATCTGCACTGTCCGCAAAAGGTAACAGAGCCGCGCTCAGCAGCCTAAGGTTTAGCTTTGGGAAGCCGTACCATTTTACATGTGCGCAACTCAACCTGTTCGAGAATCATTTTTTTTCTTACTGAAGTATTTCTGATGCACGTGAGAAAAGTAGTCTGTGGCTTGGAAAGACATTTGTACCAGTACTGGTGTGAGAAAGCCAGAAAACGCAGACGTAGGTGCACTGGCCGCCATGATATAACCTAAGCTGTTAAAACGGCATTGAAACTCCAATACAAACAAATACTGTAGTAGTACTTTTCAAATTCTACAAATTTTTTGGTTATATTCATGTATTATTCCGTAAAGCGATGAGTAAACCAAATGGCCCATGATTTTCGTTCTAGAAGAAGACCCCGGTGGTTGCAATTTTGTGATGCCTTTTTGTCTGTAGTTTTTCAGCAAGGCGGACACTGTAGATCAAATATCAGACCGCATTTATTGTCCAGTCTACACAAAGGATGCAAATGCGACTATAGTACTGAAAGGTGCTTTAACTCTTTATCACACAATGCCTTCTTTACGATCTTGAGAAACAAAACGTTTGAAAACATTGTGGGAATAGGAGAAAATGCTAACCAGCATTTTCTCCTTTTCCCACAATGTTTTCGACTATATAAAAAACCACTTCCACGATTTTAGCCACATTTGATTTGGCCTCTGCATGTGCTTTGAATTTGCGACAATTTGCGGCAATTTGTTTTTAGGAGATACAGAGTCACAAGAATCGTAATACAGAATATGAGTGAGACTTCAGAGGCCAAAGGAAAAATCGATCGTTACTAGTAACGTTTTCAATCTTTGACTGCCTCAAGAAGAAGAAGAAGAAGGAGAAGGAAAAAGAATTGTCTGCAGAAGGTGATGAAGTAAAGCCACACTTTCGTTGAAGTAAATAAAAATGAGTCATGCTCTGGCAAAAGAGGGCTTAATGCATCTCCATGATGCATGATACCAAGCAAGTCATTACTGTATTATAGACCCATGAAATCCATTCTGTATAACAGCCGACCGAATTATCAGGTACATTGGTGCTTTTAACTGCAGGAAATTGACCCATTGCAAAAAACTTTCGGCCCAGGTCAGACTGCATGGACTGCGTAGGCTGACCTGAGTCGATACCTTTTGCAGATGCATTAAGCCCCCTTTTCACAGAGCATGGCTCAAATACTAGAGAGTCCTGCCGAGCCCGATAGATCATTCGGTAAAGCGTGTAGGGCTTGAAATCAGGGGGTCACCTGTTCGATTTCTAAGCTCGGTTAATTTCTCTCCGAGGATAGTAACTACGACAGGACTCGTTCCTGTCTCACCGCTGAACGTTCGGAAAAATGTTATGCAGAGTACTGCTAAATGAAAGTTCAGGAAAGCGTTGGTCGCCGAGATATTACTAGAATTATGTTGAAAATGGCGTTGAATTACACACTACAACATTTGTATTGGAGTTTTAACGCCGTTTAATAGCATAAATCATATCACGGTGGTCAGAGCACCTACGCATGTGTTTCCTGGCTTTCTCAAACCGGTACTGACACAACTTTCTTTCCAAGGCACTGACTACTTTTTTTCCACAAGCAACAGAGGTGAAAGGCAAAATATCGCCGGAAAGAAAGTTTGCTTCAACCGGGTATATCACCTGCAAGCAAGCATAAAGTCACGAGCCAGATACGCTAACCACTGAGCTACCCAGCTGAGCACATGCAAACAAGAAAGTCCTATATACTTACATTGCAGTTAGTCAGGGCGTCTGTGTACTTTCTCTGTGGAGCATAGTTGAAGTGATAACAATGTTGTTGGTATGTGACCCAGCTACTCGGACAGTCTATGGATAATAGTGAACGTTAAGCGTTAAATCTTTACTAAACGGCAAAATTTACATGTAGATTTGTCCTTATAGAAAGCATTTAACGACAAAATAAATGTTACTCAAAACTTAACTGTTGGTGTTGGATGGGTGGACACATCGTGTGAAAAGGAGAACATGCTGGTTACCAATATCTTCTCCTTTTTCCGCACTGTTTTCAAAAGTCTTCTTCTTACGGGTCGTTAAAATGGATTGTTTGGTAAATAGTTAGAGCATAAAATAAAAGATCTTTGTTTTCTGCCGCAAATCTAATGTTACTACATGTATTGTGTTTTCATCCGATGAAAGTCTATATTTTACAATAATGTTTTCATTTTCTACAAATCTATACTTTACTGTGATGTTTTCATCAGCTGCAAATCTATATTTTACAGTAACCTTTTTCACCAGCAACAGATGTATACTAAACAATGAAAATTACACAAGTAACAAATCTATATTCACATGTATTTTACAACGACGTTTTCACCTTCCGCAAATTTGTACATAGCAGTGATGTTTACACCGGGTGCAAATCAATGTTTTACATTGATGTTTTCGTCTCCTTTTAATCTTTATTTTGAAATAATGTTTTCATCTGTTGCAAATTTATGGTTAAAATAATATTTTTACCAGCAGCAACATTATGTTTTACTATGATGTTTTATTTGCTTTCAATGCACATTTAACACTGATGTTTTCATATGGTGCAAATTGTTATTGTACAAAAATATTTTTACTTGCAGCAAATCTATATTTTACAAAAAATGGGGATTTCAGTTGCTGCAAATTTATTTATGTCACAGAGATGTTTTCGCCAACTTTAAATTAATATATTACAACGATATTTTTTCCTGCTGAAAAAACTTATATTTTACAACGATAATCTTTACCTGCTGCATATTTATATTTATAATGATATTTTCGCGTGCTGCAAATCTACGTTTTACGTATTTTTACATGCTACAAATCTACATTTTACAATGTTTTCACATACTTCAAATCCATATTTCACAACGATGTTTCGCTGGCTGAAAAATTCATATTTTACGATATTTTCAACTGCTGCAGGTTTGTAGTTTACGTGATGTTTTCACATGCTACAAATCTATACTACAATGATGTTTTCACATGCGACAAATCTGTATTTTACTGTGATGTTTATGTATGCTGCAGGTTTATATTTTACATAATGTTTTAATCTGCGGCAAATCTATATTTCTACAATGATGTTATCACCTGCTGCATGTTCATAATTTACAATGATGTTTTCAACTGTCATTGATATCTTTATTTTACCATGATGCTTTCACCTGCTGCTACATCTTATAATAATGTTTTATCTACAGCAAACCTCTATTCTAGAATGATGCAAATTTATATATTTTATCTGATGTTGCACATGCTACAAATCTATATTTGTATGATGTTTTCTTTCACCTGCCTAAAATCTATATTTTACAAGATGTTTCACACGCTATAGATCTATATATTACGGTGATGCTTTCACATACCACAAAAAATATATTTAACACTGATGTTTTCACATGCCACAAATTTTTATTTTACATTATGTTTTCACTTGCCACAAATATATATTTTACAGTGGTACTTTCACTTGCTTAAAATCTTGTATTTTTCAAAGATGTTTTCATCAGTGATTTTTCACCTGCTGCAAATTTGTATTTTAGAATGTTGTTTTCATCATTTGCAAATCTTTATTTTACGATGATGTCTACACATGCTGCAAGCCAGTATTTTACAATGACATATTCACCAGAAAAAAAAAGTTTTCCCTTACAAATATGTTTTCACCAACTGCGACTCTATATTTGACGATGATGTTTCCACCAGAAACATAAGTATATACTAGTACTACTTTAAGTTTGCTTAGCACCAAGATTTCCTAGCACCATAGCAGAGACTGTATTCGATATTTTTGTGATGTTAATGCTGGAAATCATTCAGTGGTGTATCGAGAAGGTCTCCAGTACACACACTGCCTTGTATGACAGGCAAATTCCTCGTGCAAGTCTTGCAAATGCAGATACCTTCAATTTTCGTAGCGTTTTGAGGCACTGCAAACATGTACCAAACTTGTGTACACTCTTTTGCGAATGTCAGAAGACATTTGTCAGATGCAGAAATGTGGCGGGCAGTTGGAATGTTGGAACAAGGGGCTCTTCATCGTGAGGTTGTCGAGGCACTTGGTGTTCACCATACTGTTATCACCAGAGCCTGGGCGAGGTACCAGCAGTATAGGACACCTATCCGGCGACATAGTGGTAGCAGGAGATGAGCTACATCTGAAGCTGATGATCGATATTTGGTCATCCAGGCTCGGAGAAATCACTTTGCGACTGCAACTCAACTGCGTTCTGACCTCTAAAATGCCTCTGGGGTCAGAGTTTCGACTCAAACTGTACTCACACGGTTGCACAAAAGTGCCCTCAGATCGAGAAGATCATGTATTCGTATCCCCCCATCTCCAAAATCAGCTACTATCAGCATCGTTTTTTTTTGGGCGATGGGCCATGTTGGTTAGAGGAGAATGGATTGGCGACCTTTCTTCTTTACAGATGAGTCCAGATACTTCTTGGAGAAGGCCAGGGGAAGAGGTTTCATGCAGCAAACATTGCTGAGCATGATCGGTATGGGGGAGGCTCTATCATGCTGTATCGAGAGGAAATTCTCGACACACAGGTAAGGTCATATGCTGGTGCTGTTGGCGATGGGTTCATTTTAATGGACGATAATGCTCGTCCTCAAAAGGCACATATTGTCCAACAGTACTTGCTAAGGGAGGGTCTCCAGCGTATGGATTGGCCATCCCGTTCCCCCGGCTTAAATCCAATTGAACACATGTGGAATGAGTTAGAGATCTGCATTTCAGTCCGTCAGCTTCAGCCACAAAGCATTCAGCAAATTGTCGAGGAATGAAATCCCATTCCACAAATGGTTATCAAAAACCTAATTGGGGGCATGCAAAGAGGATGCCAAGCTGTCATTGATAGCAACGGGTCACATACACGTTATTAGGCCCATACCAAATTAATCGCGTCTTTTTTGCAAATTCTGGTTTTTACTCGTTTTAGAAAAAACAACCGTTTTAGTGACCATCGAATTAAAAATGAAAATAAAATCAAAAGAGTCTATAACAAGTGTAAAATCTTAATATGCAATAATAAGTAAAGCACAAGGTACATGTTCAACAAGAAAAACTACTAAAAGTTTATCTACAGCCAAAGATAATGTATGTACAATATTTTTGGTACTTAGCAAACTTTGAGTAGTATATATTGTACAAACATGTTTTCATCTGCTGCAAATCTATATTATAAAATGATGTTTACATCTGCTGCAAATTTGTTTATTACAATAATGTTTTCACTTTTGCAAAATCTATATTTTCATGGAGCAAGTCCGTTTCATTAAATGATATATTCACTTGAAAATGTTCATAACCTTACAAACATGTTTTCACCAACTCTGACTCTAAATTTGACGATGATGTTTACATAAGAAACAAATGTTTATTGTACAACAAGGTTTTCATCTGCTGCAAAGCTATATTTCAAAATGATGTTTTCAGCTGGAAATTTATATGTAAAATTATGTTTTTTTTCTGCTGCAAATCTATATCTTACAATTATATTTTCACATGCTAAAATTAACATTTTACAACAATCTTTTCACATGCTGCAAATCTTACTTTACAACGTTGTCACATGATGCAAATCTATATTTTACAATGATCTTTTCACCTGCCGCAAAACTGTATTTCACAATGATGCTGTCACATGCTGAAAATCTCTATTTCACAACGATAATTTTCCCTGTTTCAATCCACATTTCACAACGATGTTTTCAAATACTGCAAGTCTTTATTTTACAAGTATATTTTCAAAAGAAAATCAAAGGACTGAAAGTCCTGAAAAGCGGATTTGTTGAACAGTTTTAAGCTATGATTTGATTTAACGAAAATTATTTTTCTATCACATGTAATACATGTATAATTTGTAAGTAATTAGTAGAGTAAGCAAGGGCAATGGGAGTCAAAGTTGTTCTACCAAGTGTGCTGCGCAGCAGCTGTTATTTTACTACTTATTAGAGTATTAATTTGATCCAACAATTTGATGTTTTTTTGCTGTTAGTATTATATTTAGGACTGTAAACACGCATAGGACTGGAAAACAACAACAACAAAAAAAAGATAGATTTATAAGTGAAAGTTATTTGACAAATATATAGAATACTTTAGTAGTTGATTCGTTGATGAGTAAGACTTAAAAACTATACAAAATAGGATGATGATATATAATGATATTTCTGTAAAAACACGTTGTTAAGGTCTACAGTTGTCAATCAGTTTCAGCAATCATGGGCAAATTTGATCAAAGAGTACAATATATTGCTACTTACACATGTATGCAATATGAAATTTTTGTGCCTTCTTCTTGAACTTCTTACCAGAGGACAAGATTTTTGACTCCCCCAAATTAAAACCAACTATTCAGATTTTCATACCCTCAACAAACTCAAAAATGACTTACTGAATTATAGCTTGAAAATCATAAGTAAAGGAGAAAGATAAGATTTAGAAAAAAATATCTGAATTGATATTTCCTTAATGCACTACTCAGCCTCTTTGGGTATTATTAGATTTCATGCCACAGTGTTGGAAAGCTTTGAGGGAATGGTACTTAATCAATAACATGCACCATCAACAAGGATTTATATACATGTATTCAAATCAGTATCAAGTGTAATAAAAATAAACAGAGTGACCTATTGCTAAATAAGCCTACAATTCCACTATCAAACACCCAAAATTGCATCATTTTACCGGATCTAACCATACACTTTATTGAAAAGAAATATATACCTGGTAGTATTTATTGGCCTTTTACGGAATAATTTGATTTGTGGGAAAAAATAAATAAATAAATAAATAAATAAATAAATAAATAAATAGCTTGCTGTTTAGAGCATAAACAAACAATTCAATAGATATGGAGCCCTCAGATTATGTGATTTGTATTTGTAAAGGGTAGAAAAAATTCTGGAAGAAAAGAAGAAAAGAAATACTGTTGTCTTGTTTTCCAACACTCTTTTCATAAACCCTATTACACAGGGCTCATAAAACATAGGATTTATTGTGTGTTACTGGGCTAAAAAAAAAAAGAAAAATCCTCAAAAATTCTCCCAATTTAACTTTGTATGACACAAAATTTAAGGGCCAAATATAGGCCATGTTTGGACAAACCGTACAGTATTTTGAATACTGATTACATGTATATGTAACAGTTCTGTTAAATAGCCCCAGAGGCTGGGATTGAACCTAGAACCTTCAGGTCCAAACTCCGTAGGCAAACGCTCTACAACACTGCTACAAAAGCTAGCTCTATAGCAAGACAGATAAGTGTACCCTTATACAAACACAAGCTATACATTTATATCAATCTGTGGGATAGACCAGTATACATCATATGGATCCATGCCAGGTTTCCATTGCATCTGACAACTGGATCTGGAGAATATTTTGATTGGGGTTTATTTTAACACTTTACCGAACACTCATGTTAACCCTAAGACTGCTAAACGTGACTCACTGACCTTTTGCAGACAGTGTAAACAAGATCAGACTGCAAGAAGGTGCAGTCTGATCTTTGATCTATACTGCCCGATAAGGAGATATTTATCGTCCCCAAAATTACCTTAAATAGCAACCTTTGGGATTTTACTATCGACTTGAAGGTTTCATTTGAGTTATTCAGCAGGACAAGGGTTAATAACCCTGAAGGAAATAGACAATTAAAAGCATCATGGGAAAACGACGAACTTCTGGTAGACAGTATTTTCTCCTGTTCCAACATTGTTTTCATTCATAAGAGTGAACTTCAGCTCATTTGTATCAGTTTCTGAATTGTTGTCTGCAGATACATTTAAAGAGCCTAAACCTTGTCATATGGGGAAGGAATGAATAATAAAATAGCATCCATTTAATTACCATTTTTGATTAAAAAACAGAAAGTAATTTATGCATAGATGGTGGACATAGACTAATCTGAACAATCTTACAAAAATTAACTCCCCTCTTAATGTGGATCTGGGGTCCTGCATGGCTTACTAGTAAAGTTTAGGACTTGTTACCTGATGGCCATATGTTTTTCCATGGGAGTGTCCTTAGGCATGACACTTCAGAGCCCTAGCCTAGTACTGCTGAAACCCAGACATACATAAATAAGCTAGTTGTAGCAGTTATTGACTGAAATAATGTTGAAAGCGACATTAAATGCCATTCAATTAATCAAATGTGGATCTAACATTGGCCTCCCACAAGGTTAACCTTTATCTGATATTTCTGTCAGGCTCACAAAATATAGCTCTTAAGTTTTTGAAAACATTGGTAGACAAACAGATCTTTTTTTTCATTCTTACCAAAGTCATTTTGTCCCCATTCTATAACACCATAAAGGATACAATGTGTTTTAACTAAGGTAAGTGTGGCTATATTATTCCATTTTGAAGGATGTTCAGAAAAACTTTTGAAACAACTTATCCAATTGGCTGAGCTTTATTTGGCTGTACTAAAAATCAACTTGGGTTTTCAGAAGGACTAGTGATGGTGGTTTTTGTCTGAGATTATGCTTTAAGTCAGATTGAAAATATCAACAGCTCACCCTAGTGTTTGTATACATGTGAGCTTAAATAAATACACTAAACATGATGACTATATTTTCCTTTACCATAGCATTTTAAGCATTTCTAAAATCATTATTAATCATCATTATGCAAGACTCTTTTGAAATATTGAAACTTCTGTACTCAGATATCAAGGTTTTGATTTTTAAAACAGCATTTTACAATCCTAGTCAGACTATAAACACAACACTTTCTAAACTTTGATATAGTGGGTATAATCATATAGACTGCAAACAATTCAATTCTAAAATAGTGTGCCTATAGGAGTGGGATTTTATTATGTTAGGTGGTCTGATCTTAATCTACTCTTGCTACAAAGGAAACAAACTGTCCTTATTCTGAAGTATAAAGCATGTATTGTTTTGAAACTAGTATGATTTAGTTTAAACCCTTACAAAACAATCCCGACTTTGAACGACCCTGAGGAAGAAGGCTTTTAAAAAGAATTTGGGAATATGAGAAAATGCTGGTAACCAGCATTTTTCCTTTTCCCACAATGTCTCCAGACTTTCCAAAATTAAAATTCATATTTTGAGTCACATTGATTGTGTTATCAGCAAATGCTTTCCACTTGGACAAGTCTCAAACTTTGTTGTGTGGTAAAGAGTTAAAAAAAAACACTGGAGTCCTCTCAGGGAAATAGAAACAATGGCTTTTTTTTTTAAATTTAATTTCTTACTGAAAGCACATTGTCCTTTCCATGACTCTAACACCTAGGAATACCTTCAAGGGTTCTTCCTTATTACTACACAACTTGAAACTATTAATTTCAAAATGAAATACAAAATCAAACTAGACACAACAATTTGATTGTTCAGATACAATGATTTCTTCTTTCTTTTAAAAAGAAAATTCTTGGTTTTATTCCTGACCTAAAAAAATGTTATGAAATAGTCTGAAAATGAAAACTAAATGGTATGTTTAGTACTTTCTAAGCTTTAGGCCATGTGTAATTCATGAGTATTGAATATACCTTCCTTCTGGAAGATAAATGAAAATTCACCTTGTATCATAATAAAGACACAAGTCAAGAAATGATGATTTCACAAAAGAAAAGTAAGGTTAACTCATGCACTGACACAAAACATGAAATTGATTGTAACTACCTTCAAGAATAATTTGATGTTTGACTGATTTCTGGTGGTTACTTGAGTTTCAACACTGTTTCAGTCTTAGAGTGACAACAACCCATTTATTTGTGTACGGCTTGGGTTTTACTAGGGCTAGGCTGATTCTACGCAGTGTCTTGTCTGTAGGCACTCCTACAAAATCCTGCCAACTAGGTGAGGATAAAAAATCCGGGATAACTCAGCCGACACCTTCACCAATCAGCCACAGTCTCACAGAACCTCACTAAATAAATGAACAGGATTATGTCATTTCACCGCTATATTGGTGCAAATATAAAAAAAAAAACATAGGCTGTATAGGTTCAAGCTTAGACCTCATAGACCTCATATTCTGCACAGTCTGAACTTAGATTATCATTCACAGTTTCAAAAAAAAAAAATACAGATGTAGATTTCTTTTTGAAGTTTGAACCACTGCAGGGACATGTGCAAAAAAAAAATAAAAAAAACATGATGTAGCATGGTAAGATACTTGAAATTCAATATTAACACTGGTAAAACAGCTATTCATTACTTCCAATGCAGTTTTGAGTGAATCCATTTTCATGTTCTGAAAAATAGAATTAAAATCATCACTCATCACCTTGAAGAACATATTCCAGATATTATTTGTTTTTTGATATCTGCAAATCCCTGCCCTGGGTACAGCTGAAGCAGCCAGAATTGACCAAGATCACACTCAGTGTGACAAGTTGCTTTGCAAAGTAAAAATTGACCTATACATAACTAAAATGAAATTTTCAAGTCGATAGCACAAATCCAAATATTTCTATTTCAAAGTTATTTTTGGAGGATAAATACCTCCTTACTGGGCAGTATAGATCAAAGATCAGACTGCGCCTTCGGTGCAATCTGATCTTGATCTACACTGTCTGCAAAAGGTCCTTGGGTAGCACTTAGCAGCCTAAGGGTTAAAGGAATTGGTCCCTCTATAAAACTTTAAAAACTATAGGCATACTTTCATTCTGAGGTTTGAATTACTTGCTGTTTACATGAAGCACAGTTTCCGTCTCTAGTATGGGTTGAGCAGCAGTTCATCATAAATATGTACTTTATTAAATAAAGTACATATACTTCAATCTCCAAGCATAAAAAATATATCAAAGAATTTAACTCTGTCCATATAGTAAGACGTATAGATCTAGACTAAGATGTATTCCTGTCGACCCTTTATCAAACATCTGTCTGAAAATTCTGCATTCTTAATTCTTTTGCATGAAAGGTAACAAAATAAAATTCAAGCATATTAGAAGAACTATGAATGGACTTTTACACCTTGAAGATAATTGAGTATCTGAGGCTTAAAGTCCAGGATGTTAGGTTAGGTTAGTGGATGTGCAGTTCACTGAGAAAGACACGATTTCCCCTCGAAAATCCTCAGTATAAATTCACGTCACGAGTTCGTACTTGATCGGGGCCGTTTGTAAACGCAGGATTTCTTTATGTCCCATTATCGATAACTGGAGAGAAATTTTGGAAGCAGTCTTGCATAAATCAAACGTCAAATATATATATTTTAATAGACTACACGATCTTCATTTTTTTTTAAACGTTTCATAGAAATGTTTCAAACAATTCGGAAATTCATCGATAGTGCTATACGAAGGTCGCTAGGGCTTAACTAACAAGGTGCCGAATCGACTCTATGGGTTCTGCGTATTCGTTATCGAAAGGGTTTTAAATCATTTACGGCCAAATTCTAGCTAGCTGTCTGAAGATATTTGATATAATACAGAGTTTAAAAATGTATTTCACTAAGAAATTATTGCTTAATCTCCTTGTTTATTTCGACAGCGGACGACACAAGTTGTGAATGAACATTTCTTGAATGAAAATGGGGACAGTCTATGTAAACAATGTTCATACGCATTAATGGCAATATTTAATGAAAAAAAAAAAACCAAACAAACTTTGTTTAAGTATTTAGAGTATTTCAAACTGACAATTTTTGTAGTTTTGACGAAATTTCGATAAAGAAATCAAACATAATTTGTATGATTTGTTCAAAGTCAGAGCTGAATATCATTTGTAGATCTGCGTTGTTCGTCCCTACGCCAGCCATGCAAAACTGAAAGTGGGTGCGCATGCGTCGTTACGCATGATGTATTTGGTTCCGGCCAAAACGATCACAGTAAGCGGATTTGCTATATAGCAAATCCGCTAAAAAGTGTATACTTTTTAGAGATGTGTGCGAATGTACTGCGAATCTATATTTGACGATGGTGTTCCGCAAAAAACAAATGTCTATGTACAATAATGTTTTCAACCGCAAATCTATATTTTACAATATTGTTATCATTTGCTGCATGTTCATAATTAACAATGATGCTTTCAGCTGGCAAAAATCTATATATTACAATGATGTTTTCACCTATTACTAATCTACATTGTACAAAAACGTTTCGTTGGCTGCGAATTTATATCTTACAATGTTGTTTTCATATGCTGCAAATTTATATTTTATAAAGATGTTTTCACATGCCACTAATATTTATATTACAATGATGTTTTCATATGCCACACATATACATTTTACAGAGATGTTTTCACCTGCCACAAATATATATTCTTATTGTGTTTTCATATGCTACAAATCTATATTTTACAATGATGTGCCGAGCCCCGGTAGCTCAGTCGATAGCGTGCAGAACTTGAGAACACGGGGTCCAGGGTTCGATCCCTGGCTACGACCCCTGGATCGGCCAATTTCTTTCCGAGGATTGATTATAGTCACTGCGACAGGATTCATTCCTCTCCCACCGCTGACCATTGTTTCGACGATGTTTATGTGGGAAAGCAGCCAGTGGCTTGGAAAGAAGATTGTGCGGAGTACTGGTAAAAGACTCCAGGAAAGCATGGATAGGTGCACTGGCCGCCGCGATATAACTGAAATAATGTTGAAAACGGCGTTAAACACCATACAATCAATCAATCATTACAATGATGTTTTCATCTACTGCAAATCTACATTTTAAAACGATGTTTTACCTGCTGAAAATTGATGTTCTTGAACGACGTTTCCACATGCTGCAAATTTATATTCTTCAACGACGTTTTCACATGCTACAAATCTTTATTTCACAGTAATCGTTTCGCCTGCTTGGAATTCATAATGTTCGATGATGTTTTCACCAGAACAAATTTATGTATATAGTACGACAACGTTTTCATCTTCTGCAAATCTATATCTTACAATGATGTTTTCGACAGCCGCAAAACTATATTTTACAATGATGTTTCACCCGTTGCAAATCTATATTTTACAATGATGTTTTCACATCCTGCAAGTCTGTTTTACAATGACAGATTCACCAGAAAAATGATTACAAGAACAATTTCTCCTACTGTGGATCTATATTTGAAAATGATGTTTTCACCAGAAACAAATGTATATTGTACAATACTGTTATCATCTGCTGCAAATCTATCTATTATAATGATGTTTTCATGAATATAGTACAAATCATTATTTAACAAAGACGTTTTTACCTGCTGTAAATCTATATTTAACAACGCTGTTTCCATCTGTTGCAAATCTATATTTTACAGCGGTGTTTTCATCTGTTGCAAGTCTATGTTTTGATATGGCGTTTTCACCTGTTGCAAATCTAAATTTTACAATTGTGTTTTCACCTGCTGCAAATCTAAATTTTACAATAACTTTGTTCACCTGTAGCAAATCTACAATTCACAATAATGTTCTCACCAGATTCAAATCTATTGATCACAATTTGTTTTCACTTCATTCATTTCCACTTTCACTCAGTCGAAGGGTATATATATATAAACTCGGATATTAGTATTTTTTAAACATACACTTATATAGATATGGATTCCGGTATTTTAAAGACATGCTAAAGGAAAACGGAAAGTTCGAAAGTTAGGAGGACATTAAGATAACAGCAGCAATAAAATAAACCTTTTTCTGGTATAACAAACTTAATCAAAGCATATATTAAAAAAAAGATACTGTTAACGAGGGGTCTGTGAGTGTATATCATGTCATCTCCATCAACAGTTATGTCTTTGACATATACTCCTCACAAAAAGTTAAGCAACAATGAATGACCGCTGCACCAGAATCTTATTGTTACAGATATAGACAATTTCATTGTATAAATGTAATGAATATTGAGTTAAAAACCAGTTCAAGCAATTCTGTACTTCTATCAGATAATGTTTTCTCACTTTCAGGCTTTTGAAGTAAGGCACTGTCAAAATCCACATGCAAAAAAGTGGTATACTACCCAGAAGTTTCAAAAGCCTGTAAGTCAGAAACATTATTTGATAGAAGTACAGAATTGCTTGGACTGGTTTGTAACTCAATACTTATTACATTTATACAATGAAACTGTTTATATGTATAATTATAAAATTCTGGTGCAGCGGTAATTCATTGTTGCTTAACTTTTTGTGAGGAGTATATGATGGCGTTTTTTACATGCTTCAAATTTTTATTTTACAATGATGTTTCAACCTGCTTCAAACCCTTGTTTTACAATAATGTTTTTACCACCTAAAAATCTATATTTTACATGATGTTTTTAAGTCGCAGCAAATTTACATTTTACAATTATGTTTTTGACCTGTTGCAAAACAGTGTTTTGCAAATCTGTATTTTACAAGTACGTTTACCGTGATGTTTTTATCTGCTGCGAATAAATAACAAAACGTGTGTTTTATCTGCTGCAAATAGAAATCTCTTAATGATGCTTTCATCCGCTGCAAATCGATATCTCTCAATTTAACATTTTTTACCAGCTCCGATACTTAATTTTACAATGTCGTTTTTACCAGCATCAAATCTAGATTTTACAGAGATATTTTGATCTGCTGCAAATCTTTATTTTTCAATGACATTTTCGTCTGCTGACAAGCTTTATCATCTTTTCATCTTTGTTTTAATTTCTTTCACCGAAATTTCATATATGACGTAAAATAGTTATCTAGGCCTTTGTTTTTCTTGGAATTAGTGAAAATCATTCTATTTTACCTTTTGAGGTTAAGGTGTAAGTAAAATTCATCTCAAGTATTGAAATGTTTGACAACAACAAAGGAGTAACATGCACGCGTTTTACAATGAAAATTTAAGAATCGCTTCTAAGTATATTTTTTAAATTAAGAATTTTCTAGGTATGGATGCCGATATTTTAAAGACATGTTATAGGAAAACCGAGATTAAAAAAAAAAAAAAAAAAGGGAAAACCTTCAAATCAACAGCAGCAATGAAATAAACTATTTAACTTTTTACAGTATACAAACTCAATGCGAATACATAACAAACATGCATCTTTTCTGCTGCAATTCGATATCTCTCAATGATGTTTTCACTCGCTCCAAATCTACATGTAATATAACATTTTTTACGACCGCAGATTCTAATTTTATAATGTCGGTTTTACCAGTAGCAAATCTAAATTTTACAACGATATCTGCTGCAAGTCTATATTTTGAAATGACGTTTTCACCTGCTGCCAAGCTCTGTTTCAGAAAGATCTTTTTCTGCTGCAAATCTATATTACACCGTGATGTCTTCAAATTAATATTTTGTAATGATAGTATCATCTGCTACAAACCGATTTTTTTCATTGACGTTTTTATCTACTGCGAATCTTTATTTGGAAAGATGTTTTTAAACCTAGTTTTACAATAATGTTTTCACCTGCTTCAAATCTATTTTCTATTGAAAAAGAACTGTTTAAAAAGACACTCCTTCAAGACCACATGCATTTTCAAGTCATTATGAGCTGGTTTGCTCTATACTTTTCCTTATCCAATCAAACATTTAATCAATTCAATGCATATCACAGAAGACATGTGATAAAATATAAAATTCCTCCATTACGAGTGGGCTATTTCATCTTTGTGTTTATTTCTTCCATTCAATACATAATACAGAAGACATGTGATAAAATATAAAATCGCTCCATAATGAGTGAGCTATTTCATTTTTCTTTTAATTTCTTTCGCCGATATTTCATATTTGAAGGTAAAATAGTTATCTAGGCCCATATTTTTGTTGGAAGTTGTCAAAATCATTCTATTCTATCTTATGAGGTAAAGGTCTAAATAAAACTCATCTAAAGTATTGAAATGTCTGACAACTTTCTTAGCTGAAGAACGAGTTCAAGATTCTTGCCTATGTCATAGATTCAGATCCACTGGACATCGATTGTGCATAGTAATGTTTATCGAAATTTGTGATACACGTAGAGGGGAACGAAAATTCACGAATGAGTTACATGATCGGACTACCTTAAAACATAGCAGTGCTCAGTTCCATCTTGTTTAGCAAAGGCTGTTGACTTGACACTCACTTCCAAATTTCAAAATTAAAAAGCGACCGCATGCTGCGATATCTATACTGAAGTGGTGATTTACATATTTCAGCTCTCGCTACGAACTTCGTTTCATATCTTGTGATTCGCATGTCCTGCTCCCGCTAAGTACTATGCGAACATTGCATAAGTGCGTGATAAATTTCGCCAGATTAGTTAACCGCGATATTCGAAAAGGTGTTGTTGTAAACATTGAACTGGTAGCCTATTTAAGATGTCTAGTTGTTTACCAAACGACAAAATTTTGAACGCGACCAAATTGAAAGCATTTGCAGACAAATAATAGAATGTAGCTGAAATGATAATTTCTGTCTTTGATAGGGTAGAAAACATTGTGAGAAAAGGAGAAAATGCTGGTTACCGGCATTTTCTTCTTTTTCCAAAAAGTTTTAAAAAGGCTTCTTCGTCTTTTTCCTAGAAGACCGATTTCATCTGGTTTTACCAGGGTCTGGTGGGGTATTTTAAAAATAGTTATAGTAAAACAGTCAGTACTTAATGTCATACAAGAGCCATGCCTAGTGCACCCTCGCCTCCAAAAGTCCGGGATTTTCTGATGAGTTTCGAAGTAATACAGAAAAAAGCAACGCCCTCGTGAAATTGGATCAATACACATGTAAAGAAGATGTTCGACTCAGACTTTTCTTGCCTAATGTAGAGTTAAAGATGAATTATTCATTAAAATGTCCGAAATCTGCCTTGAGCAATCTACATGTCGGACCTTTTTAAAGCAAATAAATTCTTCTGATTAAAAGCTCTTAAAACCTAGCAATATCGTGAAAATAAACGTATGACAAAGCTTGTCGAAAGCAGTTTCTTTGCAATATTTAGCCGTGGTACACATGCAAAAAACTCATGTCACGTATGTATGGGTATAACGCGACTTTATCAGTGTCCCTAGCGTACCAAAACGATTGCCTCACAAAACGACCGCTCGACAGATGCCGTAAGTGCTGCTGCTGCTGTTGCTGTTGCTGTTGTTCATGCTAAAAGACTGCTATTTAAAAGTCTGTGTTGGCACCACGGTTATAAGCTATTGTCATAGATATTGAATCGAAATTCCACCTATGTATTTATTTGCACATAATGGTAATACTATTGGTGCACTGAAACAAGTAGCACTTTCTACGGGTAGTATTAGTGAAGAGAAAAAAATGGATCTTTGAACTGTCAGTGTGAAATAATTAAAATGCTGCTGACACGGCGTTACACACCAAACAAGGAAACAAAGGCAGGAAATTTAAAGCTGTGGAAGTATAGCTGTTTTCACTTCGAAAATTATTGTTGGAAAAGAAGAAATCGCTCCTATTGAGCAATTTCTCCTTTTCCCACTATGTCTGTTGAGCTTCTATCATATTTTTTTCCTTGAAATAATAACTTCCACAGTGACCTTCAACCTTGTTTACAATTTTAAGAAAAATCTGTCCGTTAGAAAGTATGTATTTATTTAAGATTAACCCTTAATTCATTCAAATTATCTCCCTTTTTAACTCAATGGTCTATATATAACATGCATATTTGTACATTTACCATGCTCAAAACCAGGCTTTTATACATTTTATTTTTTGTGCAAAAATATATGAATTTTCATTAAAATGATGTACATTTGTATATTTCTCCTGTTATTTTCCTGTTTAACTATTAAAGAAAGACGCTCTAAATTCAATATATGCTGAATTTTGGAACTGTATATACCTGTTTCAAAGGCACATTTTCTCAGAAACGAGCCGGGTGACCCACATTTTTTATTTTACTGTAATCTCCTAGAGACATGAGCTTTGTATGTGCAAAGTTTTAAAAAAATCTGTCCGTTAGAAAAAATTGTGATATACGTCGTTAAATGTGGATGAGTAAAAAATTGTGCCTGATTAAAGGGATACATGCTGATGGCTACCCTCTAAGGGGCCATTTCACTGTCATAGAGCAACTTATTACTTTGCTTGCTACAGGACCACATCATCCAGCCGTGAGGGTCGAAGTGTGCCAATGAAACGCTTCGATAGAGGATACAACATGAGATCACTCTGCGGTGCAGATCAAAGTATGCCAAAAAACATTTCCTTAAGCAATATAGCGTCAGAATCACATTCCCAGCTGTGCAGATCTAAGTGTGCCAACGAAACATTTCATTAGGCAATAAAACGTCAGAATCACAACACTCAGTTGTGCGGGTCAAAATGTGCCTACAGAACACTTCATATGTCAATATAACGTCAGAATCACATCACTTTGCAGTGCAGGTCAAAATGTGCCAACAAAACATTTCATTAAACAATAAAGCGTCAGAATCATATCACTAAGTAGTGTGGATCAAAGAGTTTTAACAAAAGCTTGCGTAAGGCAATAAAGAGTCGGAATCACATTAGTCTCTGAGACAGGTCAACACTTTCCTATGAAACCCCTCTCCCTCTCTCTCTCTCTCTCTCTCTCTCTCTCTCTGAATGCTGCCGTAGATAGGGAATGAGATTGACTGCTTAGGTAACTTCCCTATTGCAGCTTTGTCATTTTGCTATTTTTTTTTCAAGTTCGGCATTTGTTATATGGGAATGGAGAAAATGTTTTCAAAAGCTCCACTGTTCATGTAAATATAATACGTATATATCGGTATGTGTGAGTTTATATGTATGTGTATGTACGTATGTGTGTGACTTTTTTTTGGGGGGGGTAAAAAAAAAATCAAGTACAGTTTCATATTAACAAAAGGGGGGATAACAATATATTTGTAAATTTTATGCCATGTAATATGGGCCGGAGGCCTTAACTACAAATAAAGTGTTCTGTTCTTTCGTTAGAGAGTATAGCGTCAGAATCACATCACTCAGTGGAGCTGGCCAAAGTGTTCCAACCAAACTTTTCGTTAGACAATATAATGTCGGAATCATATCAGTCAGCAGTGAGGGTCAAGTGTGCCTACCAAATATTTCATTAGGCAGTATAGCAATAGGATCACATCAATTAGCCACGAGTTTCAAAATGTACTAACGACATAGTTCAATAGGCAATAAAGGTTTGAATCACATCACTCAGCGGTGCGGGTCGAAACCTGACGCCGAAACATTCGTTAGAAAATATAGCGTCAGAATCACATCACTAAAAATTGCGGGTCGAAGTGTGGAGGCCTATGAAACATTTCATTGGAAAATATAGCATTATAATCACATTATTCAAGTGCAGGTCCAAATGTGCTAAAAAAATATTTTGTTTGGCAATATAGCGCCATAATCACACGATTTAGCAATTCGGGTCAAAGTGTGCTTAAGAAAAATTTCATTAGGAAATATAGCGTCAGAATCACATCACTCAGCAGTGCAGGTCAAATTGTTCCAACGACACACTTAGAAATGTAATATAACATCAGAATTACATCACTCAGCAATGCGTTTCAAAATGTATCAACGACACATTTCATTAGGCAATAAAGGGTCAGAATCACATCACTCAGTGGTGCAGGTCAAAAGTTCTAACGAAACCTTGCGTTAGAGAAAAAAGCCTCAGAATCACATCACTAAGCAGTGTCGGTCAAAGTGTGCCAACAAAAGGTTTCGTCAGGTTATATAGCGTCAGAATCACATTACTAAGGAGCATTGTGGGTCAAAACATGCCAAAGAAACATTTCACTGGGCATTATGCATGAGGATCACATCGCTAAGCAATTCAGGTCAAAATGTACTAACGAGACTTTTCGTTAAATAATAAAGGGTCAGAATCACATCACTCAGTAGTGTGGGTCAAAAAGTTCTAACGAAACACTGCGTTAGAGACTATAGCGTCAAAATCACATTACTCAGCAGTGCGGGTCAAAATGTGTAAAAGAAACCTTTCATTAGACAACTTAAGAGTTAGAATCACATCACTTAGCAGTGTAGGTCAAAGTGTGACAAAGAAAATTTTCATACAGTAATAAAGCGTCAGGATCACACCACTCTGAAGTGCGGGTCAAAATGTTCTAACGTAACCTTTCGTTGACAATAAAGGGTCAGATTTACATCACTCTGCAGTGCAGGTCAAAAATTTGCAACGAAAGTTGTGTCAGAGAACAAGGCGTCAGAATCACATCACTGAGCAGTGTGGGACAAAGTATGCCTACGAAACCTTTCATTAGACAACAAAGTATCAGAATCACATCACTAAGCAGTGTGGGTCTAAGTGTGTCAACGAAACTCTTCGTTAGGCAATAAAGCGTCAGATTAACCTCACTCAGCGGTGTTGGCCAAAATGTGCAAACAACACTCATCGCTGGGCAGTACAGCGTCAGAATCACATCACTTAGCAGTGCGGGTCAAAATGTGCCAATGTCACATTTTGTTAGGCAATAAATGGTCAGAATCAGATCACTCAGCGTTGCGGGTCAAACTGTTCCAATGAAACACTTCGTTTCACAGCATGGCTTCAGAATTACATCACTCAGGGGTGTTGGTCTTAAAAACAATAAAAAAAAAAGCTATACTTCCATGATCGAGACAGAAAAAACGTTCGATGTAAAACGAGTTACGTATTCCCGCTGTCTTTGAGATTAATTTTGAGAGGTCGTCTGGTATCCCTTTGCTCTAAAACTTAAGACGATACCAGCGTATAGACTCTTAATTGAATGGCTGTGGGTTTTGCAAGGTGTTTTGATTCCATTGTGTAAGAGAAATACCGGTTACCTGTATTTTCTCATTTTCCAGAAAAGCTTGAATTCAAAAACCTTCTTACCCGGGGGCAATAAAACACGGGATTGTTTGGTTGAGAAATAAAGTGACACTATATAACTTAGTCTTAGAATTACCTTTGTATGAAAGGAAACTTCTAATAATAAAAGCGCATTCATTTTTTCGAAACCTTTCGGAAGAAATTTTCTTTTTTGCAACAAGACATTCTATAATGGGTTGGGAAAAGGAGGGGATGTCAACACCAAAACACAGTTTGAGACTGTAAAAAATCCTCGTCTCATAATCAGTAAGAATGATAAGCCACATTTCTACACATATATTCCTCTAGATTTGACAAAGATTTGACAAAGTGAACAATATTAAATTCTTACCGAAAACTTTGTTGTCCTAAAAAGTTAGACTACTGTGAAGTTAACATAAAAAAAGACAGAAAATACTTACCATATACCTGGGCAGTTACACAGTGTAAAATCAGGCTAAATATCCAAAATGACTTTATCCATAACATTCTGTTGCATTGTTCATTTAAGCTTTGTTGCCATTTCAAATCACTTTTAATACATCCAACACTTGGCATAAACCAATATCATACTGCACAGAATAAGGTGTCTAATCTTGGATCTACATCCGTTCTGAAAGAAACTATAACCAAAGTAGTCACTTCATTTGCAATGGAAATTTACATTTTTTCCACCTCAGATAAACGGAGAATATATTTATCTAGCGACGAATTAGTTATATCGCGAATAAGAAGCGAAGTGCAGTAATCCATGTATTTTTGGCTTTCATCCCAGTTGCCGAAATATTATGATTCTGACCGCAGATTAATTTTGTAAATGTATCTTTTTCGCCGACTCTATTTTAAATGTGAGACTTAACGCTGCAGAAATCCTGGACAGTTTAGATTGCTTTTGTGGATGGTGTAGATTAAGATCAGACTGCACCGAAAGCGCGGTCTCAGTTAAGATCTAAGAACAGTGTCGGACATTTTGTGATTTAGTTTCGAAATGGCAATTTCATATTTACTTTACTAAAATGACAGAAAAATGTTGATGTCGCTTATTTTACACTCTATTGGTTAATAGTGCGGATAGACTTTTCGGAGGAAGGAGAATGCAAATGTGTCCGTATCTGTTAACCCTTCGGTTGCCAGTGGTGACTCACTGACATTTTTGCAGACAGTAGATCAAGATCAGAATGCACAGAACGTGCAAAATCTGATCTTGGATCTACCTCGTCCGATATGGTGAAACCTTTTCTCAAAATTTACCTTTGAAATAGCGAAATTTTGGTTTTTACTGTCGATTTGATACTTTTATTTCACTTATGTATCAGGATAAGGGTTACCAAGTCATGCTTATTACTTCCTTCGTGATTATAATATTATGGACTGGCAGTAAAAACCTGCAGAGAAGATACTTGAAACGACTGTAAAGAACTCAGGCATCAATAAAAAGATGACAATCTTTTTTTTTCCTGGACTGAAATTAAGCTGTTATTTCGGTAAAACCATACCAATCATAATCCAACGTCATCTCACATATCTTAAAGGGGCTTTTTTTTATTTTTATGCTGCGTCAATGAGTAGTATTTTTTCTACTCAACTAGAGTCACACCTTGTTTTAGAGCAACATCATTATTTTATGCATATAAATTGACTCAAATTGAACAAAACTGCACTATTTAGAGCGTTTGATGTGAATCCTCACTAAACCGAATGATATTTTGGCACCTGTAAACAGTTTGCTTCGAATTGGCCATGGTCAAAATTAGAATTAATTGAGAAAGGTAGGTTTTTCAATGCAATTTTGTAAAGAAGAGTAGTTACTACACCCATGAATTGTGTTAAATTAAGGAAAAGAAGCATTTTGTTTGTCTATGAAACATGAGGTCATGACCTTTCCTTCTTTGTTCTATAGTTTTGACCCCAAATGCGAAAGTGAGGGGTCATGGAGCTAGCGGCTGTTTTTAGGCGCGAAAATAAGGGTAGGGTCAGGACACTAAAAATTGCGAAAAAACGGCATGGTAATTTGCTATTTTGGAGTTTATCCCCAGATTAAGTGTTATTTTGAGTTTCAATCTAGCATGGCATTTTCAGACAAGCTTCCTGGGTTTGCATTTTGTGAATTTTGGAACTTAGGCTAAAATGGCATATTTTGTCAGTTTTTTTTCCGACCATGCCACTTGCCTGTATTGATCAGTAATTTCACTATTTCACAAGTTGAACATGAATTATTGATAAAATCTAAAGAATTAGGATTGTGTTGTTGCATTTAAGTGCTCTTTATAATTTCAGGCTGATTTTGTTTGAGGGAGTTCTGATTGGAGTACTATCGACAAAATTAAGTGTAGCCGAAAACCATGTACTACTACCTTTGTCTGTCAAACTTTTAACCAAACGTAGACTTTCTTCGCCTATTTCCAAATAGAATCTATGTTACACTTAAAATTACGAGTAGTCTGATTGGTGCATAATACATCAACCGCTGCCATTCATTGATTTAGTGTCGGTTGACTGTTACAGAAGATACAGTTCGTACCAGCTTGCGGTCATGCATAGCCTTGCACTAGGTTTAATTTGGATATCACAGGTTCGATCCTGCGTGAGGTGTTCAAGGTTAAAGTGTCTTTCTGTAAGACATTTTCCGTAGACGTCATCAAGCCCAAATTATCCAGCAGCCGTATTCACCGACATTTATTAATAAAGTTCTTAGTCTTCACGAAGATTTTCTAAATTTGAAAGTAACACAACTTCTGATTGGCTAAACCAAATGGTTTAGCCAATCAGAAGTTGTGTTACTTTCCAATGTAGGAAGTATTTACAGATGTACCGTAATTTTGCATTTTGACTGCAATACTGTTGAAGACGGACTTTAATGCAACGTGACGATCCAGTCCCCTACATTCGGTATACACTTACCTTGTAACCCTTGTCTGCGCATGTCATATTCTTCGAAGATTCGACCTGTCTGCTATGACGTATCACTATCCTGTACAGGATAAATATTAATACGCGGTGTGTAAAGTGATACTCGTCGATAATAAAGTAGCAATGGAGAAAATGGCTATAAACAGTACCTCTGTGGAAAAATCTAGCCTGATTTTTTGCTCCAAATTTCTGAAAGAATTTAATTATTTCAAACGAGAAAAATACTTTACAAATACTATTGTTTTATTGCTCATCTGTGAATACAGTTTCTAAATATAGACTGTAGTGAAACCAGGATTCGTGCAGGGTTTTTCCACAGACTTATCAACAAGAAGTGTCTGGGCTTATACCGAAGGTATTACCAAAGCCTGTAGGAGCTGTTTTTTTTTTTTTATACACATGTATATATAAATGACTGTTACATAGGTTACATGCTGGCTGATCATAGCTGGATGAATCGTACCAGGTAGCGTTTTATTGAGTAAACATTTATTTTATTTTGAAATTTGAAGTTACGGTTATCGGTTTGAAAAGTAGTCCGGCTCTGTACCCAGAATACCCAAATCAGATAGGTCTGTATTTGAAAAATGCCACCCTGCGGAAGATAATGACCTTGTAACATACTAAAGAGATAAACTGGCAGGTTCAAAGTGTTGGAGGAATTCAATGCAGATATAAATTTCGAGTTGTATCATTTCTGCTGAAATGTGGGATGTCTCTTTCAGATTGGTCAGTATCCACCAACCATTCATAATAGAGCTTTTAGTCTTTCTCTAAACCTAGAAATAATACAATTTCTGATTGTTTAAACTGGTTTTTTTAGCCAATCAGAAATTGTATTACTCTGAAACTTAGAAAGTTCTCGTGAATAAGACCGAGAATAAAATTTAGACTGGTTGTTGAATATATGCCCTGTCGTATACATGTAGTGCTTAGAATGAGTAAATCTAATGCCTCCATATAAACCTGCTTGTTTTTCTTCTGCTATGGTTTGTTGCAGACGACAAGTGTCCATCGAGACGAGGTAATTAACTCTTTTATTATATTCTTATCAGTGAATTACTGGGATTTCACAGTGAATAACGTCACTTGTGTTGATAAATATGGTATCATCACTAGTGACGATATAGTTTTAGAATGTTTGCCGGAACTACTTTTTTACTTTATTACTCATATTGTACCATTCTTGATAATTATTAAAATAAAAAAAGGTGAATTATGGGGGAAAAAAAACAAGATAATCGGACTCGTTTTTTTTCAACCACATCACACCTCATTTTAGGGACAGATTTTTAATATCACACATAACCAGTTGATTATCCTCTATATCCCGCTAAAAGTTAAACTTTCAATCTGATACCGAAATCCTGAATAATGTTATTTTAAACATTTTTATTTTTGAGAAAAATATCTCCTTAACTGACAGTGTAGATCCAAGATCAGACTGCACGTTCTGTGCAGTCTGATCTTGATCTACACTGTCCGCAAAAGACCTTTGAGTCGCGCTTAGCAGCGTAAGGCTTAACTCGTTCAGCACCATTAGCGAAAACAGGAGTCTTTGCGGACGGTATAGTTCAAGATCAGACTCCTCATAATGTGCAGTCTAATCTTGGATCCTTATCGCCCACTTGTTGGTCTGTCAAACCTAATAATATAAATGAACCATGCTCCTGCAAAAGGGGGCTTAATATATCTCTGTGATCCATGGTACCAAGCAAACTATCAAATACTTATGGATCCATAACAGCCTCTTCTTTTAACGACAGACTTAATCATGAGCTAAACTAGTCTTTGTACATCCAGAAAATTGACCAATAGCGAAAAGTTTCGGCCCAGATCAGCCTGCGCAGGCTGACCTGGGTTGATACTTTTCGCAGATGCATAAAGCCTCCTTTTCACTGAGCAAGGCTCAAATCTGAGATTGTCTTTTCAGCTGTCGGTCTAGTTTAAATATTTTCCACCGAAAGGGACTGTGCTGTGCCTTTAAATCGTTGCCCGCTGGAGGAAATAGTCATGTGGCAGTGTCCTTTGGCAAGTCATATCAACCCCAAGCCTGACACCGGTGAAACCCAGGAAACACACGAATAAAAAAGCTGTCATCGTGATGTGACTGAAATGTTATTGAAAGAAGTATAAAATACCATTGGAAAAATAAACACCATTTGTTGCGGTTAACAGTGATTGTAAAGGCGTTAGTGTTTATCTGTGAAGCCTTTTAGACATTGTAAACTTTTAGATTTGTGACAACTTGTCATAAAATGCCAAATCACAGTTTATCTAACCCTTTACCACACAATCTCAAGTTTTAATGAGCCTGGGGAAGACGCCTTTTGAAAGCATTGCGGGAAAAGGAGAAAATGCTGGCATTTTCTCCTTTTCCTGCAATGTTTTCTACCCTATCAAAGAGAAAAATTCCATCATTTGAACTACATTTAAATTGTCTGTAATCGCTTTCAATTCGGACCAGTCTAAATTTTTGTCGTTTGGTAAAGGGTTAAGATAAGTGTATATGTGGAAAAATATGGTATGATTTTACAACAGAGTGTCAGCCTGATGCATTAAAATTATCTCAGGAAAAAGTCTTAAATAATAAAAGACCGGTAGCGGCTAAAAGTAAACAGTGCTAAAATGCATTTAACGACGTATATGACAAATGTTCGCGCCCATCCTACTGCGCATGTATTTTTGTCGTGGTTAATGAATCAAAAATGCACCCATGTATTTTTTGCACATAATCGTAATACTGTTGGTGCACTGAAACAAATAGCACTTTCTTCAGGTAGTATTGGTGAAGAGAAAAAAATGGATCTTTGAACTGTTACCGTGAAATAATTAAAATGCTGCTGACACGGCGGTACACACAAAACAAGGAAACAAAGGCAGGAAATTTAAAGCTGTGGAAGTATAGCTGTTTCCACTTTGAAAATTATTGTGGGAAAAGGAGAAATCGCTCCTATTGAGCAATTTCTCCTTTTCCCACTATGTCTGCTGAGCTTTTATCCTATTTTTTTCCTTGAAAAAAATAACTTCCACAGTGACCTTCAACCCTGTTTTCTGACGAAATAAGCACAGATAGATGCCATTTTTTTTCTTTCTTATTGTGTAGAACTATAAATACTCAAAGTGGAATTTTTAAGAAAAATCTGTCCATTAGAAGGTATGTATTTACTTAAGATTAACCCTCAATTTGGTCAAATTGTCTCCCTTTTTAACTCGATGGTCTATATATAACATGCATGTTTGTACATTTACCATGCTCAAAACCAGGCTTTTATACATTTTTTTATTTTTGTGCAAAAATATATGAATTTTCATTAAAATGATGTACATTTGTATATTTCTCCTGTTATTTTCCTGTTTAACTAATAAAGAAAGACGCTCTAAATTCAATATATGCTGAATTTTGGAACTGTATATACCTGTTTCAAGGAGGACGGACGTTTTGGCCACGGACGTTTTGGCCAGGACGTTTTGGCCAGGACGTTTTGGCCACGGACGTTTTGGCCACCTATATTGAAAAAACGGACGTTTTGGCCAAATCTATTATATATGTACTTATTATAGATATTAAAGCTACAAACATATTTAATTTACTTATTTGATCAACATTTTAGACCTTTATTGCAATTTTTTATTATAACAGATGGTTTCAAGACTTTGTATCTGTGTCTTTTCAATCTTTAATAAGTACTTATATACTGATGGCCATGGACAATTGTGTAGAAGGTTTGGTAGTACATTCTTTTTCTTATATGATAGAAAACATTGGAGGAAAAAGAGAAATCCTCATTCTGAGCAATTTCTTTTTTTCTTACAATGATTTCATAATACAGTTAATCCTTCCATATTGGGAGCTTCTGAAGAGGACAATCAAAAGTATTGATCAAGGAATTTGATGTTTTCTTATATGATGGAAAACATTGGAGATGGTTTCAAGACTTTGTATCTGTGTCTTTTCAATCTTTAATAAGTACTTATATACTGATGGCCATGGACAATTGTGTAGAAGGTTTGGTAGTACATTCTTTTTCTTATATGATAGAAAACATTGGAGGAAAAAGAGAAATCCTCATTCTGAGCAATTTCTTTTTTTCTTACAATGATTTCATAATACAGTTAATCCTTCCATATTGGGAGCTTCTGAAGAGGACAATCAAAAGTATTGATCAAGGAATTTGATGTTTTCTTATATGATGGAAAACATTGGAGGAAAAAGAGAAATCCTCATTCTGAGCAATTTCTTTTTTTCTTACAATGATTTCATAATACAGTTAATCCTTCCATATTGGGAGCTTCTGAAGAGGATAATCAAAAGTATTGATCAAGGAAATTGATGTTTTCTTATATGATGGAAAACATTGGAAGAAAAAGAGAAATCCTCATTCTGAGCAATTTCTTTTTTTCTTACAATGATTTCATAAATCAATTGTATAGGCTATTATAACACCACTTTCTTTCATAATTATAATTTCATCACTTCAAATTTAAATGTCTGGTTGACCTGCTCTCAGGTTGCTGGAAACACCACGCAAGAACTCTACTATCGATTTCCTCTCAGATATTCTGTCTTCGCACAAGTTCCTTAGTCGAGTCTGAAGTTCAATGTACACTTTTTTAACCCTCTTCTTTGGTCGAACACCACGTTCATCTTGTAAAAGAACAGCACTTACACGAGCACATTCACGTTGAAGAGTCTCAATGAGTTTCCAGACGGATGGGTGGTCTTGGCCAACTAAACTGTGGAACTTATTGTTCCATCCTTCTGATGCGTTGTTTGTTCTTGGTTGATTTAACATTGTTGCTTGGTGACAGTTCCATCTGTTAGGTGGGAAGAGTGGGGGTGTTCTTCGAAAACGGACTATAAGGCCATCATTATTTCTTCTTGGGCGAAGTTGTCCAGACACATATGTAGAATCAAAATAATTAAGAAGAGCTTCAGCTTCCTCGGGTACAGTTTCTTTTAAGTATTCTATTCCATCATTGACTTCTTCCAGTGGAAGGAAAGCCAGTGCGTCGATCTGTCCACAAAATAATCTAAACTCATTGTCGTTCTCATATCTGTTGGTAAGTCCGAGGGATTGTATCTTACGCAAAATTGATTGGGTCAAGTGATAGAAGCAAAACTGGATGTTCACGTGTTCACCAAACACTGAAAAAATAGCCATTTCCACACTGCGTTCAAAATCCATTATTACAGTTGACGGATCACATCCAAATTGTTCAAGAACACGAAAGAGAGTTTCATATGTTGTCTGAGTTCTGCGCTGTAGGAGGGCATACACGAGTGGGAGAAAAACACCATTCACAAGTCCTTGAATGACATACAGCTGCGTAAAGAGGAGAGGTGCCACCGCAAATGTACCATCCATGCACCATTTATCACTGCCTGCTAGTTTCCTGACATGGTCTTCTGTAGCAAACACTATGACTCGTTCATCAGCATGTGGCCCGTTGTCAAATAGTAGAAAATCGGTCTGATTATCACCAACAGTTTGAGTCCATGGATGTTGAATACTCAATTCTTGTAGAGTTTGTGGTTCTTTTGGTCTATGAGCTGCCCTGACTCTTCGGAGGACTCTTTTTAGGGTGTCAGCTTCTGGTAATCTGGCTTTCACTTGGTCTGATGCTGTTGATGTTGCGAAAGTAACAATCTGGTTAGGTTTGTCATTTGTAGTTTTGGCTGTTGATTTCATTCCGTGTCTAGTGATTTCAATTTCGGCACCAACATTGTCAGATATATGATTATGAACTGTCTGTAAAGTGGCATCTTCATAATCCTTTGTAGTTTGTAAAATTGCCTTGCATCCAGAAGAAGTTCTTTTTACACAACGCCAAGTTATCTCGTTTTTCTGTTTGGCAACATGTTTGCACGTATACATAAATCCATCTAAACATAACTTCTGACCACCGCGCTTAGTAGTAATAATCTCCATTGTACTGTTAATATAAGTTGCCACTTGAATATTATTTTGAAATAAAGCTACAGTCCTCATAATGTCTTTATATATGTACCAGAACTTTTTCAGAAAAATTTACATATCAAACAAATATATTAATTCTATACTAGCAACTTTGATCTTTCTTAACAGTTTTTCAAACAAATTAATTAATCACATATTTCTTTAATTGAAATAGATGATTAAAGTGTGGTGTGATCTACAGATTCATTAGTGTTAAAAGACAAGAACAATGAAACTCTTTACACTTCTAATAATAACAACATTAAATGCAAGAAAGTATCATTAATAAGCAATTAGTCAATCAAACTGTTTGTCAATCAAAAGACAAAACTTGAAAATTGAAGATAATTTAAAAACATTAAATTGTTGATGTTTTCCTTTACTTCAAAGGAATAAATAAAACTGTAAAACTCTAAAATTTATTACCAAATTTCAACAAAAGTTCAACAAAAGTCAAAACAATTGATCAAATAAAAAAAAAAAAAATTTTTAGCTTTATTTTACATAAAAAGTACATATAAAATTATTTTGGCCAAAACGTCCATTTTTTCACTATATGTGGCCAAAACGTCCGTGGCCAAAACGTCCTGGCCAAAACGTCCTGGCCAAAACGTCCGTGGCCAAAACGTCCTACATTCCTGTTTCAAAGGCACATTTTCTCAGAAACGAGCCGGGTGACCCACATCTTTTTTTACTGTAATCTCCTAGAGATATGAGCTTTGTATGTGCAAAGTTTTAAAAAAATCTGTCCGTTAGAAAAAATTGTGATATACGTCGTTAAATATGGATGAGTAAAAAATTGTGCCTGATTAAAGGGATACATGCTGATGGCTACCCTCTAAGGGGCCATTTCACTGTCATAGAGCAACTTATTAGAAGGTATGTATTTATTTAAGATTAACCCTCAATTCGGTCAAATTATCTCCCTTTTTAACTCGATGGTCTATATATAACATGCATGTTTGTACATTTACCATGCTCAAAACCAGGCTTTTATATATATTTTTTCTTTTGCAAAAATATATTAAACTTCATTAAAAAGATGTAAATTTATATATATTTTTCCTGTAACTTTCCTGTTTAACTGACTATTGAAGAAAGAGGCTTTAAATCCAGTATAAGCTGAATTTTGGAACTGTATATACCTTTTTCAAAGGCAAATTTCTCAGAAACGAGCAGGGTGACCCACATCTTTTTTTACCGTAATCTCCTAGAGACATGATGAGCTTTGTATGTGCAAAGTTTTAAAAAAATCTGTCCGTTAGAAAAATTTGTGATATACGTCGTTAAATCTAAATCACACCATTTAAATGTATGGAAGTCATTGTGAAGATGATAATCTGTTACTGTATGGTCTGTCCAAGTGTTAGTCGCTTGCATAGAAATGAATTTTAAATCAGGTAAAAAGTAAACAAAGATAGAGCGACTTTTTACCTAGTTTAAAGTTCATTTTTCTGTCAGAAGCTAACACTTAGACCGACGTATTTTAACATCCACATTGTTTGCTTTTGGTCGCCATTGGCCTTTAACTCATTACCGAACGACAAAATGTTGTACTGTACCAAATTGAAAGCATTTGCAGATGACAAATCAAATGTAGCTCTACTAACGACTCCTGTCTTTGATAGGCCAAAAAACATTACGGGAAAGAGATTTTCTCCTTTTCTAACGATGTTTTCAGAAGGTTTCTTTTCTCTAGGTCATAAAAAATTGGTATTGTTTGGTATAGGGTTATTGACGACATTGCCACATACAGACGACTTCCTCTGTCTTTCCACACCACTTTAGACAACATAATGGCAAAATGCTCGTGACGAGCAATTTCTCTTTGTGCTACATGTTTTTCAACACTCCGCGCAGGCTAACCTGGGCCGAAACTTTTTGCTATCGGTCAATTTTCTGCAGCTTTAGGGACCAGTGTATCTCATGATTCATTCGGTTGTTCTTCAAAATGGATTTCAAAGATCCATAATATTGTGCTGAATTGCTTGGTATCAAGCATCACGGACAAACATTAAGCCCCCTTTTGCCAGAGCATGCCTCAAATGAAGAGCATCAACTCAACACAAGCACCCAGAACTTTGCCTAGCCTACTCTACAAGCATTCATCGAAGGGAGGTAATTCTGCTTGACATAACTATATGAACCTAATGATACCACGCAATGTTTACATCGACATATATGTAGTGGTACCAAACAACAAAATTTTCATTTATTTTTTTCTGCTATATATTTCTGAAATATCGATGTTACGCTGCTACGCTGTTTCTACTAATTTTTCTGTCTCTTTATCAGTTTCTCCGGACTTTCTCTTGAGTTTCAGAGTCTTTCGTCTCTCACGTAAAGCACGTAGCTTAGCTTTCCTTGCGGCTTTTCTCAGTTTGAAGTAGATATCACTGAAAAAAAAAGAAATAGGAAGCTGCTTAACCCTTTACAAAAAAAAAAAACGCTGAGTTTCAATGATCCTGAACAAGAAGACAGCATTTGAAAACACTGTGAGAAACAGAGATAATGCTGATGATCAGCATTTTCTTCTTTTCTAACAATATTTCTATCCTTTGAAAGACAAATCCCATTATTTCAATTATATTCAATAAGTCATCTGCTAATGCTTTCATGAAATTTTATCATCCGTTAAAGTGTTAAACTGCGTAGTGACTGTGCCTCAACAATTGCAGGTCAAAATGTACTACGCGAGCTGGATGTAGTAGAGAAGAATGTTTTTTTAACAAGATTTCAGGGGTAAACCTGGGTCTGTATTCACCAAGTATTCTTACTGTCATTTTAAGTCTAATTCTAGATTAAGAAGTAATGCAACTTCTGAAATCATTTGGTTTAGTCAATCAGAGGTTATGTTACTTTCAAATTTAGAAAATTCCTGAGAATAAGACGAAGAATACTCTCAAAAATTGCTGTTGAATACAGACCCTGATTTGAGTCATTCATTTTGTGGAAAAAAAAAACGGGTCTTCTTTCAGTCTTTCTCTTTGTCATAGGTTTATAGATTTTGTCTGGTCATTCCATATGAGAATTACTTGAATTGAAAAGAAAAAAAAAGTCAAATAATTTTAAGAATAATATTCAGTTTTAAATGTTTACCAACCATTGCATGTTTTAATGTTCCTGAAAAAGAAGGCTTTAGAAAACATTGGAGGTAAAGAAAAACAAGCAATTTCTTCTATTCCCTTCATGTTTTCAACCCTATAAAAAACAAATCCCATCAATTAGGCCACATTTTTTGTCGCCTGCTATTCCTTTCAGTTTGGAAAACTAGAGATAGAGAGTGTTTAATTTTTGTCGTCAGATAAAGATTAAAATGAATTCTAACATGACACATGAATTCGGCTTAATTAACATAGTGCAACGAAAGCGTGATAAAATCTACGTTATTCTATATAAAGTGACGTCATTCTGTATAAAGCAAGTCACCCGTGGCTGTTCCATGTCTCCCCCCTCCGACATTTTATCAATGAAAGTCACTTGACGTAAACAAATAGTCATTTTCCGCTCCATGACCAAGGAGGGAAAAGATATTAACTGTTCTTGATACACAACGATGGAACCATTTGAAATGTTATCAGTAAAAGTATGTAAATCAAGTGTGTTTTCAAACTGAAGGTTAATTCAAAACAGACCGTTGTTGCACTGGAAATGCATTCGAGCATTCAAAGCAACTGCGACTCTAATGCTTAACAATACATTCATTCTTTGTCATTTGAAAGAGAGAAAATATAATAATAGGCTAAAACGGTGCGTTTTTTTATGTTGTGTTTGATGCCTAAGGTTTAATTGATATTTTCATTCTTTTCATATTTACCGACTGGGTAGTGGGGTTTTTGTTTTGGTAAGTAAGTGGAACAACCATAGTTTATTTCAGGGAATATCATCCGTATCCGCGTTTTTTACACTAAGTGTGAATTTTTTTCTACCTTTGATCAAGAGTTGGTCATGTTAGATTCGAAATAATCTTCTTTCTATCGTGGTTTATCGTTCAATGAACCACAGTTGTGAGTTATGAGGCGCAATGAATAAACCACTCGGGTTATCGACCTCGTGGATTATTTATTGTGCCTCAGAACTCACAACCGTGGTTTATTGAACAATAAACCACGATAGAAAGCAGATTATTTCTTAAATCTTACCTCTTTTCTAATTTCTTTTTCCTGGCATATATTTCGTATCCGATAAAGAAAAGCAGTAACAAACCAAAAGCAGTCAACGCCAAAGCAATATCTGGAACAGATAAGTGAAAGTACTGGTTTTAACCATTCACCTATTTCCAAGCAACAAAATTTAGACTTGTCCAAATTGAAAGCAGTAGCAGACAACAAATTTGATAATGCAATTTGTCCAAACAAGAGCAGAAAACACTGGAAATTAATTACCAGCTTTTTTCTCATTTTCCAACAATTTTTTTCCAAAGCCCTCTACCTCAAGGTTTGTTAAAATTCAGGATTGTGTGATAAAGGAATGGATAGTGGTGTCTGAGAAAAGAGCATCGCATGTTGGTGCAAATACTCCACCGCCGTTGTTTTTCTCAGTGGAATATTCAGAGGGTTATCCGCCCTTCCTGTATTGGTTTCCCTCCTAATAATTAACAACTAGCTCGAGTTTGACGTAAATATCCTAAAAATGACAAAGAAATGAGAAAATAACCAAGTTTTTTTTTACCTCAACGACGACAGGGCTAAGACAATACCTAAAAATGAACAATAATTGACTCTTTGACCAAGATCGGAACCCAACACCCTGGACTTTAGAAAAGTTGATCCCCCCATAAAAGTATTTATTTCTAATTTATTTCAAAGACTAAGGAAATATTAATTTCAGTTTCAGTCTCAATATGGGGATATCTCTCTCTACAATATTACCAACTGGACTACCTTTGACAACATCAAATGAGGAAACTGGCTAGCCCTTGGGTGGTTGTAGTACTGGTAAAAACTCCAGGAAACAATGGATAGGTGAATTGGCCGCCCCGACATAACTTAAGTGATGTTTATTTTGTGGTTATACACCATACAATAAAACATACAGCTACATAAACATCACGCACATGTAAGCTTTCACCATCAATCAAAATAAATTTTTGAAATACATGTACCTAGTTAGCAGGTTTAGGTATACAAAAGGGAAAGGGAAGCAAAGCTGTGTGTTCAAGTAAAAATAAGATAAAGAGACATTCAAGAAATTTGACATATGAAAAAAATTATCATCACTTTGTTCTGACATCACTCTCTTTTCAAAGGTCATCTGCTGAGTCGTGGAAATGTACTTCCATGAGGAAAAGGGTTAGACAATTACAATATACGGGCTGTAGGTTCGCAAAGCGATTGCCATACAATGGAAAAAATATTACAATAGACAATATAGGAGATATATGGGGCTTTTTTCGGATGGCATAGATCAAAATTAGATTGCATATAACATTCAGTCTGATCTTGAATCTCTACCACCTGCTTGTATAGCCTAGCCTATAAGACAAAAATCTTTCTGAGTTTCAGTGAATTGTAATTTTAGCCGTCAAAACAGATCGTTTTTGTATACTTGTATTTGGTGTTGAAAGAAATAATAAAAATATGAAATCGAACGAGTGGCTCAGAAACCTCTGACTTACATTCCCATTTAGTTTCACAGGTTCCATTGGAACAACTGAAAAAAAAAATCATAAAAGAACATTAAACTCATACTAATCGAAAGCTCACTAAACAAAATTTGGTTATGTGCAGTCTAATAGAGTCACAATAGATGGTTTAATTTCAAGGATGCATAGTGCCTGAATATATTACAAAATATCTGATGCTATAGATCTAACATCAGACTGCATATGTTTTTTTGTTGTCTGATCTTAATATGCAGTGTCTGCAAAAAGTATCTTAACCCTGTACCAAACATTCCTGTGTTTTAGTGACTCTGTGAGAGACAGCTTTTGAAAACACCGTTTTCTTACAATGTTTTTTAACCTTTCAAAGACAAATATCATTACCTGAGCCTATATTTAACCTGTCAGATGCAAATGCTTTCAATTCTGACAAGTCTGAAATTTATTGTCTGATAAAGGGTTAAGTTGGCACACAAGGCGCTACCATAATCTTTACCTTCGTTCTATCAAATATGTGCTAACTGGGGGTAACTCTTTATCACATGACAAAATTAAAGACTTGTCCAAATTTAAAGCATGTACAGACAAGAAATCAACTGTGGCTCAAGTCATGATATTTGTCATTGAAAGGGTAGAAAACTCTGAGCGAAAGGGAGAAAATTTTGGTAACCAAGATTCTTCTTTTCCCACAATGTTTTCAAAAGCTTTCATCTGAAGGTCTTTAACGACGTATAACACAAATGTTCGTGCGCATGCTACTGCGCATGTGTTTTTGTCATGGATAGTGAATCAAAAGTGCACTTATGTATTTTTTGAACATATGGTAATACTATTGGTGCACTGAAACATGTAGCACTTTCTTCGGGTAGTATTAGTAAAGAGAGAAAAAAAATTGACTGTTACCGTGAAATAATTGAAATACTGTTAAAACGGCGTTACACATTAAACAAGCAAACAAAAGCAGAAAAAATTAAAGCTGTGGAAGTATAGCTGTTTCCACTTTGAAAATTATTGTGGGACCAGGAGAAATCGCTCCCAATGAGCAATTTCTCCTTTTTCCACTATGTCTGTTGAGCTTTTATCCTATTTTTTTTTTCCTTGAAAAAATTAACTTCTACAGTGACCTTTATCCCTGTTTTTTGACGAAATAAGTACAAATAGGTGCCATTTTTATTTATTATTATTGTTTAGAATCATAAATACTACAAATGTGGAAATTTTAAGAAAAATTTGTCCGTTAGAAAGTATGTATTTATTTAAGATTTACCCTTAATTCGGTCAAATTATCCCCCTTTTTAACTCAATGGTCTATATATATAACATGTATATTTGTACATTTACCATGCTCAAAACCAGGCAGTTATATAATTTTTTGTGCAAAATTAAATGAATTTTCAATAAAATGATGTATATTTGTGTATTCTTCCGGTAATTTTCCTGTTTAACTGACCATTAAAGAAAAACGTATTAAATCCAATAAAAGCTGAATTTTAGAACTGTATATACCTTTTTCAAAGGTGAATTTCTCAAAAACGAGCTCGGTGACCCATATCTTTTTTTTAATGTAATCTCCTAGCGACATGATGAGCTTTGTATGTGCAAAGTTTTAAAAAAAATCTGTCCGTTTGAAAAAAAATTGTAATATACGTCGTTAAAATACGGAATCATATGGTGAAAGTTTAGAAAAGCTTTCTGAAGCAGAAATATAAGTTTTCGTCTGTTTTCTATATCCTAGTATTTAGCATTTAGCAAAAAAAAAACTATCCACTAATTCTGAAGCGCATTTTTGAAAAAAGACCAAATGATTATATTGCTCAGCTGAATTGAAATAGTTTTATTTCAGCTGTTATGTAATTACATTTTGATGAATGATAAAATGGAAGCCCTAACATAAAGTTACTGTGGCATTTACTGAAAAAATGATAGAAAGCTGGTTTATGCTGTGCTGAATAATTACTTAAAAAAATTCTATTTCCTTACCTTAAACTGAAGTTTTCGACTTTTTTCGGCACTGAAAAAAAAAAAAGCAAATTCCTGGTGTTATTGTTTTATTTGATAAATGATACTTCCCAGTTACGCTTGACAATAAATTGCTATGGTGCAAGTAAGCGAAGTAAAAGGTAAGCTACTTTCAAAAAAAAAATCTTCAAAACCACCTTTATTTTTCCATAATGATTTAAAAGCTATCATCTGTAGCAACAGGAAATGTTTTCGGCTCTGAAAAAAAGCAATTTCCTGGTGTTATTGTTTTATTTGATAATTGATACTTTCCAGTTACACTTGACAATAAATTGCTATGGGGCAAGTAAGCGAAGTAAAAGGTAAGCTACTTTCATGAATAAATCTCCAAAACCACCTTTATTTCTCCATAATGATTTAAAAGCTATCATCTGTCGCAGCAGGAAAAGTCAAAAATACACAGAAATGTTTTATAAAGGAGGCAGGGAAAAACCCTATCTCTGAAATCAAACTTTATAAGACAGAGTACTAAAGAAGACATATATAAAAATATATAAGAATAGGAACTTCACCTCTGCAAATTCTGCCCGGCCGGTTGAGGTTGTCTGGAGATTTGTCCTCAAATCCAATTTTACAACAGCACATGTAGGAGACCCGAGTGTTTAAACACCAGGAACTGTTTCTGGCACAATCTTGATACAACCCTTCTTGTTCTGCACATTCGTCAAAATCTGACGAAATGAAAAGAAACATCCTGATGCAGATTTGAAAGCTTGGCTGTAGCTGCTATTCCAGTGAGCATTTTAACGACTTATATCATTAATTTTTCTAACAGACAGATTTTTTTAAAACTTTGCACATACAAAGCTCACCGTGTCTCTAGGAGATTACAGTAAAAAAAGATAAAGGTCACCGTGCTCGTTTCTGAGAAATTTGCCTTTGAAAAAGGTATATAAAGTTCTAAAATTCAGCTTGTATAGTACTTAAAACGCTTTTCTTTAATAGTCATTTAAACAGAAAAATTACAGGAAGAATATACATTATTTTAATGAAAAATCATTTAGTTTTGCACAAAAAATATATAAAAGCCTGGTTTTGAGCATGGTAAATGTACAAATATACATGTTATATATAGACCATTGAGTTAAAAAGGGGGATAATTTGACCGAATTAAGGGTAAATCTTAAATAAATACATACTTTCTAATGGACAGATTTTTCTTAAAATTTCCACATTTGTAGTATTTATAATTCTAAACAATACAAAAAAAAAAAACCTATCTGTACTTATTTCGTCAGAAAACAGGGATGAAGGTCATTGTGGAAGTTAATTTTTCAAGGAAAAAAATAGAATAAAAGCTCAGCAGACACAGTGGAGAAAGAAGAAATTGCTCATTGGGAGCGATTTCTCCTGGTCCCACAATAATTTTCAAAGTGGAAACAGCTATACTTACACAGCTTTAAATTTCCCGCTTTTCTTTGCTTGTTCAGTGTGTATTAGCGCCGTGTCAACAGTCTTTTAATTATTTGACGGTGACAGTTGACAGATCCATTTTTATCTCTTTATTAATACTACTCGAAGAAAGTGTTACATGTTTCAAAGCACCAGTAGTATTACCATTTGTGCGAAAAATACATAGGTGCACTTTTGATTCACTATCCATGACAAAAACACATGCGCAGTAGGATGCGCGCGAACATTTGTGATATACGTCGTTAAGTAGAAAAATGGGCAAAACTGTGTCAAAAATTTTTCAGGATTACCAGCCCTTCTAGTATGGATTTCCTTTTTGATAGTTAACAACTAGAAAAGTTCAAACTTTGAAAGTAACTCTCAAATATGAGGAATATGAATTTTCCCATGTCTTGATGACGACCTGGATGCAGACAGAGACGAAGCAGACTACAAGGCTATGATAATACCTTCTGTTTTCTTCGGGGGAAAAAAACTGATTAGAACTAGAATATGTTGTTGTATTTTAACTCTTTTAGTGCAAATGGCAAATGTAGCTATTTTTGCTGATCAAAACAATCTTTTGACATGGTTTGGCATGGTTTGTTTTGTACCACAGGAGTAATCAGTATATTCTGGTACAATTTTATTTGCGCGTCAGCATGTTCTGAGCAATCTGAGACCTGGGACCGTATTTGCCAACCAGTCTCAATTTCATTCTAAGTCTAATTCTAAATTTAGAAAGTAGCTAAATTTCTGATTGTCTAAGCAATTTTGTTTACTCAATCAGATATTGTCGTCCTTTCAAATAAGAATAAGAATTTTCTTAAGAATAATTGGTGAATACGGACCCTGAGTAAAGGAGAACAAAGATCTAAAAAATACTGACCTTTCCATTGTATTTGATCGTCAAACGGTGCTGAACTTTTCAGTTGACTGTGTCCTAATTCACCGTCAAATCTTTGTGGTATATAAAAGAAAATGAATTAAATTGAATGACAGAACATTTTCACATCAGGACTTAACATACATACATGATTAATCTTCAACAAAATGAAACTTTAAAAAATACTGTATACGTGGACATGAATGAGTGTCGAAAAACTTGCGAATTACCGATTAAGGGCATTTTGTGGGCGGAAATGTTTGCGAATTCAAAACACTCATTATTTGTTGGTATCCTTGTGGTAAAATATGCGAACGTGAGTTTGCCATTTTTTTTCCAAATTCGCAACATTGCAGAAATTTCCACGTCGCAAAAATTCAACTTACACAGTTCCTTAATGCCAGCGAGTTGTACGTCAAACAGAAAGTAATTATATAATAAATGAGCCATGCTCTGTGAAAAAGGGGCCTTAATGCATTTGCGAGAAGTATCGACCCATGTCAGCCTGCGTAGTCCGCGCAGGCTGACCCGGGCCGAAACTTTTCGCTTTTGGTCAATTCTTTTTTGTATGCCCAAGAACCAGTCTATATCACGATTAAGCTGTTTGTTAAAAAAAAAAAGTAGATGCATTAAGCCTCCCCCTCCTTTGTCAGAGCATAGAGCATAGATTCATATAATTCAAAATGTTCTTCCTAGCCTGGGTTCCAGTCACACCATTTTTGTCCCTTTTACCAATTCGGATGTTACTTTGTCATAATTACAGAACCGTTTAACCCTTAAGTTCCTAACAAAATGAAACTAAACTTTCAAGCCGATTAAAAAAACCCTAAAAAACTGTAGCTATTTCATAGATATTTTCGGCGGAAATTATCTCCTTATCGGACAGTGTAGATCAAAGATCAGACTGCACATTCTGTGCAGTCTGATCTTGATCTACACTGTCCAAAAAAGGTCCCTGAGTCGCGCTTAGCAGCCTAAGTATTAACAATTTTTCAACAGATCTGCATAGACTGTGAAAGGAGACAATGATAAGGAGTGATTTCAAAAATCATTACCACGTGGACCCAGGCTAAGATAGGTAAAGTTAGCTACTAGTAGCCAGCTACTTGTAGCCAGCTACTAGTAGCCAGCTACTTGTTCAGGTAAAGTTAGCTACTAGTAGCCAGCTACTTGTTCAGGTAAAGTTAGCTTCTAGTAGCCAGCTACTTGAGCTGGTAAAATTGGTTATTTGTAGCCAGCTACTGGTAGCCGCCTTCTAGTAAGCAGTCACTTGTAAAGGAAAATCTGGCAATTCGTCCCCAGCGACCAATGTATAGGTAATTAAAATGGAAGTTTTTATTAGTTTCCTAAAGGTACAAGTAGCTGGCGAACCAAATGTCGACGCCTTAAACGAAATGCTTTTCTTCCATCCAGAATACTATATAAATGCATCAGAAAAATCAAAATCAGATAATTTCCTGTCAAAGGTCAAGCTACGAGATCTGTCAATAGGAATTTTTTTCACATTTGTTTTTAATTAGGGATTCAAAATGTACAAGTAGCTGACGAGATTAAGACAGACATTTCAAAATATTTCAAAAGAATCATTTTCAATTCATTTTTAATTATTAAAGGGGCCAGCTACACGTCATGAAAATTGGGACATTTTTCAATTTCTTTTAGAAAGGAATTCAAAGGTACAAGTAGCTGGCGAGTCTAAGAGCGGTTTTTGTAATTAAGTACTTGTTTTGAATAAAGTAGACTATAAATGCGTCAGAAAACTCAAAATTGAAGCATTTCCAGTTATTAAAGGGACCAGCTACTTGATATGAAAACGGGACAATATTGCACTTTTGCGAAATGATGATTTAAAATGTACAAGTAGCTGGCTAGATTTAGAGACATTTTTCAAAATATTTCAATGAATCATATTGAGGATACTTAGGAGAAATTAAAGATATCAAAATCAATCCATTTTATTCTTTTATTATTTAGCTTGACTCTTTCACGAATAACAATGGATTGGTTTTAATATCTTTAATTTCTCCTAAGTATCCTCAATACGATTTATTAAATTAGTTTAAAATATACCACTCTAAATTTAGCCAGCTACTTGTACGTATTTAAACATTATTTCGCAAAAGTGCACAGTTGTCCATTTTTAGATCAAGTAACCTTTAATAACCGGAAATGTTTCAATTTAGAGTTTTCTCATGCATTTATGGTCATCTTTATTCAAAAAAAGCATTCAATGTCAAAAATCGGTCTCAATCTCGCCAGCTACTTGTACCTTCTGATTTCTCTCTAAGTAAAATTGAAAAATATCCACATTTTTATGACGAGTAGCTGGCCCCTTAAATTGATAAGAATGGATTGATTTTGATATTTTTAATGTCTCCTAAGTGTCCTCAAAGTGATTTGTTGAAATATTTTGAAAAATCTTTTTTAATCTCGCTACCTACTTGTACATTTGAAATCATTACTTCGAAAAACAGCGAAGTTGTACAGTTTTCTAATCAAATAGCTGCCCCCTTTAAAAAACGGAAATGATTCAATTTTGAGTTTTCTTATACATTTATAGTCTCTGTTATTCAAAACAAGCATTTAATTACCAAAATTCCTCTTAGACTCGCTAGCTACTTGTACCTTTTGATTTCACTCGAAGTAAAATTGAAAAATATCCGCATTTTCCTGGCGAGTAGCTGGGCCCTTTAAATGATGAGAATGGATTGATTTTGATTCCTTTAATTTCCCCTAAATATCGTCAATATGATTCGTTGAAATATTTTGAAAACCTCTTTAAATCTAGCCAGCTACTTGTACATTTAATATTATGATTTCGAAAACCAACAAAATTGTCCAGTTTTTAAATCAAGTAGCTAGCCCCTTTAATAATCGGAAAGAATTCAATTTTGAGTTTTCTCATACATTCATAGTCTCTGTTATTCAAAACAAGCATTTAATTTCAAAATTCACTCTTAGGCTCGCCTACCTTTTGATTTCACACTAAGTATAATTGAGAAATATCCGCATTTTCCTGACAAGTAGCTGCCTCCTTTGATGAATAAAAATGGATTGATTTTGATATCTTTAATTTCTCCTTAGTATCCTCAATATGATTCGTTGAAATATTTGGAAAAATGTCTCTAAATCTAGCCAGCTACTTGTACATTTTAAATCATCATTTCGCAAAAGTGCAAAATTGTCCCGTTTTCATATCAAGTAGCTGGCCCCTTTAATAACTGGAGATGCTTCAATTTTGGGTTTTCTGACGCATTTATAGTTTACTTTATTCAAAACAAGCACTTAATTACAAAAACAGCTCTTAGACTCGCCAGCTACTTGTACCTTTGAATTCCTCTCTGAGTGAAATTGAAAACTGAATATCCCAATTTTCACGACGAGTAGCTGGCCTCTTTAATAATTAAAAATGAATTGAAAATGATATTTTCAAATTCTCTGTAGTACAGTGAATGTGAAATGTCTGTCTTAATCTCGTCAGTTACTTGTACATTTTGAATCCTTAATTAAAAACAAATGTGAAAAAAAAATCCTATTGACAGATCTCGTAGCTTGACCCTTTAATACAGGAAATTATTTGGTTTTGAGTTTTCTGATGCATTTATATAGTATTCTGGATGGAAGAAAAGCATTTCGTTTAAGGCGTCGACATTTGGTTCGCTAGCTACTTGTACCTTTAGGAAACTAATAAAAACCTCCATTTTAATAGACGATTTGCCAATTTGATATAAGCGATATTTTCTTGTTATCGTAAGCGGCGCACCGGAAGTATCACGTGAGGTAACCGGTCATTTCGTACCTAGATCATTTCGTACCTAGGTCATTTCGTACGGTTTTGGTCATTTCGTACCTACTTCTTCGGTCATTTCGTACCTAGTGGCAACCATTTCGTACCTAGTTCATTTCGTACCTATTTTTTAGGGACGAAATGACTTTGTTCTGGTCATTTCGTACCCAGCCACTTAAAAAAAATAACATTTTTTAATATGTTAATTTTTTTTTAAAATGAAGTTTACTGATATTTTCATTTAAAACATATTTAATTATTCGTTCAATTTGGGGTTCCACAAGTCAGTAAAATTCTGAAAAGCAAAACAGCTGACATCTTGTTTCGTTTTTGCAAATAGGTCACCTAATATACAGTTTTATTTGTTAATAGTAGTCTTAACTCTGAACACAGACCTAATTTTTCATTCACTCACATGAAAATGCAATGATACAGGAACAATAACAGGGGTGTAAACGATTGATGTATTAATCCAATGGTCAATACATGTCATAATTGTGAATCCCTTTGTGCGTGACACCGTCATATCAGCAAATTGGATGGTGTTAAAGGTGGTTTCAGACACAGGTGTTTGACACCATGTTGTAACCTTTGCTACATGTATAAAAGCCTTTGTTTTTTTACTTATGATTGCATCGAGTCATCGTAGTAGTTTGTTCAGATGAACTCGTTCATTTGAATCGATTAGAATAGAAGTTTCCTATACGAAAAAAAAATCTTGACTTTTAATGACAAATTATTGACTTTTTTACGTGCCTTTATGACTGTGTGTTGGATTTGTGTGGGGGTGCGATTTCTACATCGCATCTTTTGAAGGTCTGTTCTCTTAATATAATTGTCTATGCAACGACCAATGGCGATTAAATAAACTATATATTATGCAAATACAAACACTTCTTTTCTTGGGAAAAATATCAATACATTGCTAAGTGAACATTAAAGATCAGATTGCACGGTCTATGCAGTGTGGTCTTAATTCTTTACTGTCCAGAATAACCCATCGAGGATGTCAGTTTTGTTTCTTCGTTTTAAGCTTGACCTTTAAAGTCCGTGATATAACTAATTGTGAAAACAGAAAACAATCAGGTTCCCACAGCTTTTATAGACAAGGGTTTTTTTTGTCACCCGGTGACCCCCCTAAATAAACAAATTTTTAAAACTGGGGGTTTTCTGGAAAAGTTGGGAGTTTCACTCTACTTTTACCAAAAATGATTAATTACCTGAAGAAAAATAGTATACTGTAGTCATCATTGATTTAATTTTCATGTAGACCTTGCTATATTATTTCATTATGTTAATTATGCTAATTCTAAATTACATAATACATGACAAGCAATCTGATTGAATGAGAAGTCTGTCTCTTCCAATCAATTAAGTCATTTAGATGTAGAATTTGATTTAATTTTACAATCTTTGATAAATACAGGCCAAGACTGATAGTACAAATGGATAATCGTTTCATCAGAGACATATTGTGTGTCTCTGGTTTCATAAAAGGACCAAAGTTTTTTACTCGAAATTAAACAGAGATTTTAGCTTCCACTGATTGTTTTATACAAAAATCTGTGTAAACTGGCTGTCTAAATTCATTATTTAAGACGGCAAAACAGTTTGAAGTACCTCTTATCGTACAATGTCAAACGGACCTTTGTTGTGTCATGGGTATTCGCGTTTTTTCCGCGATCTGCGATCTATTTTTCAATTGTTTTTTTTTTTGTTGGGAGGGGGGAGTGTTACAGCATGATTTGATATGAATTTTTCATTTAGGGTATCAGGTAACTTTTAAAGCTTCCATTTTACAATAGAAAAGTGGATTAACACCTTTAACACATTTGGTAGATTTACTAGTTGTGTTAAAAAAGCCCATATTTCTGCCGGCTGCACACGTTCTTATTTATTTGAAGCTTTAGTCTATAATCTAATGCATCAGATTGACGCTTGGACAGATATTTTTGAGCGTCAAAAACGGGTCATTTCCAATTTCCAAGCGTCAAATCCCGGGGATCCAGTTCAAATAGGAATCACGAATCTCTTACTTGAACTAGGAGTCTTATTTCTGAATTATTAATATTTACTCGATCGTTGCGTAAAGATCAAATTCAGTGGAAGTAAAACTTCGCTGGAATAAATTTCCAAATTATGGAAATGTCTACGATGTTCGTGTGCTTCAGTTCCAGGTGAATGAAAAGCCCACGAAATGACCGATGTGGTACCGCATGGCAATGTTTACATTAGGACCTCGCACGTGAACGAAAACCCCGCGAAATTATTACGGCCAGACAGAATGCTCTATAATAATGGTACATGCATAATCCATTGAAACATCCGATTTCTACAATTAATCTTGCTCCCGATAGAAGTTTGTTTTCTATGTTTTGATTCACATTTTTTTTTTTCTTGTTAAGGTAACCATTGTCAACATGCACGTATGTGATCGGATGAGTCTAAAGTTTTATGCGTGACTTTATTCACTTTTGCTGTGCGTGACATGCACGTATAAGATAAGGTCAGTTTGAAATTTAGGATGTGGCTTTCGTGTTTTGTGCGTCATTCACGCACATATATACGTGAATTGGAACCTTGACAATAGGATCCACCTTCTGTGCAACTAATCTCAACCGTCTGGAAAAACCCCGGTAGCTCAGTCGGGACTTGAGGATAGGGGGTCGCTGGTTCGATCCCCGGCTCACCTAACTTCATTTCGAGAATTGATGATAGTCAATGCGACAGGATTCAATCCTCTCTCACCGCTGACCATTGTTTGAACAATATTTATGTGGGAAAGCAGCCATTGGCTTGGGAAGAATATTGTGCGGAGTACTGGTACAAGAAACTCCAGGAAAGCATGGATAGGTGCACTAGCCGCCGCGATATACATCTACATGTAACTGAAAAATGTTGAAAGACAGCGTTAAACACCATGCAAACAATCACTGGAAAACCCCCCAGATTTAATTTTCCGGAGGAAGAAGCTTTTTGAAATCATTGTGGAAGAATCATTTAGAAAGCAATGTGGAAAAAGGAGAAAATGCTGGTTACCACATTCGAATTGTCGTCTGCAAATGCTCTCCATTTAGACAAGTCTAAAATTAAGCTGTTTGGTAAAGAGTAAAAGTATAAGAAAGAATCATGGTTTTGCAACCTGATTTATGAACAACACAGCGAAAAAGTGGCCTCTTTCCAGAATTTTTTTTTCCAAAGTATATTTAGGCAGAACTCGGTGAGAAATGAACAAAGAAGTTCTAAACAATCTTTAGAATGAAACCTTAACTTAGAAATAACCAATAATGGTTAGATACAATCATAGTCATTTTTCGGCAAAATTTAACATAATTTCAATGGGGCAATGTACAAAAGAAGTTGTCATTCGGCAAACAACACAAAAAATAGTATTAAAACTAGGTACTAAATTACCAAAATGATATTTAAAACTGGGTACGAAATGACCCAAGTGGGTACGAAATGACCCAAGTGGGTACGAAATGACAAAAATGAAAAGTATAGGTGGGTACGAAATGACCAAAATCGTACGAAATGACCTAGGTACGAAATGATCTAGGTACGAAATGACTGGAAACCTCACGTGACACCGGACAAACAAAAGCACTAAGACAAATGCCGTATTTCGCGTTCGTAAATCCTTTGAATTTGGACAAATTCACAACTAAATAAAAAATGACATGGCAAGAAGTCAAGAGGAAATTAATTCCAGCATACTGAAAACGTATTTCATGATATTGTTTTTGGAACAAAAAAATCATGGACAGACAAAATATGCATTTTATGAGATAGTATTCAAATATAGCGAATTCACTAGAGACAAAGAATGAACTTACCCTCTGTAACCTGTGTAAAATTCAAAATCCAAACCACAAATGATCAACACACGGGTAAATCAATATAAAACAACAGATAAGAAGAAATTGTTTAATGTGACACGTGTGCGTTAATCCGTTAGAAGCAAGTACATTACAGCTCTTCTAAAGGAAACCCACCCTGCAGTGCGATACCCAGATGAAAAGAACACCGCGTTAACCCTTCACCCACTTTTGTAAAAACTACTAAGACATATTTTTTTAAATATTCAAAATGCACCTTGAATATCTATTTTGGGAAGGAGTGATGGAAAGTTTGAAAACTGATCTTAAGCCACGTTTCTTATGTACATGATCTTTTAGTTATTCGTCTGTAGGAACATGGCTGAAAGTGCAACTAAGACGGTTTGATTAATAAAGCTGTAACATCAGTAAATGGACTGTCCCTGTCTCTTTGAAGACACTGGACAGCTTCTTAACATTTTACAAAATAATTTCGAGTTCTGACGACCCTTAAAAAAAAAACAGGTGAATGACGCGGTGATTTGTCCCACTTGCGGCTATTTGTCTCACTTTCTCACCCCCCCCCCCCCCAAAAAAAATAAAAAAAGTCAAAAACAAAAAGTAAACAATAAACAGCCCAAAAATATCTGTGAAAACCGTATTCATATCAAAATGTGACTAAGGTTTCATTTTAGAATTTTAAACGTTATACTCTTATGTGTATTATCTATAAGATACATACAAGTGTGTAAGAAAAATGAAACCTTAGTCACATTTTGATATGAATACTGTTTTCACAGATATTTCTTTAGTTTTTGTGTGACAAATAAGCGAGAGTGGGACAAATAACCGCGTCTTTTACCTGTGAGAAAGAAGGCGTCTTAAAGAATATATTTGGAAAGGAGGAAGGGCTTGTAACTAGCATTTTCTCCCTTTTCCACAATATTTTCTACTTTTTTCATGAACAATTTCAACAATTTGACCCACGTTTATTCTATGGTCTTCAAATGCTATGTGTCTGGACGAGTCCATAGTGCCGTTGGGTGAAAGCTATTAATCGAATAAGCATTCACTGTAACTATTTAAAACCATATTCAACATAACCCCAGCTTTTTACGACCCTGAGAAAGATAGCTTTTGTAAAATATTGTTAGAACGGGAGAAAATTCTGGTAACTAGCTTTTTCTCCTTTTCCGACTATATTTGCTATCCTTCCTATAGCAATTTTCATTTTTTTGAGCCACACTTATTTTGTCGTCTGCAAACGCTTTTGATTTGGGCAAGTCTAAAATTTTGTCATTTGGTTAAGAGTTGATTAAGATTCAGTGTTGTAAAAAATAATGGGGAAAAAAAAGGGGTAACAGAAAGAAATAGTTGAAGTGCAATAGGTGTTTGTTTCCTATTTTATGTCTTATTGATCATTGATGTTTGCCGAACCCTGTAACTGAGTTCATACATGGGTTCGAAACCCAGGGATCGCTGGTTTGATGTATTTAAACTATTAAAATGATAAGAGTTTGCTTTAAAGATCGTTTTATTGTCTGGAAATAGACAGAGACAGTCAATTTACTAAAAACCAGAACGACATACTGTTTGAATTAATAGCGAAAACCCTGGCCTTAAAATGATATTCAGGATCTTCTTAGTTGCATTTTTGTCAGATTCCTGTTTGAAGCACCTTATCAGGTGACTAACGTAACAAAAAAATTCAGTTCAAACAAACTATCCATTCCTCCTAGAAAAAAGGTAGATCCAGCTTCATTTTCATTCGGGAAATACGTACTAAAATCGTTTTCAGTGAAAAGCTAGTTAAGGGTTAGCTGGATGTTCCTTTGATCTCGGTATTTCACCGTCAAAGCGGGTGATCTTTGAGAAGAACTGTGATGTACTTGCTAGGCACATGTTTACACACGCCTGTCATAATCAAGTCTTTATCCTGTTCAATCTTACGTTGATCACTTGCAAAGAATTTGGAATTGTTAAAATCTGTTACATAGGGTAAGTCAATTCTAATTACTGAACCAAATTATGCATTTTTCTGCCCGAACACTTTTTTGTTTTCAAATGCATAATTACGGAACACTTGTTTAATTGTATACTGGAACTCATTTATTTTTTGACTTGTTCTTGCCCTGTGAAACCAAGACAGTTGACGAGAATTTTTTTTTATTTCTTTATCGGGGATCCGTTTTTCAGGTTATTAATGTAGTCTGCATACAAAAAGTTTCTATCAAATCGCGCTTATGATACGACTTTTCTCTCTGCAGGCTACCGAAATATTGCAAAAAATGACATTTTTTTATGTGTCTTCGCAAATGATAAATGATACAACTACCGGCACGGCCGAGAGTTTTTTTGTTTTTGTTTTTATGCGTTTAGGGTGAATTACATTTCAAAAATATAACTCTATAACTATTCGGGTATGTATTCAAGATTGGTTTAGCTTGTCCGGTGGAGAGTATCCGCAAGGGAAGTAACTCTTGGTGACGCGTCGGTATCGGTAATCGGCAAATGGTCTATTACCTATACATTGGTCGCTGGGTACGACTTGCCAGATTTTCCTTTACAAGTGACTGCTTACTAGAAGGTGGTTACCAGTAGCTGGCTACAAATAACTAATTTTACCAGCTCAAGTAGCTGGCTACTAGTGGCTGGCTACTAGAAGCTAACTTTACCTGAACAAGTAGCTGGCTACTAGTAGCTGGCTACCAGTAGCTAACTTTACCTGAACAAGTAGCTGGCTACTAGTAGCTAACTTTACCTATCTCCCAGAGATATCCTTTTCCATACAAATGAAATGAAATTAAGTTTTCAGCCTGTTCAATTAATTTGAAAACATCTGCAACAGTTTACTGTTGAAAACAACGTGAAAAATTCAGAAGTTCTTCATAAGAACCTCTAAATAGAGAGAGAGAGAGAGAGAGAGAGAGAGAGAGAGAGAGAGAGAGAGAGAGAGAGAGAGAGAGAGAATCTTGTTTAAATCATTACGAAGATGAAGAGCTGATTAACTTCTATCAACAGCAAAACAGGATCAGACAGCTATAATTTGATTGAATTTGCGTCTATTTATCGTCGCCACCGGCTGTCCATATGGACGACGCCCCCACCCCCCCAAATCTGTTAGTATTCTTACGGAGGATGGTGCAGATACAGGACGAAATCCATCCTAAGTTACGCCTAGTTCTTTAACGTGCTCTGTGTATGCATAGCACCGGCACACGGGACCTCGGTTCAACGTCTCATCCAAAAGACTTATAGTTATTTTAGATAAGATATAATTTTGAAATGCTCAAACCTTTTAAACTTTTTTGTCCAAATTGAAATCATTTGCAAACAAAAAGTTAGAACAACTGAATTAATCCTTCCCTGGGGAGAAAACGTCGTGGTTATCAGCAGTTTCTCCTTTTCTCGCAATGTTTTCTAAAGTTTCCTTCTCCATGCTCCTTAACCCTCAGATTTTTTAGGTCAAGACTTAACTTACATCTGAAGACCATTCACTACTTCCTGTTGTACGTCTGTGTAGTTTATTATGTTGTAGTAATCAGACAGAAAGTACAGAAGTATTCCGATCCGTATGCCCATATCCTCTTTTGTAATGTTAACAATCTCTGCGTTCATGAAGCGGTCTTGAATTGTCGTGTGACTGGAATTTCGAAATAAAGGACCCAGCTGAAAGATATTGATTTTTGAACTGTCCAAACGTTATGAAGATCTAAATGAAAAAAAAAATCATTTAGTAAGAATGTACTCTTTATTGGAAATCAAGTGTGGTTTCAGAAAGTAGCCTGTAGTTTGGAACAAATGTTGGAGAGTGTGGAATAGTCAGTGATTAGACAGTATGGTTCATGCAGTATGATCTCTAATGGTCCATGCTGTCTGTAAAACATGTGATTATGCTCTACTAACTTATTTCAAATGTGGACACTTGTAAAGTAAGTTTGTAGATACTGAACAAACGAACAAACAGATAAATAGGGAGCTAAAACCTTTCCCAAACATAAAATTTAAAACTATTCTAAACTGAAAACAACTGCAGACAACAGTTTGATATTAAAACAAATAAACTTAAATCATCTGACATTGTTGCAAACATTGATGGTAAAGGAGAAATGCTGTTATCAGTATTTTTTCCTTTTCCCACAGTGTTTTCAAAAGCTGTCTACTTCGTGGTAATTAAAAGTTGAGATTGTTTGGTAATGGGATAAATCAGATTTCTATTCAGCCCCAGTAATGTTTTTACCTCTAATGAAGGGAATTATTGCATTCAAAAGTTACCCCGTGACGAATGATCCTTTCACGTATCTTCAAAAAGTACTTTGATCCTGTACTGGGGTTGTTGTACTGTTGCAGCATTCTGATTGGTTGATAAATATAGCATCGTGCAGACTCTTCTTTTTCCAGGGCTGTATCACAGCCGATTTCTTGTGTTAAGTTCATATAGATGAAATAGGTTTGAATCTCTGAAAAACAATACACATAAAAAAAAGATAAAAAAAAAAAAACATTAGCTTAAGATCATTTTCAACGGTATTAAAAGATACACCTTTACTCGTTTTCATCCGGTTTTTGAACCTATTTGATCTTTATTTTATAAAATTATAATCATTCTTGTCCTTCATACCAAATGTTGCCCCTGACAGTTGCAAGATTGCATATATTACAACGGATATAAAATGCATTTCATTCCCTGGAGGCTATCCAAGACATCACTGTGGTTGTTTCCGATTTAAATCAAGACACATCCTTTGAGTTTCTTTATCCATATACCTTATATATTAATTATTTATCAATGTTTACACTGCTGACTAGATATAACACACAATCAAGTTTAACGGTTTTTGTGGCATTTGTCGAAGACAATGCCACTATGAGATCAATAATAAATGTTCAATATTGAATTTTGAAGACCATGTATGGTATTTTGTCCAAAACCGAAGGAAGTAAACCCAATTAAACTCAATTTTTCAAGACAAATGAGTTTTTCAATAGCACTCAGATATATAATTGGAAATGGCGTATTGAAATAAACTGCAAAAGGCTATCGATCATGGAAATACTTCTTTTTGAGTAAAATTAGCTTCACCTCTTCATAGCCTTCTATTGGCGCAATGATATGCATAAAATTTGTCTTCTGACCGCTTTGCTTCCGGGGTTGTTCGTTCCAAAACCAGTTCGTCCCTGGGCTTGTTCGTCCCATGATAGCACGCTACTCATTTGATTGTGCATGAATATTTACAGGAAGAAAACTTTATTGTAATGTTGGGAATTAGGTCCTGACGGCCAAAGATATCTCAAAATCATAGTATTCAGGTATAAACTTAATTGAATTCAATATATTTACATGGCTTCTCTCTCTACCCATCGTGCATCCTTCCGTCAAGGGACGTTACTCCTGACTCCTCTTGAAAGATCAAAGGGAGACCACCAATACACAAATAACGCAAACTTATGCACCAGTAATCTCCCTTTAACCAAAGAGACGTATTAATTTGCTTAGGAGGTTGATTTTCAAGTTAATATTTAAATAATATTTCTCTTTTTTTTTTTTAGCTCACCTGAGCACGAAGTGCTAAGGTGAGGTATTGTGATCGGTCATTGTCCGGCGTCAATCTGTCCGTCTGTCCACAATTCCTTTAAACATCTTCTCCTCCTAAACCGCTGGGCCAATCTTGGTGAAATTTGGCAGGGATGTTCCTTGGGTGAAGCTCTACCAAAGTTGTTCAAGAGATTGAATTCCACCCTTAACTCTGGTTGCTATGGCAACAGAAAGGAAAAAAATAGCAAAATCTTTGAAAATCTTCTCTGACATTAAAAGGCGTAGAGCTTTGATATTTGGTATGTAGCATCTCATAGTGGACCTCTACCAAGTTTGTTCATATGATGCCCCTGGGGTTAAAACTGGCCCCGCCCCGGGGGTCACAAGTTCGAAAATAGGAACAAAGGAAGAAAACTTTAAAATTCTTCTTCTCTGAAACTGGAAGGCATGGAGCTGTGATATTTGGCATCTAGCATCTCCTAGTAGACGTCTACCAATTTTGTTCATATGATGCCCCTGGGGTCAATACTGGCCCCGCCCCAGGGGTCACAATTTCGAACATAGGAACAAAGAAGGAAAACTTCTTCTTCCCTAAAACTGGAAGGTGTGGAGCTTTGATATTTGGTATGTAGCAATTCCTAGTGGACCTCTACCAAGTTTGTTCAATGATGCCGCTGGGGTCAAAACTGGCCCTGCCCCGGGGGTCACAAGTTCGAACAAAGGAACAAAGAAGGAAAACTTTAAAATTCTTCTTTTCTAAAACTGGAAAGCATAGAGCTTTGTTATTTGGTATGTAGTGAACCTGTTCTAAGTTTGTTAGCCCACCTGAGCACAACGTGTTCAGTCAGTTCAAAATTGGGTCACCTGGGGTCATAAACTAGGTCTCAAGATTAAATTAAACTAATACTTTGTGGGCACTCTAGAGGCCATATTTTTTGCTCAATTGACTTGAAAATTGGTCAGAATGTTTGTCTTGATGAAATATTGGGTGAGTTTGGAATTGGGTCACCTGGGGTCATGAACTAGGTCACTTGGTAAATTTAAGAAATACCTTGTGGGCACTCTAGAGGCCACATTTATTGCTGAATTAACTTGAAAACTGTTCAGAATGTTTGTCTTGATAAATGTTTTGACGAGTTCTAAATTGGGTCACATCGGGTGATAAATTAGGTCACTAGGTCAACTTCAGGAAATTCCTTGTGGACGCTCCAGAGGCCACATTTTAAGCTCAGTTGACCAGACAATTGGTCAGAAATTGAATTACGCGCATGGAGTGAATTTCGCCTATTGACTCAGGTGAGCGATCCAGGGCCATCATGGCCCTCCTGTTTTCAAATTATTAAATTTACACAGTGGCTTCCTTGACAAATGCCACATCAGCGTTCTCAACGCTTTGATTTTCTCTCTGGCTGTAAAGATGTATCTTTAAGTGATGCCATGATGTTGGGTGTTAATTCATTTAATCAAGTTCAGGCCGTCTTCAAAACTGAAAGAATTCTGTTTTTATCACCTACTTACAAAAGTCTCACGACAATTCATGCAGGAAAAGGTCTTGTAGTGCTCGGCCCACGAAGAGAATTTTCGAGGAACATATCAATTAATATCGCTCTACTTGCATATATGCATTTTTTTTTTCACTTATATATGAGCCATGCTTTGTGAAAAGGGAATCTGATTCATCTGCACAAAGCATCAACCTAAGCCCACCTGCACAGGCCTCGCAGGCTGAAGTTGGTTAAATTTTTTGCTATTGTAAAATTTTCTGCATGTCAGTTGACCACTTGGTTTATACGAAATGAATCAATTTCAAAAGACAACTTGCTTGGTTTAATGCAACAAGAATGGCAAGATCACCGTGCACAATTTTCAAATCTGAAACCTGTGATGCGCAAGAGCAGAAATGTTGAAAAATCATATTTCTTCAAAATTTTAAGTTTAACAAGAGATGTGCTGTAGCAGTAATTGTTCTGTGGTATTATAATCCAAATGGCTAAAATCTGTTGGCTCAGCGACAAGTCGAGCAAGTAATCCTGGGGTAGTGGTAGTGGGTTTGTGTCTAGCTCCTATTCAGCTCTTCACCGTAAATTAGTAAAAGCCAGGACGACAGGAATTATTCCTATCTCTTACCAGATACCCCCCTTCTGTATGTGGAAATTCATCCAGTTGCTTCGCAAGAGTGCCATGCTTAGTAGGCCTACTGATTAAAATAACCAAGGAACGCACTGACATGGGCCTACTATTAAAATGCGTAAAACACCCGACAAACAGACAAACACACCAGTCACAAATGATCAACATCTTTACCTTCACAGACAAACTTATCAGAATCAAATCTGGAAGCGTATCCCGGCACACATAAACATCTCGCTGAACTGCGACCTGCTTCTTTGTCACATCTGTAATACGCTCGATTCTTGGCCTATTTCAGTATAAAAATGATAACAGTGTGTCTTTGATTTTTTTTTCTTTTTTCACTCTTAAATAACCCTTTAAACGCCATAGGAAGCTTCTGCGGACGACATAAATTAAGATTAGACTGTATAGTATGTGTAGTCTGATCTTGAATCTATGCCGTCTGCTTGTTTGGCGAAGTCTTTAACTCTTTACCAGACCACAAAAGTTTTGACTTATCCATATTGAAAGCAGCCATAAATGAGGTTGATATAACCATAGGCCTCTGAAACTCCATTGGTCTATCACGGGATAATTTTTTTTTTTCAGCGGACACCGTTACTATAAATAGCACAATGGCGATTCCCTCTTTATCGTATATGACCTGCAACACGCGAAACGGGGCATTCGGACATTTGCGTAAAGTAACGTCTTGATCAGCCTGATCCAAGACAACACTTTCTGATCGTGTGTGATTTTCTGTTAAACGCAAGTCTACTGTAGGACGAAATCTAATATTGACGTAAAGTGCCGTCTCGGATTGGCCTGCGCGGAGTGCGCAGGCTAATCCGAGACGACACTTTACGCAAATGTCCGAAGGCACCTTTTTGCATATTGCAGACCAATTGTAGTAATATACAACATAGAGGCAGTCGCCACTGTGCTATTTATAGTAACGGTGTTATTGAAAAGTTCACTATTCCGTTATACATACAGGCGATGCACCAATATACTTTTATAAGTGTTCAATGATCGACCAAGGAAAATTTTAGTATTCTGTGATAGATCAATGGAGCTTCAAAGGCCTGTCGTCTAACATACAGTATTTGGTGCTGAAAGCATTAAGCAAGCAGGTAGGAATAACGGAAAAGTGCTATCTTAAGGTAGGTGTCCGCATAATACAGGTAAATTTCTTCTAATATTTCCCATACAAGAAACAAAGTGAACTTTTATGCATACCATTACTTGATCACGAAGCAATCACATGTTTTAACAACCCCTTGAAAGAAGGCACTGAAACACTTTGTAAACGTTATTGGGAAAGAGAAATTCCATTGAGCCAGATTAAAAATGCCGTATACAAATGCTTTGAATATGGACGAGTAAAAAAATCGATGTATGGTCGAGATTTTAAGCAGACTTACAGGACAATTTTTTATGCTGCTACACTGACGTCCAATTGGGAACTCTGGCTTTTCTGGCACTCCTACAAATTTTCCTGAAATCAGACAGGGGTAAGTGTATCACCTTATCAAACGATCCCACGTCTTTTATGACACCAACTTGGACAATTTCAGAACATTAATGTAGGAAAAGAAAACAAGAACAGCGTATGCGAATTCCAACGCTCGGCTGCAAGTGCTTGATTTTCAGTGAAAATGCTAAGTCGAAAAAGGGGCATTACTGTGTCAAAATATTTTGATGGATACCTGCCTCTGTTGTATGAGTTCCCCTTTTGATAGTTAACAACATGTCCAAGTTTCAAGTTGATATCTTCAGTTATAACAGAGATATTACAAAATGTCAAGGTTTTCGCACGACGAAGAAGCCGACACCAGCGCTATGACAATAGCTCGTCGTTTTCTTCGAAAACAGCCTAGCTAAAAATGTTGGTAACTAGCCGTGTCGTTCATATCTTCCTTATAACATGGATAAAGATGCACTAAGTGACCCTTGTCCTTAAACGAGGAGACCCTGTTGACCTACTTATGTAGGTAAACAAGCTTATCTATCAAGCTCTAATCTGACTGAGGTGGCAAAGTTTAATGAGCCATTTCCGCACTTCAAAGGGGCACATGGCGCCTATCAGGAACAAGCTTCCAATCGAGTTTAGCATAGTTCCGACCTCTTGCGACCCTCCTGAGTGTAAAGTATCAAAGTACGGCTATATTTCACAGCCTTGCAGAAATTCAGGATCTGGGTGCCAATCGAGTTAAGAATAGTTCTGACCTTTTAGAACTCTCAAAAGTCTAATGCATCAGTCTGCGACTGTCTCTAATACAGTCATAGACATTCAGGAACCCAGTTCCAACCCAGTTTAGCATAGTTTTGACCTTTTGGGACCCTACCAAGTGTAATGCATCAGCCTACACACGTCTCTAATGCCCTCGCAGACTTTCAGGAACACCTGTTCCAATCGACTTAAGTATAATCGCAATCTATTTGGACCCTCCTGAGTCTAATGCGCAGGTCTGCCACCAATTTGACACACTCTCAGACTTTTAGGAACCCTGGTTTTAATCAAGTTAAGCATAGTTCCTACCTTTTGAGACCCTCAAAAATGCAATGCGATGGTCTGCAAAAGTCTCTGGCAAACTCTTACACTTTCAGGAACCCCAATTCCAATCCACTTAAGCATAGGTTTTAGTTTTGAAACCCTTCCGAGAGTAATACATCGGTCTACGTATGTCTCTGACATACTTACAGGCTTTCAGGAACCCCGGTTTCAATCGACATAAGCATAGTAATAACCTAACCTTTTTAAACTCTCCTGAGTCTAATGTTCAGGTCTGGGACTAATCTGACACACTCTCAGACTTTCAGGAACCCTGGTTCAAATTGAGTTAAACATAGTTTCGACCTTTTGGGACCCTCGAGTGTGCTATGCACTGGTCTGGGACTGTCTCTGGTACACTCCCGGGTTCCAATTCATTCAAATATAGTTTCGATCTTCAGGACCCTTCTGAGTATAAAGCATTGGTCTAAACCAGTTTTCGACAACATCACAGACTTTCAAGCATAGTTTGGACAACAAGAGGTCCTTTAGAGCCTACTGCGTTAGTCTGCGACTGTCAGGAAGCCCGGTGCCAATTAAGTTAAGCAAAGTGTATACCTCTAAGGACCCTCCCGAGTCTAATGCCGTGGTCTAGAGCTGTCTTATCCGAGCAACACTCAGTAGAAAAGGTCATCGTCCAATAGACATTTGTCTAGTACAGGCTCTGTCAATGTCTTTCCGAGGATTGATGATAATCATGGTGACAGGACTCATTCCTCTCTTACCGCTGATGATTGTTTCGACGATGATTTTTGTGAATATTATGCTGAGTACTGGTAAAAGAAACTCCAGGAAAGCATGGATAGGTGCACGGGCCGCCGCGATGTAACTGAAATAATGTTGAAAAATGGCGTTAAACACCATGTAATTGTCACACTTACTTAAGTACACTTCAGGTTGTCAGTGGTATGAAAATGAGTTAAGAACAGGACAAGATGAGGTTTGCGGAAATGATGTCAATGATGTACGAGTAGCGAGGAGGTACAAGAGGGTTTGTGGGGAGACGGGTAGTAGGTGATGATCAGCTTCGAGGAGTCAGACAGACAAACCAGGAGAAGGTGTGTAAAAAAAACCCCAATGTATATTCTAGATATTACAGTTTTTATCACGATTTAAATTGAAACACAGTATGAGACCGTAAGATAATGTCATTTAATTTTGTTTAAACCTTTTAAAATTATCTTATTATCTATTTATTTGCTTTTATAACTACTTTTCATCACTTTTCATGGTTATTGTGAAATGTTTCCACTGTTTGTGGGTCAAAGTCATCGAGGATGAAACCAAAGAGATAATTATTTGCGTTTACTGCTGGCATATTTCAAGCTTCGTCTTATTGTTCGGGAGGTCTACACTATGCTTAACTTAACTGGCACTGTGCTTCCTGACAGTCACAGTCTAACGCATTAGATTCTGAAGGGCCCCTTGTTTTCCAACCTATACTTTACTCAATTGACACTAGGCTACCTGAAAGTCTGTGATGGGGTCGAAGACAGTCGTAAACCAATGCTTAAGACCCGAAAAGATACCAAAAGATCGAAACTATGTTTAAATGAATTGGAACCCGGGAGTGTGCCAGAGACAGTCCCAGACCAGTGCATAACACACTTGAGGGTCCCAAAAGGTCGAAACAATGCTTAACTCAATTTGAACCAGGGTTCCTGAAAGTCTGAAAGTCTGTCAGATTAGTCCCAGACCTGCACATTAGACTCAAGAGGGTTAAAAAAGGTTAGTTTGTAACTATGCTTATGTCGATTGAAACCGGGGTTCCTGAAAGCCTGTAAGTATGTCAGAGACCTTCGTAGACTGATGCATTAATTTTGGAAGGGTCCCGAACGCTAAAACCTATGCTTAAGTGGATTGGAATTGGGGTTCCTTGAAGTGTAAGAGTTTGCCAGAGACTTTTGCAGACCATCGCATTACATTTTTGAGGGTCTCAAAAGATAGGAACTATGCTTAACTTGATTAGAACCAGGGTTCCTAAAAGTCTGAGAGTGTGTCAAATTGGTGGCAGACCTGCGCATTAGACTCAGGAGGGTCCAAATAGATTGCGATTATACTTAAGTCGATTGGAACAGGTGTTCCTGAAAGTCTGCGAGGGCATTAGAGACGTGTGTAGGCTTATGTATTACACTTAAGAGGGTCCAAAAAGATAAAAATTATGCTAAACTGGATTGAAACTGGGTTCCTGAATGTCTATGACCGTATTAGAGACAGTCGCAGACTGATGCATTTGACTTTTGAGAGTCCTAAAAAGTCAGAACTATTCTTAACTCGATTGGCACCTAGATCCTGAATGTCTGCGAGGCTGAGAAAGATAGCCGTACTTTACACTCAGGGGGTCGCAAGAGGTCGGAACTATGCTAAACTCGATTGGAAGCTTATTCCTGATAGGCGCCATGTGCCCCTTTGAAGTGCGGAAATGGCTCATTAAACTTTGCCACCTCAGTCAGATAAGAACTTGATAAATAAGCTTGTTTACCTACATAAGTAGGTCAACAGGGTCACCTCGTTTAAGGACAGGGGTCACTAAGTGCATCTTTATCCATGTTATAAGGAAGATATGAACCATACAACTTCTACTGGTCTGAACTTAATCATCTCTGTTCGAAAAAGTGCATTCAGTCACGCTCAGCAGTGAAACGATTTACCCTTGGGCTGCTAAGCGTGATCCACCGACCTTTTTGGACAGTTTAGATCAAGATCAGACTGCACAGAACATGTTGTCTGACCGTTGATCGACACTGTCCGATAAGGACACGTTGTCCCCCCCAAAAATATCGTTGATATAGCAAATTTTTGGCTTTTATTATCGGCTCAAAAGTTTTATTTCACTTATTCAGCTGGATGAGGATGAAAACAATCCATAATTATACCCATACACATGTTCTCCACAAATCCCGTTCATTCATCCATCATCTAAGGAACTGTATATCCTTCCCTTCTAATTTTTGTCCTTTTTGCTGCAGCTTAATTGTAATATGTCTTTGATAGACATCAAATCAGCTGTTATAGAACCTCGAAAATGAGTAGTATGAGCGCCTCTTTGGTTGTAAACAAAGATGACGTAATCGGCGGTAATCTTGACCTACTTTCGGTCATGGTGTGACTATTTATAGTAACTCATTTGCATATAAGGAGTTGTTGGTGTGTCATGGGTATTCGCGGCGGGTATGGGGAGTCCGCCATGTTGGATGACTTAATTTCTATTTTTAGATTAGCAGCCATTTTGGATGACCTATTTTCTTTTTTAGACGACCATTAATTTAAATGTGCTTTTTGGCACAATTTTTTTTTGGTGATAAATTTGGAGAGAAATAGCTTTAAAAATGAGTCATATAAGCGAGTACCCTAACAGTATACAGAGCTGACTTGTATACTCTATCTAGTAATGATCGCGGGCATTGAGGGTCAGGCCCTTTTACGAGACGGAGATTTTCCCACTTAGACTCATCTTTAACGCCACACCGAGTCAAAGAGCCGATTCCTAACCGTACTACGACCCTCGGCCAAGTCTATACGGTTAAGTCGGTCTAACGACACATCCATGCTCTTTGAAGTTTCTCACAAAGAATTACAAAAATTCGGTAGAAAAAAACGGTACCTTCGATGTTGTCTCTTCAACGTCCTGAACTCAAATGACAAAGGAGTATTTCCGATATGACTCGCGCGCATGCGTCGATTCACATACGTGTCTGAACACGTTTTATAAGCTATTGATAATGTCGCCACAATGTCTGGTTTTGTTTATTTTGTGACGGAAGTACGGACAATGGCCTATTCAACTGTCAAAGTTAATCCCCTATTGAGAAATAGCTTTAAAAATGAGTCGTTTAAGTAGGCACCCTTACGGTATACAGAGCTGACTTGTATACCCTATCTAGTTATTTTTGGCGGACACTGAAGGTCAGGTCCTTTTACCTAGATGGAGACATTCCCACTTAGACTCAACTTTAATGCTTCATCAAGTCAAAGAGCTGATTCCTACCCATACTTCGACCCTTGACCAAGTCTATACGGTTAAGTCGATCTAACGACACATCCATGCTCTTTGAAGTTTCTCATAATACAAAAATATAAAATTTACATAACTTTACATTTTTAATCGATATTTCCCCTTCAACGTCCTATGCTCAAATGGTCCAAGATTATTATCATCAGTTTTCACGCGTCTATTTTGAGATATTCATGTTCAGACATGTACAGGTGAGTGATCAATAGTCCTTTGTTAAAGTCGCCACACTGACTGGCTTTGTTTTTTTAGGATCAGAAGTACGGACAATGGCCTATTTAACTGTTAAAGTTAATCTCCTACCAAAGGACCAGATGGCTGAACAATAGTCTTTTGTTACACTCACTACAATGTCTGGTTTTGTTTATTTTATGACCGAAGTACTGACAATGGCCTATTGAGATATCAAAGTTAATCCCCTAACAAAGGACCAAGTGATTTGTATACCCCATTGAAGACATAGTCACGGACATTGAGGGTCAGGTCCTCGGTCCTCGATAGAAAAAAAGGTAATTATTCTTAATGATAAAAAGGCGAAAAATGAAAAGAAAATAGTCTACCTGTAAAAATATAAAAGTAGAAACGATGGAATGAGCAGAAAAGAATAGTCTATGGTAAAAAAGAAGAAGTAGAAAAGTCAAACATAGTCTACGGGTAAACATAATAAAAGTACAGAAGAAAAAGCAGAAAAATCAAAATGAAATTAGTGAAAAAATAAAATGGTACCGTTTTGTCCATGTTTTCTCTTCAAATCTCATGTTCCAGAAAATGAACTAGTTCATCAGCTTAAACACACTCTTTTACCAAGATATCATCTTCAAGGATATATTCTAACGAAACACTCACTTGACTAAAATGTTGGTCCCAATACCAGAAAATATATGGAAATCCACTGCATCCTTAACTTCAACAATCACATTTATTATTGGAGCTATCAAAAACTCCGAAAAGAAATTAATGATATCCATCAAAGTGAAAAATCAAGTTGCCCCGCTTTAAAGGTTGGTATTTAGATTTTTCACATCTCACCAAATTAAAAAATATATATATCACTGAAATTTATATGAAAAAACAATACAAATCATCAATAATTAAGAATCATAAAATTACAAAAAAAAAAAAAAAAAAATTGATGGTGTTCCCTTAAAAGGCTACGTAGCCTCTTAAGGTATTTTTAGATTTCGCGCCAGAAATCAAAAAAGCATTGTGGGAATGTCAAGTGACTGGCACGTGACTAATGACGCTTAAATTCCATAACATAACAAACATGTAATTATTTTCCATAATGTCTTCTTCGGACGCTATGTTTGAAGCTTCGTCTGTGTATTTCCGGTATGTAAATGAGCGAGTTGCTCATGTAAAAATAGACCGTGTTTCCCGTCGGTGTCGACCTGGGCCCTAGTAAATCTCTAATTTCTCTTGTTGTCGGATGGTTTTCGATTACTGGGGTTTTATGAATGAAAATTAAAAGGCTTTGGGAGTATAAGGATGTTTTTTGTATTCTTGTAAAATTTTCGTCCAAAAATCTGAAGGGCCACCTTTAAAGCAAAAGATTAAATGACTCTAACAAGATTGGACAAGACCCTCCCCTCCTTTTAATGTCCAGTACCCATTTATCATTGATTATGATGCAAAAGCGAAACAAAAAATCAAGTCGTTCCCCTTTAAAGCAAAAGATTAAATGACTCCAACAAGATTGGACAAGACCCTCCCACCCCTTTAAGGTCGAGTAAACATTTATATGTATATCATTGATTATGATGCAAAAGCGGAAAAATCAAGTCATCCCCCTTTAAAGCAAAACGTTAAATGACTCCAACAAGATTGGACAAGACCCTCCCACCCCTTTAAGGTCGAGTAAACATTTATACGTATATCATTGATTATGATGCAAAAGCGGAAAAATCAAGTCATCCCCCTTTAAAGCAAAACGTTAAATGACTCTAACAAGATTGGACAAGACCCCTTTAAGGTTCAGTACCCATTTATCATTGATTTTGATGCAAAAATGAAAATCAAGTTGTCCCCCTTTAAAGCAAAAGATTAAATGACTCTAACAAGATTGGACAAGACCCCCACCCCTTTAATGTCCAATACCCATTTATCATTATGTTGCAAGAGCGAAAAAAAATCAAGTTGTTCCCCTTTAAAACAAAAGATTAAATGACTAACAAGATTGGACAAGACCCTCCCAGCCCTTTAAGGTTCAGTACCCATTTATATCATTGATTATGATGCAAAAGCGAAAAATCAAGTCGCCCCCCTTTAAAGCAAAAAGTTAACAAGATTGGACAAGACCCCCACCCCTTTAAGGTCCAGTACCCATTTATATGTCAATGTTTTTTGACTTGAGATTGGATTAAGATAACTTATAAAGGGAGCTGGCTAATGTTTACATAAATATTTATAATAACCCTAGCAACGGATTAAATTTTGCAAAAATGTAAGATTCTAGTCGAAAGTTATAGGAGTTGTTACCTATAGTAATGAAATGATTTTGTGAACATTCTAACCTTGTAGAAAGTAAAGCTGTGTACTGATAAGCCTAATTCTAGGAAATGTAAGCAATGACACCAAATTCCAGGACAACTAAGCAATGAAACTGAAATTAGTCTTTTTTTCATTTTATGACACAGTTTCTATTCATGAAATTTGACATTACCCTACCAAATCGTCGTCAAACAGAAGCGCTTTTATTGCCCCCTGTATCTCTTTTTCTATTCTTACCGATTCCAAATCTAAGTCACTACTGTCATTGGTTATAGCCACTGGACCTCCTAAATTATGAAATAACGAATCAATTTGTTCATTTATAAAATGATCACTGTACTCCGGATTTCGCAGTTGGAATAAACGGAACCTTACAATAGGGGAATCCTGAATACCCATGGTCGCAGAAAAATTCATCAACTCTTCAGCATCGGTATAAGATTGGACCATTGTCTCTAAAGCCATCTCGAAGGAATCCATTTTCACAGTAAGAGGTTCACTGATACAAAGTAAATGATTATGATAAAACTAGTACGCTATTGTGTTATAAATAGTTCCTCACGTTCTTGTGTCTTACAAACAAGATAAAACTTGTACGCCATTCGTAATGGCTATAAATAGTTCCTCACGTTCTTGTTTCCTATGAACAGGTTAGAACTTGTACTCTATTCGTAATGTCTATAAATAGTTCCTCACGTTCTTGTATCCTTTACTCATATTTATTTACTTTAGGAATAAATAGCACATGTATCAGCTGCTTTATGCCTGAAAGAAAAAAAAACAACACCATTTATAAATGAAAATAATTCTATATGATAATATAAGGAAAACAGTTTGAGAGGGATAAGAAATAGAAAAATCGGAAAAAAAAATTACTTTTCCACCATATTTTCTATTATGAAATACACTATGTATAAACAAGTTTCATGGTCCTATCATTGCGAATATATCACTGTATTTTTTTTTTTCCTCATTATGTTATCAATTTCTATCCAATTTTTAAATTGTTTGCATAATCGTTAATAAGAAAAAAGAAAAATCTCTGTACACCGGTATAACGAATTATTGACTGTCTAATATATTAAGAATTAATATAAAAATAAAACTTACCACCTCAAAAGATCCTTTCAATCCAATTTTCACAGAACTTTGTATAATTAATGAGCAGTGATTTTAAAGCGTATCTTCATGTAAGAATGATAGAGGTTAAAATTACGAGCAACGAACGATTCGGGGAGAGGGGGGAGGGGGGGGGGGGCGTGTCATTGTAAAGTCTAAATAGTGACGAGCAACGAATCGGGGTATGATGTTGTGGAATGCAAACAGTATTAAACATGAAAACGAGTCATGCCATTGTACAATGTAAGGGGATTGCGCTTCATGTTCCGTGTAGTCTGATCTTGATATACACTGTCGGCAACAAACATTAAAGTGTATGTTCTGTGCAATCTGATTTTGATCTACATCGTCCACAAAAGGTCAGTGAGTCGCGATTAGCAGCCAAAGGGCTAATAACAATTGGTGGGTCGCGCCGTCTAATCTTGATCTACACTGTCGGTAAAAAGTCCGCGAGTCGCGACCAGTCAAAGGGTTAAATAATAATTTGGGGCAAAAAGTTATGCTCTCAGTAATTGTTTAAAGACATCTCAGTAAAATTTATATAACGCAATAACTGACAAAAAGAAACTTAACAATAATAATTGGACGGCTGCATGTTCTTTGTAGTCTGATCTCGATCTACACTGTCCTCAAAAGGTCAGTGAGTGGCGCTTGGCAATTAAAAGGGTTAATAATAATTTGGGGCGGAAAGTCAATAATTGTTTAAAGACATCGTAGTAAAATTTATATAATGAAATAACCGACAAAAAGAAACTTGACTGGACACGTTTGAACGAGATTAAACGTACTGCTCACATCCTTTACATCAATAACCTCCAATAACCCAAATATTGCTGTTTCAAAGTTATGATTTAGGGGGAAATAATATTACCTTATCGTGTTCTGTGTAGTATGATCTTGATCTACACTTAAATTTTCAATTCGACATCAATAACCGAAATATTGATCTACACTGTCCGCAACAAACATTAAAGCGCATGTTCTTCTGCAGTCAGACTTTGATCTACAGTGCCCGTAAAAGGTCAGTGAGTCGCGCGCAACAGCTAAAGGATTAATAATAATTGGACGGCTGCATGTTCTTTGTAGTCTGATCTTGATCTACACTGTCCGCAACAAACATTAGAGCGCATGTTCTTCTGCAGTCAGACTTTGATCTACAGTGCCCGTAAAAGGTCAGTGAGTCGCGCGCAACAGCTAAAGGGTTAATAATAATTGGGGGGCTCGCGCCGCATGTTCTGCGCAGTCTAATCTTGATCTACGCTGTCAGCCCAAAGGTCAGTGAGTTACGCTTACCAGTCAAAGGGCTGATTACAATTGCAGGGGTCGCCCTCTATGTTCTGATTTTAATCTACACTGTCCACAACAAAGATCAAACTACATGTTCTACACCGTTTGATCTTGATCTACACTGTCCATAAATGGTTAGGTAGTCACGTTTACCAGCCAAAGGGTTAATAATAGATGAAAGGCCGCGGGTTTTGACATTTTCCGTACTAACCTCCCAGGAAGCAGAATCGAGAGAGATTAGTATAAGTTGTCAGAACTTGTTTCTCAATCGATGTAAAATAAATATGTTTAAACTAACCACCTTTACGATTTCAAATTTGTTCATTCACTTTATAGTACTAGACCCCCCTGGAATCATCTTCAATCAGTCTTCAAGTACCTTTAAGTATCTGAAAGACGATTAATTCCCACTCACTAATATTTGAAAAATACTTTAAGTCGAGTGATTCTATAAGAAAACAGTATAAGGTCATGTCGAAAGGTTATACTCTCAGTAATTGTGTACAGACATCGCAGCAATATTTATATAACGCAAATAAACAACAAATAGAGACTTGACCGGACACGTTTGAACGAGATTAAACGTGCTGTTCACATCCTGCGAAATGATCTTGATCTACTCTTTAATTTTCAATTCGACATCAATAACCGAAATATTGCTGTTCCATCAAAGTTTTGATTTGGGAATTAAAATATCTCCTTAGCGTGTTCTATGCAGTCTGATCTTGATCTACACTGTCCTTAACAAATACCTCCTTAGCGTGTTCTGCGCAGTCTGATCTTGATCTTGAAGTTTCTGAATTATGTATATACGTTGTCTTCACTCAAATCACTCTTCAAACAGCCTTCAAGTACCTGTAAACATCGTTAGGCGGATTTAGCGAAATACAATTAAACACTGTAGTGAAAATATTAAACTTTACGTTGGTAATAAAAACTATATTGATATCGTTATTTCAGGCCTTTAACCCTTTACCAAACAATCCCTGGTTTTTACGATCCTGAGATAGAAGCGTTTTGAAAACATTTCATCAGCATTTTCTTGTTTTCCCACAATGTTTTCTGCTCTGCTCGAAACAAATTTCAATTTTTGAGTTACGTTTATTTTGTCGTCTGCTAGTGCTTTCAATTTGGACCAGTCTAAAATTTTGTCGTTTGGTAAAGAGTTAAGCACCATCTATAGACTCCCAACAAAAGGCTAGATGTTGTATATATATATAGCCTACAGTCACGCATGCGTGAAGGGGGGAAGTTTCAATGGAGTAAAATAAAAGACCGGATTCCTAGAGCTATCATAAATCAGCGTAGGTTCGATTACGGATCATAACCATTGTTCATAGTGCTTAACTTGGATTCATCTGCTTATGCAGACAGCGTAGAAATGTTTGAAATAGTTGTATCTACTCGTACATCGTTAGTTCTGACCGAGAATGTCCACTTTATTTATTAATCCTTTCAGTGCAATAGGCGAAATCATCAGCCTTAAATTTCAGGATCAGACTGCAAAGAACATGCAGTCTGATCTTGGGTCTATACTCTCCGCTTATATATAGTCAAGTCTATAAGATAAAAATCTTACCGAGTTCCAGTGGATTGTATTTTGAGCCGTCGATAGAGGTCGAGTTTGGCGCTGAGTGAGTTGCGCACTGCAAGGATTACATACTCCTGTTCTCTTAAATTGCGTAGCATAAGCTACCGAGGGAATAATCAAATCGGCAATAACCGAGAACTTTTGATTTTTTTCTCCACATTCTCTCGACATAACTAGTAAATAATCGTCCGTTCTTGAAGTCGATTATTGTAATCAAATACGAGGCATATCACCATTACGATGGTATCTGTCGGAGAATGTCGAGGAAAGGGGATTTAAGATAAAGACAGCTTAAATGAAATTTGATCAAGATATTGCGATTTCAAAAGTAATCTATGGCATATATGCCTCACGAATATCGGATGGTACAGTCTGATCTTTGATCTGCGCAGGTCGAAAGTAAATTCATCTAGCAGTTTAATTGTTCTGTTACCTCTGACATTTCTCATTTTTTATCATATACATTCAGTTCACATTTTAGAAACATAATCGATATTTACTCATCACATTTCGTTCGCTCCTGTCTGTCTGTCTAGTGTCTGTCTGTTTGTCTGTCTGTATGTCTGTCCGTCCTTCAGTCCGTCCGTCCGTCTCTCTCCCTCTCTCAGTCTCTCTGTCCAAGCTAAAAGCTGAGGACAAAACTAACGCAAATCATATGCCCTGACAGATGTTCACAAGCTTTAATCAGCAGTTTAAAGGTGCCTAGTTGCTATGGAAGTACTCTTTAGGAACCCTGTTATTGACCTTACTTGACCACAGCATTTATAAGTGCGGCCACACAGCCTCATAGCTAGGTGTAAAACTTAACCTGAACCTGTCAGCCTCATAGGCCATGCAAAAGAGGGGCTTTTTCGGACGGCATAGGTCAAGATCAGACTGCACAAAACGTGTAGTCTGATCTTAGATCTATACCGTCCGCTTGTTAAGTCAAGGTTTATAAAGACTTTTCCGAGTTCCAGTGGATTGTGGGTTTTCTTAGCTGTCGAAAGAAATCGAGTTTCTGCATTTGGTGCTGAAAAAGTTCAAGCACGAAAATTTACTCTTTATCAAAGGACAAAATGTTACATTCCACTTTGAAAGCACTTACAGACGGCAAAATGAATATGGCACAAATGATGAGATTTGTATCAGATAGACTAGGGGGAAAAAATGAATAAGGAGAAAATTCCGATTACCATGCAGCATTTTCTTTTTTTTTTTTCCCACTCTGTTTGCAAAAGGCCTTTGTCTCAGCGTCTTTAACACTCGGAATTGTGTGATAAAGGGTTAAACCAAAGGACATGTTATGTCTAGATTTAAAAAAAAAAATACGATAAGTGAATTATCAAAGTTATCTTTTGTCTAGAATGCCTCAGCGAAGTGGGCAGTGTAGATCAGAGATCAGACTGCAACTTTAACGCGGTCTGATCTTGATTACATTGGCCTCAAAAGGAACTGTGGTTTTGACGGGCTTGTAAAAGGTTAATTGGCTGGAGGTTTGTGCAACACAGTGTTTGTCATCTTTTATCACATGTACGAACCACAGCAGGTACTCTCTATATTGTATTAACCCAACTTTGTCCTTGGAATTCACATTGCATACAAAACTGATTTATATAATATTTAGCAGGATATCTTTTAGAAGTTTCTTGCTATATACCGGTATATCAAGAAACGAGCTGAGGCTGTTACAATTGTTGTTAATGAATGATGATGATGATGATGATGATGACGAGGAGGAGGAGGCGGCGGCGGATGACGACGATGATGACTTACAGGAAAATACATACATTATTTTGTAAAAATAGTGTTTTTTTTTTTCCTTGTAAATTAAAGAAAATAGAGTCTAGTCCATTCAATTGAAGAAGTTTTATATAATCAATGTTTAGACAACAAACGTTGCAACCTTTCAGTGATCCGAAGTACAAATGTCAAAGTGCCGCCCGGTTCATTATTAGTTGTATGGTCAGGTGGCAGGGGATTTGGAAACTTGTTCACGGCTGTGGCGAATCATGTCGCTCCGAGCCGAAGGCGAGGTGGTGACGTGATTCGCCACAGCCGTGACCGTACAACGAATTATTATACTGCAAAGGTTTACCATTCGAAAGTGTATTCAATGAAATTTTGCTGTTTGATGGTCTCACAAATTGAGTACGCTGACGATTTCCCTTCTGAGTGCCCCAATTCATTGAAAACTGACGTCACTGAAAACCTACGTCACTGAAACCTTGGTAAAACGTGCAGTTTAGTGCATAAACTAAGTGATGTCACTGCGATAGACATCGGACGTATTTTCATTCAAACATGGATTTAAACAACTTCAAAGTAAGTAACTATGCATTTCAATGATTTGTCGGCAAAAGTAAACGATCATTAGTTGCTTCAAACGAACGTTGTCTGTGCATGTCATATTCTTCGAAGATTCGACCTGTCTGCTATGACGCATCACCCATCCCATATGCATGGGAAAAGTAGGGCTTATACCGAAGCTATTATCCAAGCCTGTTGGGGGCTATTTTAATAAATGGCCGGTGCATAGGTTACATGCTAGCTGATCATAGCTGAATGAATCGCACCAGGTAGCGTTTTATTGAGTAAACGTTTATTTTATTTTGAAATTCAAAATAACGGTTGTCGTTTTGAAAAGTAGTCCAGTTCTGTACCCAGAATGCCCAAATAAGATAGATGTGTATTTGTAGAATGCCATCTAGTGGGAGATAATGTCAAACGAACGTAAGGTTATCCTTTTAAGTTACAGTGTATGAGTTTCGACACTTCACAATTTGCTTACCTGACGGAAGCATAGTCGTTTAACGCCGCGTATTTGTCTGAGAATGGCAACGAACGGCACTATAATTGACTATATATATCCTTTTACTTTAAAAAAAATCATCCACTCTTTCCGCTTTCAATAACAGATAAAGGCTGTCATTGTTGATTGATTGTATGGTGTTTAAGGCTAATACATAAATACCTTTCTAAACTTTGAACAAGAGGCGACTGGTCCCCCTTCGCCCGTTTGAAGAGTCATACTGAGCGGTTTCCTCTCAGTGGTACACCCCGTATGTTTTTGTGATTTTATACCCTAATCTGACAGCCGTTTCTATCTTTTAGGGGGACATGAATAGCACTTTTCAGAAAACAAGTGACACTTTTTAGGCAGAGTAACACTTTTAAGAAAATGAGTGACACTTTTTGAAAAATGAGTGACATTTTTTGAAACGGACCGTATGGGAATTTACTTGTAAAAGTACAAAAACGTAAAAGGTAGTGACACTTTTTAGAAAAAGAGTAACACTTTTAAGAAAATGAGTGACACTTTTTGAAAAATGAGTTACACTTTTTAGGAAATGAGTGACACTTTTTGAAAAATGAGTGACACTTTTTGAAACGGACCCTATGGGAATTTACTTGTCTAGAATTTGGTGCCATTGCTTACATTTCCTAGAATTAGGCTTATCAGTACACAGCTTTACTTTCTACAAGGTTAGAATGTTCACAAAATCATTTCATTACTATAGGTAACAACTCCTATAACTTTCGACTAAAATGTTAAATTTTTACAATATTTAATCCGTTACTAGGGTTATTATAAATCTTTATGTAAACATTAGCCAGCTGCCTTTATGAGCTATCTTAATCCGATCTCAAGTCAAAAAAACATTGACAATAGAAAACAAATGAACCCAAGAGGGAGTTCACTTCATGTGAGAACTTGTAGAAGCTCGACATTACTTGTCCAGGTCATTCTAGACTAGACATATAATTATATATACCAACACTTCTCAACTTTCTCTATCAGGACAATGATAATGGATTATATTTGTGGGCAAATTGCCTATTTCTTGGAAACAGTGTTAACGTTTGTTATGGATATTTCTAATATGGAGTGGGGAAGGCGAGCATTATATAGGTAAGTTTTATTTATTTCATCTAATGGTAGTAGCAACAGTCTGGTTTGACAGTAGCTTGTAGAATTCAGATTTGAATTCCTAGGGAAAAATGACCGTGGATAGACACCAAGAACGTAAAAATCGGTCAATAAATAACGATTTGAGCCATTTTTGTACCAGTGGATGCCAAAAGCGTGTATCTCCCAAAACCTTAATCCTTGTATCTCCGTTGTCATACTAGTGACACCTACAAAACTATACATTTTCTTGATCAGTGTGAAAAGACCATTCCAATGATACCTATATCGACTCGATCTGGCTGCAAATAAAAAAAAGTCGATATTTCTAAGAAAATGAGTATTGAGTCTGAAACGACTGAAAACTGAAAGACAATGAGGGGAGTCAAAATGAAAGAGTAAAGTGTCAGGTATCATTTGGTAGGGTAATGTCAAATTTCATGAATAGAAACTGTGTCATAAAATGAAAAAAAGACTAATTTCAGTTTCATTGCTTAGTTGTCCTGGAATTTGGTGTCATTGCTTACATTTCCTAGAATTAGGCTTATCAGTACACAGCTTTACTTTCTACAAGGTTAGAATGTTCACAAAATCATTTCATTACTATAGGTAACAACTCCTATAACTTTCGACTAGAATCTTACATTTTTGCAAAATTTAATCCGTTGCTAGGGTTATTATAAATATTTATGTAAACATTAGCCAGCTCCCTTTATAAGTTATCTTAATCCAATCTCAAGTCAAAAAACATTGACATATAAATGGGTACTGGACCTTAAAGGGGTGGGGGTCTTGTCCAATCTTGTTAACTTTTTGCTTTAAAGGGGGGCGACTTGATTTTTCGCTTTTGCATCATAATCAATGATATAAATGGGTACTGAACCTTAAAGGGCTGGGAGGGTCTTGTCCAATCTTGTTAGTCATTTAATCTTTTGTTTTAAAGGGGAACAACTTGATTTTTTTTCGCTCTTGCAACATAATGATAAATGGGTATTGGACATTAAAGGGGTGGGGGTCTTGTCCAATCTTGTTAGAGTCATTTAATCTTTTGCTTTAAAGGGGGACAACTTGATTTTCATTTTTGCATCAAAATCAATGATAAATGGGTACTGAACCTTAAAGGGGTCTTGTCCAATCTTGTTAGAGTCATTTAACGTTTTGCTTTAAAGGGGGATGACTTGATTTTTCCGCTTTTGCATCATAATCAATGATATACGTATAAATGTTTACTCGACCTTAAAGGGGTGGGAGGGTCTTGTCCAATCTTGTTGGAGTCATTTAACGTTTTGCTTTAAAGGGGGATGACTTGATTTTTCCGCTTTTGCATCATAATCAATGATATACATATAAATGTTTACTCGACCTTAAAGGGGTGGGAGGGTCTTGTCCAATCTTGTTGGAGTCATTTAATCTTTTGCTTTAAAGGGGAACGACTTGATTTTTTGTTTCGCTTTTGCATCATAATCAATGATAAATGGGTACTGGACATTAAAAGGAGGGGAGGGTCTTGTCCAATCTTGTTAGAGTCATTTAATCTTTTGCTTTAAAGGTGGCCCTTCAGATTTTTGGACGAAAATTTTACAAGAATACAAAAAACATCCTTATACTCCCAAAGCCTTTTAATTTTCATTCATAAAACCCCAGTAATCGAAAACCATCCGACAACAAGAGAAATTAGAGATTTACTAGGGCCCAGGTCGACACCGACGGGAAACACGGTCTATTTTTACATGAGCAACTCGCTCATTTACATACCGGAAATACACAGACGAAGCTTCAAACATAGCGTCCGAAGAAGACATTATGGAAAATAATTACATGTTTGTTATGTTATGGAATTTAAGCGTCATTAGTCACGTGCCAGTCACTTGACATTCCCACAATGCTTTTTTGATTTCTGGCGCGAAATCTAAAAATACCTTAAGAGGCTACGTAGCCTTTTAAGGGAACACCATCAATTTTTTTTTTTTTTTTTTTTGTAATTTTATGATTCTTAATTATTGATGATTTGTATTGTTTTTTCATATAAATTTCAGTGATATATATATTTTTTAATTTGGTGAGATGTGAAAAATCTAAATACCAACCTTTAAAGCGGGGCAACTTGATTTTTCACTTTGATGGATATCATTAATTTCTTTTCGGAGTTTTTGATAGCTCCAATAATAAATGTGATTGTTGAAGTTAAGGATGCAGTGGATTTCCATATATTTTCTGGTATTGGGACCAACATTTTAGTCAAGTGAGTGTTTCGTTAGAATATATCCTTGAAGATGATATCTTGGTAAAAGAGTGTGTTTAAGCTGATGAACTAGTTCATTTTCTGGAACATGAGATTTGAAGAGAAAACATGGACAAAACGGTACCATTTTATTTTTTCACTAATTTCATTTTGATTTTTCTGCTTTTTCTTCTGTACTTTTATTATGTTTACCCGTAGACTATGTTTGACTTTTCTACTTCTTCTTTTTTACCATAGACTATTCTTTTCTGCTCATTCCATCGTTTCTACTTTTATATTTTTACAGGTAGACTATTTTCTTTTCATTTTTCGCCTTTTTATCATTAAGAATAATTACCTTTTTTTCTATCGAGGACCGAGGACCTGACCCTCAATGTCCGTGACTATGTCTTCAATGGGGTATACAAATCACTTGGTCCTTTGTTAGGGGATTAACTTTGATATCTCAATAGGCCATTGTCAGTACTTCGGTCATAAAATAAACAAAACCAGACATTGTAGTGAGTGTAACAAAAGACTATTGTTCAGCCATCTGGTCCTTTGGTAGGAGATTAACTTTAACAGTTAAATAGGCCATTGTCCGTACTTCTGATCCTAAAAAAACAAAGCCAGTCAGTGTGGCGACTTTAACAAAGGACTATTGATCACTCACCTGTACATGTCTGAACATGAATATCTCAAAATAGACGCGTGAAAACTGATGATAATAATCTTGGACCATTTGAGCATAGGACGTTGAAGGGGAAATATCGATTAAAAATGTAAAGTTATGTAAATTTTATATTTTTGTATTATGAGAAACTTCAAAGAGCATGGATGTGTCGTTAGATCGACTTAACCGTATAGACTTGGTCAAGGGTCGAAGTATGGGTAGGAATCAGCTCTTTGACTTGATGAAGCATTAAAGTTGAGTCTAAGTGGGAATGTCTCCATCTAGGTAAAAGGACCTGACCTTCAGTGTCCGCCAAAAATAACTAGATAGGGTATACAAGTCAGCTCTGTATACCGTAAGGGTGCCTACTTAAACGACTCATTTTTAAAGCTATTTCTCAATAGGGGATTAACTTTGACAGTTGAATAGGCCATTGTCCGTACTTCCGTCACAAAATAAACAAAACCAGACATTGTGGCGACATTATCAATAGCTTATAAAACGTGTTCAGACACGTATGTGAATCGACGCATGCGCGCGAGTCATATCGGAAATACTCCTTTGTCATTTGAGTTCAGGACGTTGAAGAGACAACATCGAAGGTACCGTTTTTTTCTACCGAATTTTTGTAATTCTTTGTGAGAAACTTCAAAGAGCATGGATGTGTCGTTAGACCGACTTAACCGTATAGACTTGGCCGAGGGTCGTAGTACGGTTAGGAATCGGCTCTTTGACTCGGTGTGGCGTTAAAGATGAGTCTAAGTGGGAAAATCTCCGTCTCGTAAAAGGGCCTGACCCTCAATGCCCGCGATCATTACTAGATAGAGTATACAAGTCAGCTCTGTATACTGTTAGGGTACTCGCTTATATGACTCATTTTTAAAGCTATTTCTCTCCAAATTTATCACCAAAAAAAAATTGTGCCAAAAAGCACATTTAAATTAATGGTCGTCTAAAAAAGAAAATAGGTCATCCAAAATGGCTTCTAATCTAAAAATAGAAATTAAGTCATCCAACATGGCGGACTCCCCATACCCGCCGCGAATACCCATGACACACCAACAACTCCTTATATGCAAATGAGTTACTATAAATAGTCACACCATGACCGAAAGTAGGTCAAGATTACCGCCGATTACGTCATCTTTGTTTACAACCAAAGAGGCGCTCATACTACTAAAATGTTTGTTAGTTGTCCCTTTACCAGACAATCACGTGTTATATTGCCCCTAGCGAGAATGCTTTTGAAAACATGGCTGGCAAAAGGAGAAAATGCTGGTAATCAACATTTTCTCCTTTTTCCACAATGTTTTCTACCCCTTTAAAGACAAACCTCATCATTCGAGCCACATTTAATTTATTATATGCAAGTACTTTCATTCAATTTAGAGGAATGTACAAATGTGTCGCCTGGTAAAAGATTGTGTGTTTGTCTCTAAGACCATAACAGGAAGTAGGCCTAACCATGCGTTCCTTGAGATTCTTTATCAGTAATTTGCACAGCACCGTCTCCAAGGCACATATAGGTTTCTCATATATAAACAAAGACGAACTAATATTTAGCACTGAGAGAGCAAACTATACAGCCATGATTTTCAGCAGGCCTTAAAGGTATCTTCCAGCCATTAGTCATGCAAACTGTTTTGGTCGGGCTGGTACTGATGTATCATGTAATTTCGGGCTGATAGTCTCGGAAAAAGTTGATAACAAGACTGTTTCTGAGACTCAAACCCAGACGATGAGATACTAGGTAAACAATATAACTTACTTTCTATACAGCGAGTATTGTACTGGTTTGGCTTATATTTATAATGACACTGGCATTCCTTTGTGGGGTCACACACAGCGTTAGGTATGTTGACTGTACAATGATCGTCCTTTCTACAGTATCCACCAATAGATTTAGGATCTGAAATGTATTGTTTATCCGTACATACAGTATTTATCAGTCTTTCTAACCAACATTCAATGACACGCAATATAATTGGCTCAGACGTTCTACCCCAGATGGCTAGTCTTAGAATTTAGAGTAAAAGCAGAACTGGGGTGGTTGTTGAATACCCTAACAAGCTCTGTAATCAATGACCTAAGGAAAAAACCTTTCCTTACTAACGATGACATTTAATCTAAATAAATTTATTTTATAAATGTATGCACCTTATTTCAATACTTGTATGCAGCATCAGATAGTGTCAGTGTTGAATGTTTGAGAGAATATTGTCCAAAGACAAACATAAAGACCTGTAGACGGACAGAACTTCATGCGTAAGCCAGGTGTGTTTAGGTTTGTTTCCTACACCTATATCTCTTGCATTTTCACTCCTATGTATTCTTGTACTCATGATTTATAAACAAGGCAATCTAAATGATGAACTTGATATTTCCTTGAAACATTTTGGTTTGCATAATCACATTTTCATTTCGCCTATATCAAATCATATCTAGCTGTTTACGAAAGATATTTTTTCTGTTTTTGCCTAAACACTTTAGAAAATAGCAACCATCAAATTGCAAGTATTTGAGTCCTATGTCTAGACCGAATATGTCCGTCTGGTTTATTCAGCTCTCTAGGGGTTAAGAGTTAAGTCCCTTACATTCTATGCAGCCGTTGAAGGTATCGTTTCCTAAGTGTCCATCACGACAAACACACTGGCTCTCTATACAGGCCAGATTTTCTCCCATGAAGTATTCACACCAGCCCTGGTATTTACAATAATCACCAAGCTTCTTCGGAGCTGCAAACAAGAAAGAAATATACCATTCTGATATACAAGTAAGTTGGAATTTTAGTTTATATTTCTTTAAACAAATCTAGAAACAAAATATAAGTGAGTGAGCTTTGACGAGCCTTATATTTTTTTTTTTTTTTTTTGTCGAGTTCGAGACATCTTTGCCTGAAAAACCAATGAATGTCAGATAGGTTTTATCCTTCAACAGTATCTAAAAAATTATAGTCCATAATATGCAAAAAAACATAGGTCTATATTTACACATGATATTGAAATTTACATGAATGTGATTTATTCACTTCTTTGTCGGATGTGTATTTCCCAGAACTAAAGTAGTTCCAAAGAAGCTTACATGTAATGAAATGTTAATAAAAAAAACTGTATGCAAGCAAGCCTTTAGCAAACTTTATACTGTTTTCTCAACGAGTTTGACACAATTTTACCTCAAAGGAAATTGAATGTCAGGTTTTTTCTATTACAAAAGTCTATCACAAGAATTATAGTTCAAAATATGTAAAAGAGAGACCTAGCTATGTATTGAAATCCATGAATGAGATCTATTCGCTTCTTTGTCAGATGTGTAAGTCCCTGACCAAAAATAGTTATAAAGAAGCTTAATCTACATATGACAACTTTTTTTTTTCATTTTTCCCCTGTCTATCATGAGCACTGCGCTAGAGACTGTACCACAACTTGCTTTATAACATGCCCGCGTGACAAGGGCCTAAGGCTGGGATCAAATCAGGATTTCTTGATTACACAGTCATCTTCTGATGAGCCATGAAGGACCCCGATGAGAAGACATGTTATTATCCAAATCGTTGGAAATTCGGACATTAATACATGTACAAGACAATATAAAACTTAGAATTACCATAGCATTGAGACGGATTGACCTGATTAATGTACACTTCCAACGTCTACATAAATGAGGACACATGCTGTCACCCAAATCGTAGAAACTTCTGACAGTAATACTTGAACAATACAATATAGAACTTAGAATCACCATAGCATTGAGACAGATCGCCCTGTTTAATCTGGTATCCCTCTCTACAAACACATTGGTTTAGGCCAAAGTCATTGCCACAGTAACCTTGCATGTCTATCCTTTCACACTGGGCGTGAAATGTGCAGGCATCATACATCTGCTTGGGTGCTAGAAGGTGAAACAATGAATAAAAATAACCACCTGCAGACGAATCCTTTTGTACTTGCAGCAGACGACTTTTGAAAATATTTTTACGTAACGACAAAAGTCAACAAAAGGATACATAGTGCATTTTTTCTTTGGTTTTGTCATGCTTTCATATGTTGTCATATGCCAACCTTTAACCCTTTCAGTGCCATAGGTGAAAACAGGTGCTTCTGCAGACAGCATAGATCAAGATCAGACTACACTGTCTGCTTATTTAGTCAAGCCTATAAGACAAAAGTATTTCTGAGTATTGGTTGATTGTACTTTCAGGCTTTGGAAGAGGGCGAGTTTATATATCTGGCGCTGAAAGAGTAAACCCTTTACCACACTATCCCTACTTTTAACTCTTATCCTGCTAAATAAGTTAAATGAAACTTTCGAGCCGATAGTAAAAACCTTAATAAATGTTATTTCAAACTTTTTTTCTTTTCTTTTTTTTTTTTTTTTTTTTGAAATAAAAAAAATCTCCTTATCGGACAGTGAAGATATCTTTTAAGATCAGACTGCACTTTCTGTGCAACGGTGAGAGAGGAATAGTAACAATCAACAATACTTTGAAAGACATTGGCCGAGCCGGGGATCGAACCAGCGACCCCCTGTTCTCAAGTCCTGTACGCTACTGACTGAGCTATCAGGACTCGGCGGCACGAGGTTAGAAGCAACAACTTTCAAGTTGTGATCACTTACATGAAACACACCTTGTCCCATTAGGTAACGAGTCGTAATTTGTTTCACAGACACAGGTATTGTCACTGCAGTTACTTCGAACTATTGCTCTAGAACAGTCATCAACGTTGGCACAAGGGTCACCGATAACACCTGGGAAAATCGAACGACAAAATATCGATTACAAAGTTCGCTCCTGCCCAGTGGCTTAACCCTTACCAAATAATGCCGTGTTGTATAGACTGTTGGGGAAAAACACTTTTGAAAACATTCTGGGAAAAGAAGAAAATACTGGTAACCAGCATTTTCTCCTTTTCCTATGATGTTTTCTACCCTGTCAAAGAATCTGAGTTCATTTGTATCACATTTGGATCTATCGTTTGCCGATCCTTTTAATTTGGAACAGCCTATTTGTCATTTGGGAAAGAGGTAATAGGTCAGTAGCCTTTTCTTCTTGTTTGTTAGCAGAACACTTTCGCAAGTATCCAAAGAAAAGATATAAAGATAAAAATCATCATAAAACGTCACGAGTCTATTACAAAGTTTGATTGGTTAGAGCCATATGATCTTGAAGTCTAACTATAGATCATTCGGCAAACTTCGGGCGATCCGTTGATCAAATTCCTTGGCTTTATTTTGCCATGGGAATGATATATTTAAACGCTCGCTTGCCTTTTCTTTTAATCCTACAATACACATTATGATTTGGGCAAGAATGACGACTTACAAAAGTATCATACCGAAATAAATACATGTGATTTTGCGGATACCGAATAGGAAATCATGTACATTATAACTCTAATTTAAAATCATTAGATATATATAACATACGTTTTTGGCAAGTGGTATCGTTGTTCACAGCCATGAAGCCCAGATTGCAGACACAGACCTGATTTTGACAGGAGCTTCTCGGAACAGAGGCTCTGCAATCGTCCCAGATAGGATGGCTAGAGCAACCTGAGTCTCCAATTTTGAAAGGAACGCAAGTCTCGTTCTCGTCTGTTGCATAGTATCCAAGGTTACACAAACACTGACCTTTCCTGCACTCGCTGTAAGCCACTGCAAGACGGCAGTCCGAATTCGTCTTGCAGGTCTTATCAAATATTTTACGTTTAGTACAGAAAGATCCGCCAGTGTTTGAATTATAGCCCCCTATACACTGACATACGTTCTTTTTGCAAGTACTATCATTCACTGCAATAGTGCAGTCTTTATCTTCAATACATCTATCACCAATTGTGTTGAACACACAAGCAGAATTATTGTCGGCTGCCCCATATCCTTGTTCACATTGACAAGTCGCATTTAAACATAAACTGTTATTTACAGCATCAGTACAGTCGGTCTGCAATAAACAGTCATCTTCTATTTCTCTAAACAAACATTCACTGTTGTTACCGGTTGCCTTGAACCCACTGTCACAAACACATTTTCTCTCTGTACAGTTACTGTTGGTAATCGAGTCACTACAATCTTTATCAACTTCACACCTATCTTCGATAAGACGGGCATGGCAAGCAGTATTTTCATTGGCCACTTTAAAACCGGACAGACATACACATGAGCTATTTAGACAAGTACTGTTCTCAATGGCGTCGCTACAGTCATATGGTGATAGGCAGCTATTGGTAATCTTTCCTGAAACGTGCGAAAAGTAAGAACTTTAATAATGGTGTCATACACCTGAAAAATCTAACTATTTTTTATGCTAACTGTATGTGCTTTTTGAGTCATTGTAGATCAAGATCTGACTGGATAAATTTATCCGTCAATCTATACTGTCTACACGTTTAAAGTCAGAATATGACTTAGAAAGATCGTTCTGAAGCTATTACTGGACTATTGATGTAGCTTAAATAAAATCACTCAACATTCCAAGAGTTTCTTGCTACAATGCTTAAGAAGGTCTGCCAAATATGCGTTATGAATGGGTGATGAATCATCAGAAAAAGGATGAAAACTCACTCTTTATACAGCTCCTTTTGTCCTCAGAGGCCATATGTCCAGATTGGCACATGCAAGTTTGGTTCTTGCATTCCGAATAGTTTACAGCAGCTTCACAATCCATATCTACATCACAAGTTTCATCACCGATTTGTCTCAACTGACAATCGTTGAATTCTTTCACATACTGATATCCTGTTTTACAACTACAGCTGCCGTTGGTACATTCAGAATCACCAACTGCAGTATTACAGTCTATATCTTCATCACAGACGTCGTCTATCATTCTTATCCTGCAAATTGTGCCGTTCATGTCGTCTGTATATCCAGTATTACACTCACATGTCTGATTTACAGAGCAAAAACTATTACTTATTGCTTTCGTGCAATCATCATCTACTTCACAGCCATCAAATACTTCCCTAGGTTCACACTCTGTACCATTTAAGACTACTTTAAATCCTATCACACAACTGCACACAGAGTGTGTGCAAACACTATGTGAAATAACTGAGTCACAATCTGAACTGGAGAAGCATTTGTCACCAATCAGATTTTGTATACACGCGTCCCGTGTTTCTGTTGTTTTTCGTCCAGTGACACATGCGCAGAAACCGATGACGCAAGTACTGTTGTTAACTGCATTATGACAATCTGAGTCTGTGCTACAAAAATCGAATATTTTACCTGAAATTAGTAAAAGATCACGTAAAAGTACTGTTTGTTTGTGTGTCTGTGTGTGCTACTTTTTAACCAACAAAATTATTTGAGAATAAGAAATTTTGTGTGCGGTAGTTTGATAAGCAAATCAGCCGCTGAATCCAGGCGGTTTATCTCTACACGAAGTTAACAACAGTGTATATACTATGTAGGCTTTTTAACATACAAATTGCACTTTACACTGAAATAAAGTTAAATAGTATATTTAATCAATATGTTTGACATGGTACACTTGCGATTGGCTTTGATAATATTTCACACTAAAAGTTCAGCAATTTTGTCAGTCCTACGCGTTGGAACGCTGATTCCCCCATCTTACAACGACTGTTTGAACTACCGCCGCTTTCTATTCGCAGCTCCCTGGGCGAATACTTATAAAGCCAGACCTCTGAAATACCGACCGGCACAAAAAGATTAACAGCTTTACAGAATAACAAGTCGAGCAACCGGCATAACTTTTTTTGGTATCTTTAAAAAGACCACTTTAAAAAATATAGGCGGAGTAGTTGCTAGTAAGCTGCTATTTATCCTTTCACCATAATGTTCTCAACTATATTCATGTATTAATTAACTCATATGTATAATCTATATTTTTCAAAGAAGTTCTTAAAGTTGTCTATTTCAAAATCGTTACAGAGTGTAAAGAGTTCAAGGCCTAAAAGCGGCTAAAGGTAAACAAGTCTTCGGTCATATTGCAGGCTGAGTTAATTCACACCATGATACACGTATAGCTATCATTATGAGCCAGACAATGTGTTACAGTGCGGTCCGTCAACGTTCAAGCCGCCGGCTAAAAAATGACTGGTAAAAGTAGAATTAAAGTTGGCAACTTTGATTCTAGTTTTACGACTCATTTTTCAGCCAGCGACTGGAACTTTGACAGACAGTACTGATATACATTATCAGGTTCATGATAATACCTACCCATACGTTTAAATTTTATGATTCAAATTTAACCTACATTTTGACTCCTGAAATGTTTTGGCCGCTATGGGCCTTTAAAACTTACGTTTAATACATGTATCCATGTCTGTAGATGGATAAAAACCACTGTAACACTCACAAGTGTTGTTATTACACAAACTTGATTCTACAACACTTTCACAATCCCCATTTGTGTGACACGTGTCTCCAACTTTACCTGAAAAAAGTAAAACATGTACATACATACAATTGTCATTGGCCCATGACACCTGTACACATGGGGAAAAAAAGTCGCATGGTCGACAAGAGCATGATTGTCTAAAATCATTACAGTCAAAATTACCGGTTGACTCTGTCAGCATCATATATGAGTTCTGCTCTGGAAAAAGAGAGTTAAGTGTATTAGCAAAAAAGTATCATGTGCAGTCCGCGCCACAAGTGAACGGCGAGCGACAGTGTCTCAAATCATATATATTACAGACAAATATACTGAAAGGTAAACAGCTCGTAATGTAATTTCAATACTCTAGTCATGGATTTCACGCCGTTTACAAGTCATTCTGCTACCAATATTAACATTCAAAGTACCAACGGATAGTACCAACGGATTGCGGAAACATTATGCTATTAGGAAATCATGTCACTATTTCAGAAATTTCAAGTTGCTAAGAAACATGTAGCTTGAAGCTGTCAAACAAACCAACTCAGAAGTGATATGATTGCATCGATTCGCTTAAATTTGAAGGAGACATACTCCATTTAAACGCGAACACTGTGCAATATCCGACAAGTAACACTTAGGTCTATCAATCCTATACTATATCAGCCTCAAAACTTAAACAGTTTGCTGTAAAAATGCTATACGAACCTTTTATCTATCGCGAAAACTGTCAAGTGTTCCAGCTTCGACCATTTTGATATACCTCGGTTACTTTGAAATGCATATTTTCATTGGTTATCCACGGAAGTATGTCCGATCACGACCAATGAGGAAACGCGGTACGAGGTCCGCATAGTACACCATAATGGATTAAAGTTCAGACGGCTTTACATTTTCAGGTGGAAAAAAAGGTTTGTACAATCGAAAAACACATTTATGTCCTAACTTTGGTGTATATTTAGTTTTAAGTTTGTGGACTCGAAGTGTTACTTGCACAAAAACGAAGAGCTTTCGCGTTTTAAACGCTTTTTAGTCTTGAAGGTTTTCGCGAATCAATGAAATCAGCTCTCTTCCGAGTTGGTTTGTTTGACAGTTTCGAGAACGAAAGTAACGAATGAGAAATGAAAGTCTACATATACTCAGTAGGCAGTGCATCTCAATGATATGTGTCTCCATTAGTGTAGATGATTGTATTTGATTGTACTTGATATGTGATGCCATTGATTTTTGTTGTTTACACGTGGTCCGGTTGTAGGCCTGAACGCGCCTTTAACTCAAAGATTTCTACTGAAAATAAGAAGTATAAGCACTTTCATTTGAAAGTACAACAAGTTCTTCTACTGCTTTAAATAGTTGCTGAAGTCATGTTTTGATCCATACTTTCTATAGGAGTATAGGTTGAATCGAGTTTTCTCCCCAAGAGCCTTAATTGCCTTAATTTCAAATTCTGTGACTGGTAAAATATGAACAAAGCTTTAGTTTAAGCCAAACTTAGTTGAACAGAATGAAATCAGTTTGGTCCGAATTTACCAACCATGATGATTCCAAATTTAGAAAGTGACAAAATTTCTAATAGGCTAATCAGATAGCCAATCAGCAGTTGCTTTCGTTTAAAATTTAGTAAATTTTTGATAATGAGAATGAAATTATGAATGAATTATCGATGGATACGGCACAAGGTCTCGCAAAATATACTCACGTTTGACACACACATCGCTGCCGTTGAGTCTGTAGAATCCCTGGCTGCAACTGCAACTACCATTGAGGCAATCGCTAAACTCTGAGAACATGGAACAATCCTCTGAACTGGTGCAGTTATCCCCAAGTGTAACTGAATATTTACAGTTAAAATTGCTGTTAAACCATAGAGCGCTAAATTAATCAAATGTATCTACTTTGGAATTGATCTATTTTCTGTGACAGAAACATGTTCATAACAAGCAGGGGCAAGAAAAACCAGAGTTGGGGTGAATGACGGAGATCCTTGTGTCATTTACCATTGAGAAGAAACCCGATTTTCAGGACTTTGAGTACTTTGATTTGTGTACTTAATAATTAATTCAAGCGCTAAACATTACTGAGGTTGTTTTACAAATAGTTTGGACAGAGACATACAATACACATCTAATCTATGTCTCTGGTTTGGATAAAGATTAAAGTGACGGATAGTGTGGATCAAGATCAGACTGCACACAACGCACAGTTTGGTCATAAATCTAAACTGTCAGAGATGGCGATGAGTGTAATAGGGAACTAATTGAATTCTGTATTTGAGGAATATACTGAATTGGAAGTATGGTTATGCTATCCCTAAACTTAGCAGAAGAAGAAGAAAAGGAAGAAAAACCAAGTCTGAATTATTAAGTAAATACAAGTAAGTAGATAAATATATGAATAAATAAATAAATGAATAAATATCTTACTTGGTCTACAAGTAGTACTATCATCATATATAAATCCTGTTGTACAGGAACATTGACCGTCTATACAGGCTGTGTTGTTTATAACAGAATCACAATCACCATCCAGCAAACACTGGTCATACAGCTTCCCTAGAACAGAAAAATAGGAGAATGAAAAAAGGGGACTGGGAAGGACAGCAACCATATACGTAATGAAAATTTTCATGTAACAGCAGGTATCAGAAACACAGTGACAGACGAAGTGACAGGATAAGTTCATTAAAGGCTGTATTCCTGCTTTACCACTACATCATTTTCAAAGGTTTTCGCGGAGCAGACGCAACTAAAGAGAACAAGGTATTTAAGGAATGTTGGTTCTATATATGTTCGCAAGTCAATCTCTAACATAATTTGAATACACGATAATTATTTGATCAGTTGAAACCATCTGCACCAACCAGTCAGAAAACTCAGTCTATTTGAAAGAGAACACGTCATAAACTATCAACCAATTCAGGCTTATTTCTCCTCTGCTGACAACCTATTTCTGAGCTGAAATTTTTTAGAGACTTAACCGTTAACCCTTATCGTGCTAAATAACTAGAATAAAATCTTTATTTCTATAGTGAAAACCCTAATATTGATATTTCAAAGTTTTGTTTTGAGGAATAATATCTCATTCTCGGACATTGTAGATCAAAAATCAGACTGCACGTTCTGTGCAGTCTGATCTTGATCTACATTGTCCGCAAAAGGTCAGTGAGTCGCGCTTAGCAGCCTAAGGGTTAAAATGCCGAATTACTGATTTGGACCTTTTCAAATAGGAGAAAAACTCCCAAATATTGCTATTTCGAGGTAGTTTCTTTCAGAATACATGTACTTGACTAAGTAGATCAGCGCTTAAGTCGGTTCCAGAGTTTCATGGCTTAAGTGTCAGGGCCACTCGGGAACACCGAAAATTTTAACGGGGGAAATCTAATATAACAGTCCCGTTTACCAAGCCTTATTGCACAATGCTTATGACTGTCAAACTTGCTCTCCGACTTTACATTCTAGTACCTGCGATTATGCCACGTTTGATGTAGCATAGGACAAGTTGTGGTATTACAATAGAGCATTTTCATGGGCAGCAATATGGTGGCCTTGCGCTTTACGTGCGTGGAATAGTTATACATGTATATACCAGCTATGTTCAGTAAACACTTACGTTATATTTTCTTCAACCATTCACATGTATCAAATGGATTGTACATAGCCAACGTACTGCTGCCACCAAGTTTCCTATCTTTAGAAGTTCAAATACCTCGTGGAACGGCCGTTTTGAGCGACCTTGTACCGTATAAAATCTATATGTCATTGGTGAATGTTTAAGACTGCGAGGCAGCCGTGGAAACTGGGGTCGAGGTATGTATCTAAAAACTTCAAAATCGACGCAAAGTATAAAAAGATAACAACAACCATACTTTTCACGCATATTTTCCGATGTCTGTAGTATCCATCGACACAGCCACAAATCCCATCACGACAAACAGCGTTGTCAACAAATTGTCCGCATCTACACTGTCCGCTACATTCATCGTCATCACCACAGGGATCGCCAAGGTAATGAACTACAAATCGTCATGATATGCATGTAGTACAGAATAATTGTTAATCACCGATGTTTTACTGTCCAGTGTAGAAGACAGATTTTGAAAATATAGTTGGAAAAGGAGTTTGTTACCCCTCTGCATGTTTTCGATAAAATCAAAGACGAGTATTTTTCCTTTATGTATTTCTACTTTGTTTCATTATGAATTTTACATGTAGCCTGTATTGCAATGATTGAAAAGTCTAGTTAACTCTTTAATTGGCCTGCAACACGCGAAAAGGGACATTCGGACATTTGCGTAAAGTGTCGTTTCGGATCAGCCTGCGCAGTCCGAGCAGACTAATCCGAAAGGACTCTTTCCGTTTTTATGTAATTTTCTGTTTTGTGCAAGTCTACTGTAGCACAAAATCTAATGTAGTCGGAAAGTGTCGTCTCCGCTTAGCCTGCGCACTGTGCAGGCTGATCCGAGACGACACTTTACCCAAATGTCCGAATGCCCCTTTTTGCGTGTTGCAAGCCAATTATAAAGTCGATCTCTTTCGACGGCTGAAAATACAACCCACTGAAACTCAGAAAGATTCACCGGCAAAGATCAGACTGAGCGTTCTGTGCAGTTTGATCTTGATCCCTGCCGTTCGCAAAAGCCCCTGTTTTTCCAATGGTGCTGAAAAGGTAAACGAATATTAAAAGCTTTCAGCTCTAGGAAAAGTCAATTTATCACATAACCTCCCTTGTCTTTAGTGCAATATACCCTTTACGAATTTTCTTTTCTTACACACGTTTGATATCAAGATTATGTGACGTCTTTTTTGGACGTCATTTTGTATGCACAGGGTGTCCGGAAAGTAAGGTAACACTTTAATACATTTATAATTTGGCTTTAAGTATAAGATAAAGAGATAAAAATGTATATACGGTAAATGAAATTTGTAAGTTTTATGTGTGATAATTTGATTCAATTTTCATCACATTTTGCGCTTTGATACAGATTTCAATTCAAAAGTGTCGTTTTTGTTATTGACGTCATTTTTTTAACGTTTTCATTCTGACGGCCAATTATGCTCTTTCCTTGCCCAACACGCTCAATGAAACTTTCAATCACTTTAGCGCACATTCCATTATCAGTCTCCTTGATTTCACTTTAAGTGTTCTTTAACAACATATCTGTGCTGTCTGGGGTGGGATTGTAGACCTCTGGCTTCAGTTAACCCCACTGAAAGAAGTCGCACAGGTTGAGGTTAGGATGAAGTCACCGACATTGCAAAACACTTGGTTCATGCAGGATAGTGCTACTGCACACATATCTAATTCTGTGACAGCCTTTTTATACGATACTTTCGCTGATAGGGTAATATTGAGACAATATCATCAGTGCAAAGATTTCTGAATATCCTGGCCTGAACACAGTCCCAACCTCACCCTGCGCGACTTCTTCCTTTGGAGTATTTTGAAGTCAAAGTTCTACAATCCCAACCCAGACAGCACAAACAATAGCTATTGAAGAACACTTTAATTGAAATCAATAAGATTGATATTTGAATAGGTGCTAAAGTGACCAACAATTTCATCGTGCGTGTCCGGCAAAGAAAGAGCATAAAAGGTTGTCAGATTGAAAACGAGATTAATAACTAAAATGACGCCAATGACAAAAAGGTTCTGCTGATTTGAAATCTGTATAAAATTGCGTAATATTATGAAAATTAAATGAAATTACCACACAAAAAAAAACTTGCATAATTTATATACATGTATGCTTATTTCTACCCCTTTATCTGATTTTTAAAGCCATATTATAAATGCACAATAGTGTTACCTTACTTTCCGGACACCCTGTATTTCATAGAGGTAAATGGGTTTTATGGACATTACCATGGGTGCATCTTGTGATCTATACTTTGTGAAACATCTTTATCTGATAAAAAAGAATCTGGTATTCGTTGACGTTTGAGATAAAATATATTAAACTCGTCAAGAAAAATGCCATTTGAAGGCTCGCTTAATAACATTTTTCCTAGACTCGTTCAATAAAAATTTTATCTCAAATGCCAACTCAAGTCAGATCCTATATGTCTCTCATTCTCAAGGGTATTCGTTCATTATTTTCTAATAATTTGTTGTTGAGATCATCAAAATTCATGCTCTTTGCAGTCTGATCTAGATCAACATTGTCCACAAGCGTAGGCCAACCAAAGTTCATATGGATTAGGAATAAGTTTTAATAGATAAGATTTCGAAAGTTAAATTAATATTTGTTGCATAAACGCACAGATGTAAATTTGTTGCATAAACGCACAGATGTAAATGCATGACTGTCTGTCCGTCTGTCTGCCTGTCTGTCTGTCTGTCTGTCTGTCTGTCTGTCTGTCTGTCTCTCTCTCTCTCTCTCTCTCTCTCTCTCTCTCTCTGTTCTGCCTCCAGCTCGGTCAGTTCCATCGATGGATTGAGAATTTGATGACAGGATCATTCCTTTCTCACGGCTGATCATTGTTTCGACGATGTTCATGTGAGACAGCAGCTAGTGACTTAGGAAGATTATTACTGTCTGCCCAAAGGCTATCTTACCTCTCTTTACCTCTACTACTTTCTCTCAATCTCTTTCCCTCATTTTGTCCTATTTTCTTCCTCTTTTCTTTTCTAAATTGAAAACAATCGCAGATGACTAATTAAATGTGGCTAAAATGATGGTATTCGTCCTTGACAGGGTAGAAAATATCAGGAAAGGAGAAATGCTGATACCCAGTATTTTATCCTTTTCACACAAATGTTTTCAAAAGCCCTTTTCCTACGGGTCGGTAAATCTGATGATTTTGGTGTAAAAAGTTAATATACCTTGCCAAGCAACTGATCTAAATAAATTTACACAATTCTCACCTTCGTCCGAGGCGTCGCTGCAATGAACTACATTGTCTCTGACCTGTGATATATTGATGCATTCCATTTGTTCTGTTAAACAAGTGAACTGAGGTGGTTCACAGGGAAACCGGACTGTAAGAACAAACAAGAGATTTATGGATTCTCTTCCGTTGTAAAAATGTCTAGATTGTCCATCATACAGACTGATCGCTGTATTCGGTCCCATTGGCTCTACATCGACTGACAAAATTTTAGTCTTGGTAAAATGGACAGCAAACACACTCTTCATCATGGAGTCTTGCAATGCCATCATTGGTGGAGTTTGTTGGTAAAATTTGTGGGTTTTATTTTACTAAAATTTGGGATTTTGTTACAAAAACAGGGATTCATTACTAAAATTGGGGATTCGTTACCGAAATTCGGGCTTTTGTCACCGAAAGTGGGGATTTGTTACCAAAATTCGGGCTTTTGTCACTAAAAGTGGGGATTCGTTACCGAAATTTGGGCTTTTGTCACCAAAAGTGGGGATTTGTTACCGAAAGTGAGGCTTTTGTCTCTAAAATGGGGATTCATTACCGAAATTCGGGCTTTTGTCATCAAAAGTGGGGATTTTGTCTCTAAAAATGATAATTTTGTACTATCAAATCGCTTCAAACAAGTTATTTGTAACACGTCAAATTATTGGTTAAAAGATCCACAAAATGTTATAATGGTACAATTGAAATGTTTCATTAATTAGTCGTAGGGACGAGAATTTTTAGCCGAATCTCCCACGCTACATATATAAAGTGTATTTATTTATCTATTTGTTAATATGGTGTTTAACACCGTTTTCAACATTATATATAACGTGTAACATTATCAAAGAAGCCAGAGCAACCAAAGATGTCTTTAACTCTTAGGCTGCTAAACGCGACTCAAAGACCTTTTGCGGATAATGTAGATCAAGATCAGACTACACACAACTTGCAGTCTGGTCTTTGACCTAGACTGTTCAATACAGGGATATCCCTCCCTCCCCCATACCTACGAAATAGCAAATTTGGCTTTTTACTTAAAAAATTTCATTTCACTTATTTAGCAGGTTAGGGTTATTCAAACGATAAATTCTTAGGATTGTCCAATGGGAAAGTGTTAGCGGACGACAAATTAAATCTGGCTTTAGTAACAGAAATTGTCTTTAAATGGGCAGAAAACATTGTGGAAAAGGGAGAAAATGCTGGTTATCAGTATTTTCTCCTTGTCCCACAACAGTTTAAAAGCATTTTGCTTCTTGGTCGTTAAAACACGTGAGTAAGTGGTAAAATGATAATTTGGAAATCGGTGTTATCTCGATCTGGGCAGAATGTCAAATTTTTGCGATTCCTTTCTTTCGATATGTGTTTTTTGGCTTGATTAAGTTAGCAAATTTCGAGTATTTTACACTGAACCATATATCTAACGTCGACAAATCACACATCTATTTTTCTTGACTTATCAACTTACTTTTCATGGTCGTCGTTGTAAGTTCATGACAGTCTTAACCTTTGAACCTAAGTCAAGAGGAAATCTGACCAGCCTCTGTGCCTTTGAGAGAGAGACACACAGAGAGAGACACAGAGAGAGAGAGAGCTTTAATAACCCGCATGTTTAGACATCTGAACTTTTTCACGTAACCCTTTCGCAGGTTGGACAAAATATTCGCACCAAACAGATACCAGTATCCTCTACATAAGAAGATACATTTAGGTTATAGCCAAGCAAGGAAAAGAGGACGGGGCGGTGCCGATCCAAGAGATATGACTGACTTTCTGTGCAGTCTGATAGTGATCTACAGCGTCCACAACAGCAATTTTTTAGCCGATGGCAGGGAAAGAGTTTAAGTCTTTATCAAAAACAAATCTTTGAACTCGTAGAAATTGAAAGAATTTGCAGAAGACAAATTAAATGTTTCTCAAATAACGGATTTTTTATGAAAAGTTAGAAAACATAGTAGGAGAAGCAGAAAATGCTGATTACCAGCATTTTCTGCTTCTCCCACTATGTTTTCAAAAGGCATTTTCTTCGGACTCGTTAAAACCCGGCATTATTTGGTAAAGGGTTTAATCATCGGCCGACGTTCAGTTTCGTCGGCAGATGGTAACAATTACAGGACTGTGAATGACCTTCGCAAAACAAACGCATACTTACCTTCGTCCGAATTATCTCCACAATCATTTACACCATTCTGGAATTTAGACCTCGCGATACATTTACCGTCGGCACAGCGCATTTTGGTCGCTGAACAGGGGACTGAGAAAGAAAATATGTTTATACATGTATATAAAAGGTTATATAACCAACCACGTAATATGAATTTAAAAGCTCAAAGTACATAAAGAAAATTGAGCAGAGCTCTGGCAGTAGGGGCAAAATGCATTATGCCTAGCAAGTCATTACATCATTCTCAATTCAGAAATTTAATTTTGTCAAACAACCAATTGATTCATGAGGTAGACTGGTCATTTGACATTCAGAATATTGATCAAAAACCAAAAAAGTCCAGGTCAGCCTGCACGGACTGCACAGGCTGACATGATTCGATACTTTTTGCACATGCATTAAACCTCCTTTCACAGATCATGAGTCATTGTTTCTTTCCATAGACCTATATAAACGTATCTAGGGTCCATGGTGTATAACAGTTTCTGTAAAGATTTAGTTTAAACTTTATTTATTATGTTGATACAAATACACATGTAAAATAAAAGAAATGATACATGGTATAACAAGTTTCAAAGGTTGATAGGTAGGATTGGAAAACAAGCTAAGAATAACTTATATTAATTCCTCTCCTAAAGATGTTTTCATACTTATTAAAAAATACCACATATTGAGATGCCATAGCTTTAAAGTAAAGAAAGTAGATATGATACCGGAAATAAAGACAAAAAATATAGAAATGATAACCACTTCCTGTTTTCTTCTCCCTTCATTTGGGAGTTCACAAAGCGTAATATACAGATGGATTTAGGTTATTGAATCATAGCAACAAAGATTGAGATGACGACTGGCTCCAGACACCCAGCCTATGAAGAAAATCTTTTTGACGCTAAAATAAAGTGATGGACACAAGCAAATATGTACTTGTTTTGTTCAAAGGTAAGGTGTTCGTTTCCATTTAATAAATTGGAGGTGATAAGCGGACATGGAATATCATAAAAATTTTGATTACGTAGCTGATGATACTTAGGACAATAAAGAAGGTAGTGATCTACAGTTTCGATTTGGCCACAGGAACATAATGGTGAGTCGATTAGAGATCGTCTGTGTAGATCATGGTTAAGCGAACTACATCCTAAGCGTAAGCGTGCATGTAAGATCTGTCCCTTTCGTGTCCCAAAATTAAGCAATGGAGATGATTTTTGTAAGGTGCGGTTTAATACTGATTTAAACTGTGATAAGGACGCGGCGTTTCTTGTACTTTGTGGCAAGGTATTCCATTCCCGAATTGTGCGAGGTAAAAAAGAAGAGCTGTAGGATTGGGTCCTTGCGTTTACACACCTGATACTCCTTAAATTGTATCTTCCAGGATCGGTTTGATCACGCCCAGGGATAAGATTTGACAGGTACGTGGGTGATAGACCGGTTAACATTTTATAAAGTAAAATGAGTCTATGTTTACGTCTTCTTGCTGCTAGTGTTTCCCACTTAAGATCGCATAGGAGTTTCTGGATGTTACAATATTTAGTAGCACCAGTAACAATTCTAGCTGCTTCGTTGTGTACTGCCTCGATTTCATGTTTCAAGGTTTCTGTGCAATTATCCCAGACGACATCTGAATATTCTAAGAGAGGTCGAATAAAAGAAAAGTACATTCGTTCGAGGCTAGACCTATTTAAGAAATGTTTGACAGTTTTCATCATTCAAATTCTCTGCCAAGCTTTCTTAAGTATAAAAGATATATGGGATGACCATTTCAGGTCTTCAGAAAAAGTAACACCAAGATGCATATGTGAGGATACATTTTTTATGGCCACATTATTCATGTAAAGGGAAGGATGTTCAGGTTTCTTTCGTTTCCTTGAAAATATAATAGACTCTGTTTTTGAAGGATTGAAAGAAACTAGCCAGGTTTTAGACCAACAATGAACAGCTTCAAGGTCTGTGTTAAGAGCTGTCGCTGCCTGATCTGGTGTTTCCACAATTACATACAAACTGGTATCGTCGGCAAAAAGACGAACGTTAGTGTTGATTTGGGACACTATGTCGTTTATATAAATTAGGAATAATAAAGGCCCTAAAATGGAGCCCTGGGGGACACCAGCATTGATAATAGACCAGTCTGACGAAACGTTAGAGCAAACAACACGTTGTTTCCGTAATGTTAAGTAAGAAGAAAACCATTTGAGGAGAGGTCCACAGATACCAAGCGAAGACAGTTTGTGGAGGAGACCTCTGTGCCACACTCGATCAAACGCTTTGGAGATGTCACAGAACACGGCACGGACCTCAAGTCCTTCGTCCAAAGCTCGGTTTATGTCATCATAGATAAAAATTAATTGGTTAGTAGTCGAGTCACCTTTGATAAATCCGGACTGATACTTCGTCAAAAGTCTGTTATCATTCAGGTAGTTGTATAAATATTTGTGGACACATCTTTCAAATAATTTACCAAGACAACTAAGCAGAGAAATTGGTCGATAGTTAGATGGCTTGGATGGATCACCCTTTTTAAATATAGGTGTAACATTTGCTAGTTTCCAAGCACTGGGGAAGTAAGATAAGGCAAGAAGTGAATTAAATAGGTGAGATAAGACAGTACATAATTCTGTAGACCCTTCACACAGAAGTTTTGGGCTAACAAAGTCAGGACCACTAGCCTTAGAGGAATCAATGAGAGAAATTGCGTCTTTTACGTCGCATGGAGTAATAGTGAGATGCGACAAGGTAGATTCGATAAATGTTATGTTGTGTGGTAGTTGTTGATCGTGATCGTCCAGTGTCGATTGTCTAGAAAAATACGAATTCAAAAGTTCCGCTTTGGATATGTCTGTAGATGCTTCCATATTGTTATCATAAAGAGTTGGAATGGTGCATGTTGTTTGCTTTTGTGTTAGTCGTTTAGCGACTTTGAACCATGTCTTTGGTGAAGTACTGGATGAATTGATTATTTCAACTAATTTATTTTGGTAGTTTAATTTGGCTTTGCGTATATGTTTTGTTACAGTATTTCGCGCTTCTCTAAACTTTGACCATGTTTCAACATTGTTTAGCCGTTTGGCTTCTTTATGTAATCTTTTGCGTGTTCTAATAAGTTTGCGTATTTCAGTGTTCATCCATGGAATATCGTTTGGTCTGACAGTGATTGTTTTGTTAGGAATGGTTTTAGAGGCGACTGAAATGATCTTGTCAGTAATATTTTGTATTGTTTTATCGGGGTCATTGTCATCTGTAAGCAAGTTCCAGTCTACGTTTCGTAGTTTATTTCTATATTCATCGTAGTTACCTTTGTCATAAAGCCAGATGTGACGTTTGAACGACTTAAATTTAGGTTTGTCAAACTTGAGGACAGCAACGACTGGGCAATGGAAACGGGTAAGTTCAGGAATAAATGGGTCGGCAACGAAGCTTGAAATGACGTGATTCTTATTTTTAACAAAAATAAGATCGATAAGCGAGCTTGATGTTTCTGTAAAGTGAGTCGGTGTGTCAATCAGTTGGTGTGCACTGTGTAAAGATTTAAAACCCCAAAGAACACACAAACATCTTTTAAGAACTATGCAGCAGATGGAACGCATGTAAACATCTTTTAAAACTTACGCAGAAGACAACAGGCAAAAAAAATCTGAGAAAAGTACTAATTGCTTGTTACATAATACTGTAATTTAGACCTGGCAGTACATTTACTGTCGCCACAGTCAGTTTTGCTCGCTGAACTGAGATCGAATGATAAGTAGTATGCTTATGAGTTTTTTACCTTTTCTTTATTTTTGGTACTTACGGGCATATGTAAATGTTTTTAAGGTTCATGGCAAATAGGAGGATACTTAATTGTAAGCTTTTTAATGATATGATATTCAATAAAATATAAGGATTGGAACCCTATCCTGGCATTACTTGAACTGAACTACTGATGGTTTGGTTCATCTGATTGCTATAACGCCCAACAGGGCCCAATGCGCTCTGGCAAAAGGGGGATTAATGCATTTCCGTGATCTATGATACCAAGCAGGTCATCACATTTTTATGGATCCACTCAGTTCAATTTGTCTCACAATCGACTAAATCATGATGTGCACTGCTCCTTAAACAAGCAGAAAATTTACCAATAGCAAATAGTTTCCGCCCAGGTCAGCCTGCGCAGACTGTGCAGGCTGACCTGGACCGATACTTTTTTCAGGTGGCTTAAGCCCCCTTTTCACAGGGCATGGTTCATGTGTATATGTGTGTATGTTATATGTGTATATAATGTCACTGGGTCCAATAAAAATGGACTTCTACTGACACAAAAGAGATGGTTTCAGGAAACTAAGGTTTTATTGTTTTAAATGACACAGACAACCTGGAAAGAAAACCAAGTAAAATTTTTAATGCTTTTTTACAACCTTCTCAAGATATTGTAAGAATCGGCGACAGCATGCCGAAACCAATCGTCCGTGTTATTACTAGTGGTTCATCGGAAGTGTGGATAAGTTTTCAAGAAATCTGGGGCTGTATCACCAAGCTTTCCTAACCAGATTTCTCTTTTCAACATTTTTCCCTTTAAATTTCGAAAGAAAGCAATTAAAAAATAACGGTTCATGAATGCAGACCCGGTCTACTTTTATTTCATGGACACTTAAGTTATCGCCTGTTCACGCAGAAACAGAAATCTGTCAACCTTGTAACAGTTAACAAAAGCACAATAACATACCATATTCATCATATTTTCCATCTTTACAGTCTTGCCTCAAGTCCAAGCTCTTACTAAGCGGTACGCATTGTCCGTCAATACATCGGATCTCGTCTTCCGCACAAAATCCATAAACATCTGAAATGAAGTTATGATAAGGAATCAAAGCACTGACAAGTATGCAGAGTCAGGCTTCTTTTTTCTTAAACCTTTAAGCATCATAAGCGGAAACAGGGGCTTTTATGAAAGGTATACATCAAGATCAGACTGCACAGAACGTGCAGTCTGATCTTGGATCTACACCGTCTGCATATTTATACAAGCCTACCCGACTATCGAATACCCTTACATACGCACATGGGTTTTTTTTGCAGACGGCATAGATCAAGATCAGACTGCAAAGAACGCTTGCTTGTTTACTCTAAAGATCGAGTTTATATATTAGGCGTTTGTTCAAGAATTAAGACAAAAGTAACGCTTCCCACTCAAAGAGTACAGAGTACAATGCTGAATGAACTCTCCAGGCTTCAAAATAAAGCACTGAGAAATAGAACATTAATTCTTAAAGAGCCCTTCACAACTATAGTTGCACTTGCGGCCATTGTAGATTAAGATTAGACTACACAAAATGTACAGTCTGATCTTTGATCAATACTGTCCGCATAGCTTAAACATTACAAACACAAAACCAACCATATGCATGAAACTGCAATTATTTGGGTCTTTTTTCTATAGTTTGAATAATTTCGGTGGGTTTAATCGGCGTTCTATGGGTTAAGGAGTATATGTCTATATTGTTATGGCATTTTTAGATCTGATATATGCCTGGATCGAACCCTCATCTTGCTCACCCCAGGTAGACGTTCTTAGACATGAACCATTCAAGATTATGTAGTCGAATCACAAAATTCTAATTTTCCATTATTTTCCATTATTGAAAATAAAAATCTCAAATTCTCATTTCAAAGATTTGACACCAGGGTCCGTACTCACCAACCATTCTGAAGAAAACTCCTAGTCTTATTCTCCAGATTTTTCTAAATTTGAAAGTAAACCAACTTTTGATTGGCTAAACCATTTAATGCAGCCAATCAGAAGTTGTGTCACTTTCAGATTTCGAAAATTTCAGATATAAAGACAAAGAACTTGCTTATGAACAGTTGGTGAACAAGGACCCTCATTGGCTAAGACCTAATCTCAGACGATCAGATCACTAGTCATAGAAATTCGAATAAGAACAATACACGTATGTGACCCTTTACCATACAATCCCGAGTTTTAACGACCTTTAGCAAGAAAAATTTTCCCTCAATGTTTTGTATATTTTCATAGGCAAATCCCATTATTTTAGCCATGTTAAATTTTTCACTTTCATTTTGAATGACTGTAAATATCTGTCATTTGGTTAAATGTTAAACTGCATTCTAAATATTTCCCATGTGAACAGCAGCAATTTATGCTTCAGATTTCAAAACTAAAACCTCCGAGAAACAGAATATAAAGGGAGCCACAGTCTGTATGTTTTATTGCTTTTATGCGCATACCTTAGTGATAGTTTTTACAAGATTTATTACAGATTTCTCTTGGAGCTATTCCAACATGATTTTTTTTAGACGATATAAGACGTTTTCCTCGTTTTCTTTCTCTATCGATTATCCACCTTTAACTCCCTTCCTTCATAAGTAATTATCATTTACATCTGTTTCCGGCCCAAACCTATCCCTCATCTGCGATTTTTATATACATTTAGTTTGTTTCATTCTTACACAGTCAAAGATATCAAAGTGGCGTTTTAATTCGGAACAAATTGCCATTGCAAAGTTTTCCAACATCGGATAGTGTTTTGATAGATCTAGGATCAGACGCCACGTTTTACGCAGTCTAACCCTACTCAACATAGCACGTAAAAGACTAAAAATACAAGTATACTGGGCTCCTATATTATGCCGGATCTAACGCTGCCCTTTAAACATACAAATAAACTGAACAACTTTCCATCAGTTCATACTTTGCAACGCTATCAATCAATCACTCTAGATAACAGTGCATGATGCATCATTTTTGAATTCACCCGTGTCAAAGCGACTCTCTGATTCAAATTCAGTATAAATTCTTATTGTTTTGTATTCTGTTGAAATGTGAAATTTTCGATTGGATATGTTTTTTCGAGATTAGATTTTAAACCACACCATCGTTGGAAAAGGAATAGTCACTTCTAAAGCTAATGTGCCTGAAAGTACATAGACATACAGTAATGGATTAGATCTATCGGATAACACTTAAAAATATTAGAGGTAGCAGTGCTATGATATTGTTATCATAAATTTACCCACAGCTAGGTCTGCTGGGGCCAGTAAAATAAACATGTCCCCATGTTTTTTACCAATCGCAAATCACTAAATATTCATTCAAGTATAGTTACGACATGTAGGTTCACTGTACATTTTGCTTCGAGGTAGTCGGTATATTTCCGTCATAATAAACATTGGCGCCCGCTGGCAGCTTGTCTGGCCTCTATTTTGAGTGTAAATACCATGACTCAGACATTCCTTTCTCTAAGCCAACTTCTGTCTCAAAAATAAAAGTTTAGAATGGAAAGAAAAATATACTCGGAAGTGAAAACAATGTAATGGGCACCTACATGCTTTACACCATCTTTCATCATTCATTACGCGCAGTTTTGCAAACAAACAGACATGGTGACGTATCATTTGAAAATATTTTGAACTCATGTGACTACAAATTGGCGCCAAATATGTAAAGGTGCAATGGTTTTTTGACGAATACTATCGAATTCATATGATTCAATTTTTAAAATGGCAACGGGGCAGTGATGAAGTCAAGTTGGATTTTCTTTCAAATGTTTGGATGAAACTGCATGCATGATATTTTTCAATAACGCTACCTAATAGATGAGATTAAAATGTTATTTGGACTCTGATTCTGTACTCTGTTAAAAAATTGTTTTTTTCCTTAATTGGACCTTAAAGGTGGGTATTTAGATTTTTCACATCTCACCAAATTAAAAAATATATATATCACAGAAATTTATATGAAAAAACAATACAAATCATCAATAATTAAGAATCATAAAATTACAAAAAAAAAAATTGTTTTGATGGTGTTCCCTTAAAAGGCTACGTAGCCTCTTAAGGTATTTTTAGATTTCGCGCCAGAAATCAAAAAAGCATTGTGGGAATGTCAAGTGACTGGCACGTGACTAATGACGCTTAAATTCCATAACATAACAAACATGTAATTATTTTCCATAATGTCTTCTTTGGACGCTATGTTTGAAGCTTCGTCTGTGTATTTCTGGTATGTAAATGAGCGAGTTGCTCATGTAAAAATAGACCGTGTTTCCCGTCAGTGTCGACCTGGGCCGTAGTAAATCTCTAATTTCTCTTGTTGTCGGATGGTTTTCGACTACTGGGGTTTTATGAATGAAAATTAAAAGGCTTTGGGAGTATAAGGATGATTTTTTTTGTATTTTTGTAAAATTTTCGTCCCAAAATCTGAAGGGCCACCTTTAACCAATGATCCGCAAGGCTACGTTATTTTCAATAGCCAGCGTCGTCAGCAACGCGAATAAGAATAAATATTTCTTTTTAAGATCTGAGTATATAAGAAAGGTAAGCAGACGCAATAACAACCGTATGGTGCTATTTTCAAACTGGAACTTACACACATAAAAGTTTATTGATTTTTACCTCAAGTTTTCAACATACAACAACAACTACGTAATCCTATCAATGGTGTTCGTTCTGCAGGTAACGCTGTCTAACGAAATATTATAAAAGAGTGAATTTGAAGGAAAAAATGCAAGTTTGTTTGAAGGAGAAAGGCTTCCAACTAAGGACCGATTTAAACACGGAATTGATTGGCAGTAATTTAACCCTATGACCTTTTCAATGACCTTTTTGCGCCCAGTAAAGATCAAGATCAGACCGCCTGATCTTAGATCTACACTGTTCGATAAGGAGAATATCTGTCCCAAAACTACATTTGAAATGGGAAAATCTTCATTTTAACTTTCATTACACTTATCTAGGAGGATTAGAGTGAACTCTTTCACTACCAAGTAAATAATTTAGACTTTTTCATTGGTTATAAATATGTGAACCGTCACGCAAAAAGGGACCTTCTAGGAATTGCGAAAAGTGTCAACTCTGGTCAGACTGCGCGGATGCGCAGGCTGACCAGGGTCGACACTTTTCGCTTTTATGATATTTTCTGTATGAAAAGTGGTCATTCTGCCTTACTATACAATCATTTTTGAACTATCAACTGAAATTGACCTGCACTATATCTTTTGTCTGTTTTCATCTAATTGATGTACGGAATTCCCAGATTGTCCCTTTTCGCGTGACGGGTCACATATAGTTCCACTGCAAGATGAAGAGACAGGTTGAAGTGGACAGTGTAGATCAGAGATCAAACTGCACGTTCTGTGGAGTCTGATCTTGATCTACGCTGTCCACAAAAGCTTCTGTTGTCTTCGACAGTAAGGAAAGAGTTAAGGGTGGAATAGGCCGGGAGGTTATATTTGACAAGCACAAGTTAACGTGCTCTGGAGAAAAGATTTATTGATGTTTTCAAAAATGTTTGTCTAAACAGTTGGGATAGCAACAAATTCCTGACAGATTCGTGAAGCTTTTTTCACCCAACCAAAATTCCTTCATTGACAACATTTCTGTTCATTTGAATGTGATTGTTTCACATGTTTATAGCACTCTACCGACAATTGCCTTCACAGGAATATTTTGCATAAATTTAACACTAGGAATGAAGCGACCACTGTTCCTTCGTAGTCAACATTTCTGTTTATTTGCCATGTGGTTGTTTTATCGGGTACCACATAAACCCGAGTTTTAAAGACTCTGAGAAAGATGGCCCTTCAAAATATAATGGGAAAAGAGAAATGAAAAGAGAAAATGCTAGTTACCAGCATGTCCTCCTCTTCCCGTAATAATTCTGGCATTTGAAAATAAATTTCATTTCTGTCGTCCTTATATGTTTTCAATTTGGTTTTAAGTCTAGAATTTTGTCGTTTTGTCTTGAGTTAACTTATTTCTCACTATATGATTGCCTGTACAGTTGTATTTTGTGGCCGATGTGAATTCGGATCAGGATGCATTTCTGTCTTATCTCGATTCTACACCTCCCAAAATCGATATGAGGACCCCATTCTTTCAAATGTAATACCGCATTTTCTTGGCCACAGACACACGAATATACCCGAGCATTAATATACCAAATTTAGTTGATTTATGAATTTCCTCTCAAACGTCTTCTTTACAATTCGATTAGACATGAATATCATAGATGTACTTACATGAGGTACCAATATTCCACAACAGGATAACTGTAAATATCCAGATATTTTGGCCCCATAGTTCCTTCATGACGTCATAAAATTCAACAGGTCAGTTAATCTACATCATCATCGTAAGCTCCTAAATACAGAAAGACGTTTCAATAAATTCCTTCATGACGTCACAAATGAGCGGCGCTCTGAGAAAAGGGGTTAAATGCATCTCCGTGATCCATTAAACCAAGCAAGTGATCATATCATTTTTAACCAATACATATGATTTTGTCTATCAACCAACCGAATCATATGGTAGAATAGTTCTTTGACATGCAGAAAATTGACTCATAGCAAAAAGTTTCGACCCAGGTCAGCCTGGGCGTACAGCACAGGCTGACCTGGGTCGATACTTTTTGCAGATGCATTAAACCCCTTTTTCAGAGAGCATTGCTCGAATTCAATGCATCATTTACTCCATTGGAAATCCTTTTGAGCTCTCAAGTTTAAAATGACCGCGTTATAGCCTTTATGACGTAATAAGAATTATTTCAGCAGATCCTCGTAAAATCCCAACGTACAGAATGACGTCTCCATATCTCCTTCATAAAGTCATTGCTTAATAAAAAATCATTTACTGCAGTTGATCGCCGAACGTTCCCGACGGCAAGTGCACCTATCCATGCTTTCATAGAGTTTTTTTTTTTTTTAAACTAGGACTTCGCCAAATATTAGTGTTTCCAAGCCCCTGGCTGTTTTTTCCACATAATCAATGCCAAAATATGACCATTGCTGGAAGAGGAATACATCCTGTCGCTATGACTATCATTAGTCCTCAGAGAGAAACTGACCGAGCTTGCTATTCAAAAAGAGAGAAGAGAGACAAACAGAGGCGATTGGAGAGACAGACAGACAGACAGACAGACAGAGAGAGTCAGCGAGAGAGTGAGTGAGAGACAAAGAAACGGACAGACAGACAGACAGATCGGAAGGAAGAATGATTCCTCCATACCAGTACAAGACATGTTACTGGAAGAATATTTAAATTTTTGAACGCTAATCAGGAAACCTACACAGACTAAAAATGTTAAGTCACTGATTCCAGAATCTAAGAAACTGTAATCCAACAAAAGTTGAACCTTTTTCCACCATTTTCTCGAAACACATCCAAGAATTTCACAAAAAGAAAGACATTCACAGACAAGAATTCCTGGGAAAAAAATCCAGGCGGAAACCTTAGATATTCCCAATTAATGTTGTCTGTTATTTCGTTATCACCTCTCTCTCAGATAAAACACGCATATGTAAGAAATCAAAACAGTACTCAATACTCCACGTTCTTTGATTGTTCCTGGTTACCTGGTACACTCTTGTATGGTAGTATATTTGTAGAACCAAATCAATCGCTATGCTTATTACCCTTTTCAGCACCAAAGTTAAATTAACCCATGGGTTTCTTAGCGCGACTCAGGAACTTTTTGCGGACAGTGCAGATCAAGGTCAGACTGCACAGAAGGTGCAGTCTGATCTTTATCTACACTGTCCGATGAGTTATTGTCCCCAAAGATTACTGTGAAGTAGTAAAAAAAAATTTAACCATTGGCTTGAAAGTTTCATTTCACTTATTTGGCAGGTGATGGGTAAAGTGGGTTTCTTTTTTGTCTTCTTCCAGACCGTGTTATATACAGCCGTATGCAGAATAAAACTAAAACTTTAAATAGAACAGCGCTTTGAACAGCCAACCATTTTTGTTGTACAGCTCATTTATTGACACCAGTGTGTTCTCAAATCGTAGTTTGTTTACCAGCAGAGTGCAAAAAAATAGAAAGTATTTCATCATAACACAGCGGGACATTTTGCAAAGAACTGTTTGATAACATATCGATTATGAGTATAAAAGTGCTCGATTTCACCACTATTTAGTCTTAAGATACTTTGCACAACTTTAATTCTATAGATAATGCGGATTAAGTTCAAGTATCTTTTTGTTTCGTCCTGTGCAATATTATCTTGATCTACACTGTCCACAATCTAAACAAATAATAACTTGTGGTTTGAAGTCCCAGGCTTTAACCCTTTAACAGACGACAAAATTTTAGATTTGTCAAAATTGATAGCATTTGCAGACGACAATTCAAATGTGGCTCACATGATGGAATTTGTCGATGAAAGAATAGACTGAAACATTGTTGGAAAAGAAGAAAATGCAGTTTAGCAGCGTTTCTTCTTTTCCCACAATGTTTTCAGAAGCCCTTTACCTTATCTTTGTTAAAACATGGCATTGTGTGATAAAGGATTAACACTATATAGTAACGACTGTAGAGAAAAAAAGAAAACTGACCACAAAACCGAATTAAGTTTTTTTCGCATATTATTTAAAAGCGTATAAGTAAACGGAATAGTGGAATTTTTAATAACACCGTTACCATAAATAGCACAGTGGCGACTGCCTCTTTGTTGTTGTGGCGCCGCATGAGCGCCGGCACTATATTTTTATTCGCTTTTGAAAAGTGTCTGTGGAGGAAGCCATATTGTTTACTATATGGACCGGTTCAGTGTTGTTGTTTTTTTTCGGCCTACTTTAAGTACTAGGAGGAAATGAATTGTCACTCATTTTGTGATTGGCCAAATATATGTGAACTACGCAAAAAAGTAAAGGTCACAGTACAAATTTACCAACATTGGATAAAGGTGTTCATGACTAAAAATCACGTAATGGTCACAATAACCAATGTGAAGTTGTACTTTATGGCCATGCAGATGTTAAACTCTAGCAAAACATCCATAATTTAAAGCACATGGATAAACTAATAGCAATGAGTACCGGCGATTTTTCTGTTTTGTTTAGTGTAAGAGACTTGGTACCCGTTTTTCCTCGCGCAATATCCAATACGAAATGTTACGACAGGCTAACGCTCGACTGTCTTACACGAAAACGGGTTGTAAAACAACTTATTTCGTTTCTTGTCGCTGTGAAAAAGGATGTTATCTCTTGAATTTGGTGATTTAATTCGCAACGTGAATAACTATGCCTACCTATGGGAACAATCGGTTTTATTGCATTGTTAGCGAAGAAACTGGGTTTCTACTAAACTAGTCTTAGTAAGAGTAAGTGGGTGTGGTCAAGCATTGACGGGGGTGATAAAACCCCGCCTTCTGATAACGACAAATCGTTGATATTTGAAAGGTGCTTCATTTTTGTACAAAAAAAAAATGCAAATCTACTTTATTTTCTGATTAAAGATGTCATCTTATGGTCGAAACAGACCTTTATTTAAACATGATTCATTAATAAAAAACAGAATAAACAATATTCCAAAACATTGCAGAATGTCGACGCTCATTTTACGTTAAACAGGAAAATTAATGTATTGCTCAATAACGCTATTACGAAAGCTCCCTCATTCTTCAATCTTACTGAACTTATTTAGTGGTTTAGTGTTATTTTTTTTAACATACAAGTAAAAATACGGTACTTTCATTACCAGATCGAGCCCGCACCAACTTTGTTTTTCTATTTGGACTGATTCTTTTTTTTTAACATATAAAATGCCGTACTTTCAATGCCAGATCGATAAAAGCCAGATCGTATCCTAGATGGCCCAGAGTTTAAATATTTGTCATGTAGTATCACCACGTGGACCTCTACGAAGTTTGTTCAAGTGATGCCCTTGGCGGAAAAATTAACCCTCTGTAATGTGCCCTATTTCAGAAACAACTGATTTGCGGCGCCATTTATATTATGCATCAATATTTTCTTGTTTGTTCAATTTGATAGCTCATGAGCCAGTAAGATGGTCTCCTCCCCCACCCAGGGATAATTTTCGGGACCGTTTTTTCCTTAACCCTTTACCAAACGACAAATTTTGAAACTGGTCCAGTTTGAAAGCTTCTGCAGACGACAAATCAAATACAGATCAAATGATGAAACCTGTTTCAGGAGGAGGAGAAAACATTGTAGGAAAAGGAGAAAATGCTGGTTACCAGCATTTTCTCCTTTTCCCACAATGTTTTCAAAAGGTTTTTTCTTCAGGGTAGTTAAAAGTCGGTTTTGTGTGGTAAAGGGTTAAACCCCAATAACTCCTGAGCATATATCCGAAGTCTCCACACTGGCGATCGGGGCCTAAAATTGCTGGTTGTTGAGGTTAAAAATGAACTAGTGCACCTTTGACTGCATTTTATCAGTATTTCTATGCATGTCTTACAAAGTACGAGAGCGTTCAGTGCAAATCAAATCATTGAATGCACTGAAGTTTTACGATTTAAGCTTCTTTTAAAAAATCATAGACTGTGAAACAACAGGGAATTTTTTTAAATAAAATCTTTTTTCGTGTTCACAGATGCCTTAAAAACAAAGCTTTAAAAAGCCGTCTACGTCAAAATTTAACAAAAGAGAAGTCGCCTGAAACTTGGAGGAAGAATTTCGTCTGCAGGATGTGATGAATTACACTAAGTAAATAGAGAGTCGATACTTGAGCTTTCATTGTATCTTCCGGTTTGGCGTAAATCTTTACCACACAATATCGAGTTTTAAGAACCCTGAGAGAAAAATGCTTTTAAAAACATTGTGGGAAAAGATTAGATGCTAGAATTAAGAGAGAAACTGTCCGTTTCAAGCAATTCTCCTTCTGCTGAAATGTTTTCAAAGTGTTCCGCTGTAAGACGAAAAACATTTTGATAGAAGACACACATTTAATACCGGTCGCTGGATTTTTAAATTTTGTATAGACAGAGTCAAGTAAACATGGCTAGAAAACGATCAATCACGTGAAGTCCTTCCCCTGAGCAATTTCTCCATTTGCCATGATGTTTTAACCGCAACCAAAGTATTGTGGATAAGCCAAAATGTGTAACTAGAGTCTAGGCATAAGGCACTTGACATGTGGTGAACGTAATATAAAGTCGGAACCTTTTGCTGTAAACAAACAGTTGACATATTAGAAATCAGAAACTTTTACTTGTTGAGGTAAGACTTTTTTATGCAGATGTATACCTTCAAAAATCAATTCTCTTGATTGATTGTTTAACGCCGCTTTCAATCGTACGAAAGTACGGCTGTAGTATCAAGGCTCCTGCTTTCAATGGGTTAATTAGACTGGAGCTCTCCAGGACTTTGCCGAAGGACAGCGCTTCAAGATCGACGAAGCCAGAAGAGATCTAAGTCGAATTCCGTATTACAAATTCAACATTCACTAGGGTCACCAGCTTGCTTTTCTAGTCCTAGACTTTCCATAAACTTTTGCTGTAAGCCTGAAAAATGTAGGTTCTCCTTGAAACATTTGTGATGATGATTACGATTATGACGACGACGACGAAGAAGAAGAAGAAGATCATCGTCATCATCATTATCGTTATTATCATCATTATATAATTGGTAATAACGGTTAAAAACAGATAACTGACAGGAGAGCAACTAGCAAAAAATAAAGTAAAGGCAAAAATAATATTGAAGGCATTATTCGAGGCGCGAAATACTGCGAGAGCGGATTTTTCGGGAGGGTCAGAGGAAAACGGGCCTTCCACGGAAAATTTTGGAATTCTAAAAGCTATTTGTTGCCTCTGGTGACGTTTCTTGGAAAGATTTTGTCAAAGAAAGGTAAAAAAAATTTCAAGAAATACCTTTCATTGTTTTTCCCCAAAAGTGTACGCAACTGCGTTTTTGGGTACAGGCAGCAATGCCCTTGATTGAAGACATCCCTTTATCCCTTTCAGACAAGTCTCAAGAAAAACAGAAGAAGTCGCAAGAACGGACGACTAAAAATGAACACCTTTTCTTTGAATATGGCCATACTGTATATTTTTGTCACTCTGTTTATTCCTGATGTCAATGGACTTTCGAAGCTGGGAAAAATTGAAAATACTTTAGATCATTTTTTTGAAGTAACAGAAAAGTTCCGTCGAGTTTTATCATTGATGGAGTATCGACTGGATAAGATCGAGAATGCGACACTTTCGTCCGACGAGGGTAACATCCAAGGTTCATCCGGTGCAGGCATTTTTAGCCAGCCAGTGAAGGATGCCAGAGAAGAGCAATGGAATGAATGTGAAGGCCGAACAGATCTTGGTATTATGAAAAAGATCATGCGTATGGTTCTAGATTCGTTGTCGAAGGAGAAACAAATGTTACGTGATGTTCTGAAAGACTTTGACGCCAGAATAACAAATGTTGAGATTAGACACGAGAAGAGGCTCCGTCACCTTGAGAACAAAATAATAGGTCAGCAAGCACATATGAATATCCCCGCTTATAATAAGGGAGTCGTAAAAGGTAATAGTAAGCACTTTCACATGGTCATAGTTTGTTACAGAAAAGATTCATAATTAAAACAATCATTATTTTGTTGATGCCTTTCTTCAGCGCAAAGTAGTTTCTGTGAAAGCTTGCAAACGTTCCGGAGTTTACATTGCCTGAAGATCGCCCACGATACTACAAGTGGGCCGATTTAAAATCAGCTCCATATATGGTATTACTCGAACAAATTGACAAAATGACCCTTATTACCGTATCTGACACAGTTGAATTACTGTCCAAAATTAGATTGAAAGAAGATTATTTCTTAATTAAAACAGTTAATATCGGCAAATCCTTGTGGATTTCCTTCCTCCTTGGTCCAGGAGCGAAAATGACGATTTGTTTAGATCAAGTGACCTTCATTGATAAAGAGGGTGAAGACACGGAACAGCCACAGGCGACTTACTTTATACAGAATAATGTCACTCTATAGAGAATGACGTAGGTTTTATCACGCTTTCGTTGCACTGTGTTTGAAGAGCCAAGTTCACGTGTCATGTTAGAATAAAGAAATAAATGTGCTATTTATAGAAACGATGTTAATGAAAATTTGAGTATAATCCGTGATATACAGGCGATGCACCAATGTGCTATAAGTATTCGATGATCGACCAAGGAAAATTTTAATGTTCCGTGATAGACCAATTGAGCTTCAAAGGCCTGTGGTTTGTGTTACAGCTCATTTATTCACTCTACGAGTAATATGTTCTCCCAACATAATTTGTTTACCGGCAGAGTGCAATACTCGTAGAATGCATTCATAGTATTTCATGATATCATGCAAGGAACATTTGCGAAAGAAGTCGATAGCATATTTGATTTCCAATAAATAAAGTACTCGTTTTCAAAACTATTTGATATTCTTAATTTGAAGAAACATAATTATGGCGACAGTTCTTTTCCCTTTTCAAAGATTCAGTGGAAAAGATCACTGCGTGATGTCACCGATAGATATTCACAAAGTAACTGCTTTGTTATGTTGGGTTTTACCTCAACACGTAGTTGTCGTAAATTGGGTAGGTCTTCTTCCTACGCATTCACATACGTGAAAACTTTGTAACAGGCGTGTTTAGATATAAGCTAAATTCTACAGCAAAACATTTGCAGAATTCTGTCGCTACTGCAATAATGATTAAATTTACTCATGTGAAAACGGTGCTGCAGTGCCTTTCTACAGAGACATTGAGGCGTGAGTTGTTCAATAGTTAATTAGCAAGAAGAAAGGAACTTGTGTATGAGACTTTTATGGGTTAGAAAGGATCTAAAGGGATTGTCGCCTTAATCTTGATTAAAAAATGTGGAAGATAACGCTTTGATTCATCACCTGTGCTCGTAATTATACCTATTGACTTTCTTTTATGTACCAGCTGCATATCACAATTGGAATTTTAAATGTTAATTTTCTAAGTTCATCATGCCAGAGCCACTGCATCATATTCAACCTTTTTTGCAGTTTTTTACTCCTAGCTTTTGTTGAATTTATTACATGAGCTCTGGGAAAAAGGGGTTTAATGCACCTCCATGATGTATTATACCAAGCAAGTCATCAAATAATTATGGATCCGTGTGACATGATTGGCTCTTTGAACATTAATAGGAGATAATTGTATACATAATGACTCACCGTTGAAAGCATGGTAAGACACCGTTCAAACAACCAGCTTTCAGTTAAAAGTCAAATAACAAAAGTTAAGACTTACCCAGATTCAAAATAGTCGAAGACGACAAATTATATCGAGGGGTAAGTGCAAGACTATTGTATGTGTATATACATTGTATATGCACTTACAATAGTCTTGCACTAACCCCTTGATATGTAGCACTAACAATGAGACTTATCTATAAAAGAGTAGAGACGACCCCCCCGGTAGCGTAGTCGGTAGCGTACAAGACTTGTGACCAGGGGTCGCTTCTTCGCATCCCCATCCCGACCAAGTCCTCTCAAAGGATTAATCATGTGACAGGATTCATTCCTGTCTCAACGCTGATCATTTTTTTTCAACCGATTATGTGAGAAAGCAGCCAGTGGCTTGGGAAAAATGTAGTGCAAAATAATGATAAATAGAAACTCCTGGAAAGCATGGAAAGGCGCACTGGTCGCTGCAATATAACTGATATAATAATGAAACTGCGTTAAACACCATGCAAACGGTAGAAAACAATTTAGGGAAAGGTTAATCTGCTCATAACCAGCATTTTTTATTACTTTTTATTTTTCTTCAAAACGCATCTTCCACAGGGTCATTAAAACTCTGGATTGTTTGGTAACGGGCCAAGTTGATCTAGACTTAAAACCACTTTGCATAGATAAATTCAGGCAGAATCATTAGATGTTTTTAATGAAGTACATTTGATATTTTGTATAATTACAATATTTCCTGTCACAAAGTAGATCGTATTCTCAATCAACATTGCCATATGTTGTCCCTATTGATTTGTCTGAACAAGAACGACATTTATCGTCCTGTCGTTGACAAATTTAACAAACATTATCGAAAAAGGAGTAGTTTTAACGAATATTTGCTTGTTTTCCTTCAATATTTTCCATGCTGTTGAATACGACATTTGTCCTTCGAACAAGTATGTGCTCTTTGTGAAATTTATAATCGCTTTTGATTAATTTTTGATGGCCTGCTCGATAGTGGGTTAAGCAATTATAATGTCATTCCATACGATTGTAACGGGTGCCTGAATTGCTTGCTTTTTTTACACTTATATTTTGTCTTTCAAGGAGGTAGCACGCTCTTTCACTTTTATTATATACTGCAATTATTATTTCTTTTCATCTAAGGTTGAGTTGAGTTTTAAATAAAGGTAGGTAATTCTCTTTAAAGATACGCCAAAGACAAAATTTCTCTTATTATAATGTTCACCATGATACTAACGGCTAGTCCAGTTAACTAGATAGTAATAAATATTAATGGCTAGGTTGGCTTCAATGACTTAATTTAGAAAGGCTCAACAACTTTTACTGATCGTGTATGTCCTTTTTTCTAGCGCCATTAACGTGTCAAACTTGACATATTTTTCAGCGTAGCTGAATGTGCTAGGTTTTAACCTACTTTTTGGTATTATATTCTAATGGATGAACAAAAACAGACATTTACCGTTGGTAAAAAACCCGAAAGTACAGGTTTATTCTGCGGACCCTGAAGACCTATTGGAGAGCCAATTTAAGCCGTGTATCTTTTTTAAAGAAACTTCTTGTTCTTTGTATAACATTTGGCAAATAGTCGCCTAATACTGACCTCCGCCAATAATAAAGCGTTGAGAGCTGTCGTTGCTATTTGTTAGGTGTATTGGGGTTATTGAATTTTCTTCTATATTATTACATAATAAGATAGATTGAAATCCGACAATAATGATGCTTCATCTGCCATAAGGTTTTAAGATTCAAACGAACACTCCATAATTAAAAGAATACGACTTCGAATTTCAAACAAAAACACAGGGCTGGGGTTGTCAGAAAAGCAAAGCTTGACGGTCAATTTACAAGTCCATTCTACTTTTAGTGGCATTTCGATTCCCAGCAGACACTGTAAAAATAAATCAAATTGCGCATTCTATTTGTGCTTACGATAGCAGCGAAAAAAAAAAATTGTTAGCATTGACTGTGTGATATGTGATACATCTATTTCAATATCATTATCAATATCTTAAAATAAACACCTTCTTTTCGGGCATATCTAGATTTCATTTTTTTTTTTTACGAATATATCTTTTTAAGAATGCAGAAAAGAACTCTAAGTGCAGATCACTTCAGTTATTTTAATGTGCGGTACAACTTCAATCATGGTATTGTGAGCCGCGTAGTTCCACACAGAGGACAATCGTCACTCCATACATTTAACAGTTAAGTAATATTGCCTGATAAAAAAGAACAGCATATCTCGTATCTATGCAGGACTGAAGCCATCTGAAAATGATTTCTGGTAGTAGTGTCTTGATTCTGCTAGTCTTTTGGCCCCATATGGTCGCAAATCAAAACACGACACGTAAGTATTCTTTTGGTAATATAATTTCACAAAATTTCATCGCCTAACAGATGGTCAGTCTTCAAATCGAAAATTTATATCGAATTTAAATCGTCGATGACTACGGGCCTGTTCCAAACCCAAGTACTAGAGGATTGCGGATGCAGCATGACTTAGAAATTTGTGACCTGTCATACGAAAAGGGACAATCTGAGAATTCCATACACCAATTAGATGAAAACAGATCAACGATAGTGCAGGTCAATTTAAGCTGATAGTTCAAGAAATGATTGTATAGTGAGGTAGAATGACCACTTTTCATACAGAAAATCTCATAAAAGCGAAAAGTGTCGAGCCTGGTCAGCCTGCGCAATTCAAGCAGTCTGACCAATGTCAACACTTTTCGCAATTCCCAGATGGTCCCTTTTTGCATGACGGGTCACATTTTTTTTTTTTTTCAATCACCTTTAAGACTACCAAATTATGTCCAAGCTGTTGTCGAATTGGTCGTGTTTTGTGTACTTTTACATTTATTGTCTATGTTTCCTATCGCACTTTTTTTCCAAATGATATCTTTCAATAATACCCGGTATCAAATGTTGTCTTTAGTTGGTATTGTGTCCTGTCGTAATTTTTGTTGTTCGTATATTTTTTTGTTTCGGAGATTTTTTTGTACACCCTAGCGTTGTTTAGCAGTTCTCCTCGTATCCCATCATTGTTTCATAAATGTAGCTTAGGCCACACGCTGTATTTCTTTCTTCCCCTGTGTCGGTGTCTGTCTTTGTTTTGTGAGCATCTTATCTTTACCTGGGCGAGTATAACAACCTGTTGTTGTTTTTCTGGCTTTGTTTCATTGTTTCGGTAGCATTTGTATGTGCTTCGAAGCTTTTATGACATTATGTCGTCATTGCGGATCTTGAATTTTATTTTGACGTTACTCTGTTTATTCCTTATCTTAGGTTTGTATTGTAATATAGGTTATTGCACTTGTATGGGAATATATTGTGTTGAACGAGTTCTTTTGGTAGAGTAGCCCGAGCTTGCGAGGGCAACTACGCCAAAAGAACGAGTTCAACACAATATATTCCCATACAAGTGCAATAACCTTTTTATTATATACTTTGATATTATTTACATAATTTCCCGTGATTTTACAGTGTTTTCATCGAATTCGTTGATTTATCTTTTTTAAAACAGTCTTATTTATTAAAAAGCGACGAGAAATCTGTTTCTTGGCCATACCGTGCTTTCGCGGAATTTTCAATTTTGGCTTTTGATGACGTCACCGTTGCTAGCGATATGTAAACAAACAAGATGGCGACTGAGGATCCTTTTTCATCGCTTAAAAATTTCATCGTCGATAAACATGTTCGATAGACAGATTTTTCATAACTTTGTAGTGACTGTTATTCGGGAAACAAATATTCTGTTTATTTTTCATGTTTTTAATAAGAACTATGCATTGAAAAGTTCGTAAAACATGATGTCTAACGATGAATTTTATGATAATGGCGGCTGTTCATATTTTGATTTTTTGAGAAATGGCGGGTTTTTAAATAGTTCCGTACTTAGCAACGCACGTGAAAAAAGCTCTAAAGTATGTAATATCAAAGTATGCAATATGGAAAAATATTGCATACTTTCATCCAGTGCAAATACATTGGGACAATATCAAAGTATATAATAATATGTAATGTGTTCTACATTATTGCACTGTGATTCGTTTCGTAGCTTTTCTCATATTGTGCCTGTTTCGCAAACATAAAATTTATTATTATACTGCAAAGAAATTTCTCGTGATCTGATTGGATAATATGCCCCGAACATACATATCATGTACACTGGCAAAACCAACGTAAAAGCAGTTTCCCTTTCGGGAGCCCCGTATACATGACTACACTATCAACACAACATCCAAAATGGCGGCGTCGATCAAGATTAACATCAAGATTATGCGCCAAGCTGCACGTTTTAGCACGTATTACCAAGGTTTCAGTGACGTCAGTTCCCAGTGACGTCAGTTTTCACTGAATTGGGGCACTCAGAAGGGAAATTTTACTTCGTCAGTGTGCTCATTTTTTTAAAACAAAAAAAAAAGGTAAAATTCGCTCAACAAACGTTAGAATAGTAAAACTTTGCAGTATAATAAATTCGTTGTACGGTCAGGTGGCAGAGGACATGGAAACTTGTTCACGGCTGTGGTGAATCATGTCGTCCCGAGCCGAACAGGCTCGGGACGACATGATTCACCACAGCCGTGAACAAGTTTCCAAGTCCCCTGCCACCTGAACGTACAACTAATACTGTCTGTAAATTACAGTGCAAGTAACAGATTTGTCGGTTGATCTTTCTATCTTTATCCGTTGTTCTTATCATACAGACGGATTGTCAACCAGCTTTTGTACCAAGACGACCGAGCGTTACACCTTATCCTGCTGAATAAATGGAATGAAACTTTTAAGCCTATAGTATGAATCAAAATGTTGTTATTTCAAAGGTATTTTTGGGGGGAAATTATATCCTCATAGGACAGTGTAGATCCAAGATCAGACTGCACTTTTTGTGCAGTCTGATCTTGATCTACATTGTCGTCAAGAGCGATTTTAGTCGCGCTTAGTAGCCTAAGGATTAATTTAACTAGTTAACAAAATTAATTAAAAAAAAACAAATGTCATTGACAAACTAAAATATATTACAAGTATTTATACTGCTATCACATAAATTACCCACAGTAAAAAAGAGTTCACAGATTTTGCTTACAGTTCAAAAGTATTCACAGAAATTTACTCAAGTTGCACTTTCTTGCACTTACCTGAAAATGTCAATGTACAAATGTGATACATATGGAATCACTCGGCCGATTCCGTACCTACATCTAACCTCGTCTGTATAGGCAGCAGCACACGGTTTCCGTGTAAAATGTTGTAGGTACTCACGACGTCACACCAAACTTTTCCAATAAACAGTCAATATAATCAACATGAAATTATAAAAAGCACTTAAATGCAACAGCACAATCCTATTTCTTTAGATTTTATCAATAAATCATGTTCAACCTGTGAAATGGTAAAATTATTGATCAATACAGGCAAGTAGGATGGTCGGAAAAAAACTGACAAAATATGCCATTTTAGCCTATATTCCAAAATTCACAAAATGCAAACCCAGGAAGCTAGCCTGAAAATGCCAAGCTAAATTGAACCTCAAAACAACACATAATCTGGGGATAAAGTCCAAAATAGCACGTTACCATGCCGTTTTTTCGCAATCTTTCATGCCCTTTACCTTACCCTTATTTTTGCCGCTAAAAATAGCTGCTAGCTCCATGACCCTCAGATTCGCATTTGGGGTCAAACCTATAGAACAAAGAAGGAAAGGTCATGACTTCCTGTTTCATAGACAAACTAAATGCCTCTTTTCCTTAATCTAACACAATTCATGGGTGTAATAACTCTTCTTCTTATCAAAATTGCACTGAAAACCTACCTTTCTCAATTATTTCTAAATCTGACCATGGCCAATTCGAAACAAACTGTTTACAGGCGCCATAACGGTCGTTTCCATTTGAACTGCCGATCACATGATCTTATACATGGCGGCGTCTTTGCCAGTCGTTTAGCAACGACATAAACAACCTTCATGAAGTTATTCATATCTTTCTATCCGTCAGTGAAAACTTCAATCGAAATTGATAAACCATGTCAACTTAAATTTAGTCAGGCAGATTTCGATAGAAAATTGAGACTCAAGTTTTCTTTTTTGAGAGGAGCCTTACAATTTTCAGAACGGTAAACCGGCATATTTCCGGCGATGAAATGTACCGTTTAGGTGCATATCAATCCACCAGATACAGCGGGAGAAAATTTCATATCGCGTCAGACCGGAAGGCGATGTCAAAAATTTCCTACGCTGCGAGAAGTAAATACAAGCACCAGGAAAGTTTCTACAACATAATATTCCTTTTATTGTATACCTACAACTTTCAACGACAACAATTTGAAGGTACTGATATTTTATTCAAAAACGGTAAACAAAATGAAACAATTACTAGTGTGGAAAGTACTAAATCTGTTTTTATGAATGGCGGATTAACATTACAGCGTAACTGTTTGACAAATCAAAACGCAAATCAGTGTATGCTTAGTCCGGGCGCGAGATACATCATCTTACTAAATTTGGAACCGTATTTCACCATGCGTAGATACGAATTTTTCTCTGTCATGTGTGTTAATTTATCCGATTGCGACGCTTGTATTTAGTCGGAAAATCTACCTGTAGATAATAAAGTCGTGTATGAGTATTCCACTTGATATATATAATAGTGAACAGTCAACTTATTATCATAAAATGGTCCTCGTAACTAATGTCCTTTTATGACACTTGGGTGCACATACAAAACTTTGGTTCTATTTAGCTATGACCCAATCTTTTTTCATTCACATGAAAGAAATGATAATAAAATAACTATTCCTTGGATATTATTATTATTATTATTATCATCATCATCATTAATCTACTTTTGAAAATGTTCAGCGTGTAACGGGCTGGCGGCCCTGAATTACAAGTAAGTGAAATAGTTTTGTCTTTCAGTCTCAGACTGTCTTTGCGTCGAAACTTGTATCACGTCATGTAGAAACATTCCCAATGGAGACTACCATTCTTGTCAAGGATGCAATGTGTATGCTACCTGTTCCGAAGGGAGACTAATTGACAACAGACCGTGTCCAGCATCTCTCGTCTGGGATGACAACGTGAAAAGATGCGAATTTGTCTCTCCTACATGTGGTAAATTATTTTTTTGTCTCCAATTGCTTCTTCCCTCATATTTAAAGTGTTAACCTACATCCTGCAGTACGCGTTCTTAGGCGCACGTTGAGGATACTACATACAATGAACAGATTTTGGTGTCGGCTCATCTTTCTACTATTTGATTCAATATTCCAAATCTAAGGGCCATAAAGCGATCATATGTGAACACTTCCATTGAAAAAAAAAGGCAATTATTGTGAGTCTGGTGGTCTGTTAAAGTGTTGTTGGTCGTGGTTCCCGTCACTGTTTTTGGAATGCGTTTAACATTTCTAATACGTTGTCTGCGCATGTCATATTCTTCGAAGATTCGACCTGTCTGCTATGACACATCACCCATCCCCGTATACCTGGGAAAAGTAGGGCTTATACCGAAGCTATTAGCCTATTACCCAAGCATGTAGGGGCTGTTTTAATAAATGGCCGATGCATAGGTTACATGCTAGCCGATCATAGCTGAATGAATCGCACCAGGTAGCATTTTATTGAATAGACGTTTATTTCATTTTGAAATTCAAAGTAACGGTTGTTTTGAAAAGTAGTCCGGCTCTGTACCTAGAATGCCCAAATTAGATGTGTATTTGTAGATGCCATCTAGCGGGAGATAATGATTTCTAATATAATTCCAACAGGCTATTTAAATCTATTAAATAAGCCTTGCCCTGCCAAAATGGGTTTTACTGCATCTTCGTGATGCATCATACCCAGCAATTCATCATACATTTATGGATCCATAAAAAATTTTTTGTCTAACAATCGACCAAATCACGAGGTAGAATAGTCCTTGGACATGCAGAAAATTGACCGATAGCAAAAGGCTTTGACCCAGGCGGATCTGCGCTGACTGCACAGGCTCACTTTGATGGACACTTCTCGCATGTGCATTAAACCCTTTTCACAGAGCATGACTCATGTTTACTAATTGTCAACAATATAAACTGAAAAGAGAAAATGACAAAATGAAAAATGGTACTTTGAAACGAATACTGTCGGTTCATATTTTAATTCTTTGAAGTGCTGATTTTTATTTGAGTCTTTAAAACGTTTCATTTCTTGTCTATCGAATGCAATTTTGAAAACTGTAAAACGCCTTAACGTCTTTTACAAGTTTGGCAAGCAATTTAAAGCGCAAAGTAAATCGGTAAACACATGTATAGCTAACTCACCTTACTTCAGTCGTGAACCAAGTGCTTTTATTGGTATTTATCAACCTCTTTGAGTGCGTCCTAAAAAAAGAGTCAAAATGATTGGAATTGTCTCTAGAGGCATAGAAAATATCTAGAAAAGAGGAGAAAATGCTGGTAACCAGCACTTTCTCCTTTTTCCTTAAATTTTTTGAAAGGTTTCTTCTTTAGGGTGGCTAAAACGCGAGAATGTTTTGGAAAGGGATAAAACCAATCATTCAAACTATGAGCCTTCTTTTCCAAGTTAACACTGCAATATGTATACTAATTAGTCAATAGTTGATTGGTTGACAGCTTCATTTGGTCACTTCCGGAAATCTCTAATTTGGAAGTGACCAACGCATTCATAATACAAACAAAATTGCAGTAGAACAAATTTTAAAAAATTGTGGCAAAAGATAAATTGGTCCTTAAGGACGTATATGATAAATGTTCGCGCGCATCGAAACGTATGTATTTTTGTCGTGGATACTGAATCAAAGATGCACCTTTGTATTTTTGCACATAATGGTAATACTATTGGAGCACTGAAACAAGTTGCACTTTCCTCGGGTAGTATTGGTGAAGAGAAAAAATGGATCTTTGAACTGTCACCGTGAAATAATTAACATGCTGCTGGCACGTCGTTACACACCAAACAAGGAAACAAAGGCAGGAACTTCGATAGCTGTTTCCACTTTGAAAATTATTATTAGAAAAGGAGAAATCGCTCCTAATGAACAATTTCTTTTCTTCCAACCATGTCTGCTGAGCTTCTATCTTATTTTTTCTTTGAAAAAATAACTTCCACAGTGACCTTCAACCTTGTTTTCTGACGAAATATGGACGGATAGGTGGCATTTTTATTTTTTGTTATTGTTTAGAATTATAAATGCTGTAAGTGTGGAAAGTTTAAAAAAAAAAATCTGTCCGTTAGAAAGTATTTTTTAAGATAAAGCCTTAATTCGATCAAATTATCTCCCTTTTTAAGTCAACGGTCTATATAAAACATGCATATTTGTACATTTACCATGTTCAAAACCAGGCTTTTATATATTTTTTGTGCAAAAATATATAAATTCCATCAAAATGATGTATATTTGTATATCTTTCCTGTAATTTTTCTGTTTAATTGACTATTAAAGAATGGCGCTTTAAATCCAATATAACCTGAAGTTTGGAACTGTATATATCTTTTTCAAAGGTAAATTTCTCAGAAACGAGCACGATGACCCACGTCTTTTTTTATTATAATCTCCTAGAGACATGGTAAGCTTTGTGTGCGCAAGGTTTAAAAAAAAAATCTGTCACTTAGAAAAATTTGTCATATACGTCGTTAACTGCAACCTTTTGCCTATGCCACATTTTTTTTCACGTATCTTTTAACTTGACTGAAATTCGTGCTGGTTACCAATATTTTAAAATAAAAGTGTTTTCATACGTAGTATCAGGACGTCATGCACTATAATTTTCTCTTTTTGCTATCAGACACAGCGTATACTTCATGCATCGATGTAAAGGCAAGGCTTGGTCACCCTTCAAACGGTACTTATTTGCTTGTAAACGAATGCTTCGAGTCCTATGATGTCTACTGCGAGTTTTTCTCTACTCACATCTACACCTACATCGCACCAACAAATATATCTGTACTAAATGTCGAGACTCTCAAAAATAACCATCAAGAGGTCCTTATTAGACATCTGCTAAGTAATGGAGATCAACTTGAGGCTACAATAGAGCAAATCAATGACTACAAGGCTAGGAATTTATTCGTACAATACGATGACAACTCCGGCTACGCAAACATCATAAACTCCCAAACGGGTCCCTATCTGTATTTGGGATTTTTACCGATCGCTGGTATCACACATTTAGGAGATACACAAGGCTACAGCGTCAATGGGATCGATTACACGTTCACGAATTGTGATGGGAATCCGAACAGTTACTTCGCCCTATTGTTCAACGAGAATGGGGCCAACTTTACCAGTGCAGGTGGAACAAATATGTTTATGAGGAGATGGAAAGATGAAGCCGCTTTGGTTGCGCCTGAGAACGAGCTGCCTGATCACTTCTTTTCCCAGTTTGAGATGCACATGGGAGGATGTGGAGGCTTTATGACATCCCAAGTTTTACAAGACTTGGTTGGAGTCACTATCGGATTGAGATATGGTTTGTTGATATGCCTTGTAAGCAATCGGTGCACTTCCTAAGAGTTGATAGCAAGAAAGGAAGTAAATCATCTAAAGTTCATAACTATGTCCTTTAGACTTTCATCAAAGAAATTCTTATCTTTTTCTAACATCAAGTCGTGATCAGAAACGACTGACACAAAGTAGAAAACAAAATCCTTGTGAAATGTTCGCTATCATAATTTTACGCTGCTCTTAAGAGACATGAATATAACTTCTTATCCAATCTGTTACATGACACTTCCCTCTTAAATAGACTTGTCTGGTAATAAATAAGTGTCATTAATCAGCGTTGTTCCAATCTGGCATACAAATATGGTCATTTGAAATATTCAATATGAAAACAATGTGAACTGCTCAAATGTCAAACTAATTCAGTATTTTACATGGTATTTGCTATTTAACGAGGTTTTCTTGTTGTATACGTCATCAATTATAGTAGTTTTCCCTGTTTGGTGTGACCGAGATGAATGTTTAACAAAATCCCAGTGAAATATTTCATTTCAGAATTTCATTTTCCTCACATGCCTACATTATAATATGAGCGTTAACACAGCAGTTTTCCGTTGCTCAAGTTTTTTGTGCATGCGTGCGAGCGTGCGTGTGTGTTTTAAAGGCGTTTGGTATATCGAAACTTTCCAGCTGGTATATGTAAGATTTAGTTTCACGAATAGGCCTCCATCAACAAGAAAAAAAGATTTTGAGGATAAATGACCGTAAGGGAAGATGACAAACTTTTAATGGAATATTAGATATAAGACCCTAATACGGTGCAATGTTTAAGCCTCGCGTTTTAACAAGAAAAGTTCTATTCAAACTGTTGAAATGGGTAACAATCTTACATAGGCAGCTGTGATCCTTAAGTTGGGTAAAGTAACATTAGTTTTTTTTACTTCTATAATTCCAGATTATACTTATTCGTCATGTGCAGAGGTATGTGATACGTTGATTGATCCTCAAAGCGGTATATTCTATCTCAAAAATGAAGAAGGAGAAGCATACAAAGTGTACTGCGATTTTTACCCCACGCATATTTACACATACATCGCTCCGACATGCCTAACCTCCCTTAACGTTAGCAGCCTCTATAATAACCAACAGGAAGTATTGATAAGACATAGGTTAAATGATGGAAGTCAGTTAGAAGCTAAAATAGAACAGATTGCTGATTATAAGATGCAGGATTTATCTATACAATACAATGACAATGTCGGATACAACAACATCGTAAACTCTCAAATGGGTCCCTACATGTATCTGGGATTTTTACCGATAGCTGGTATCACACATTTAGGAGATGCACAAGGCTACAGCGTCAATGGGATCGATTACACGTTTACAAATTGTGATGGGAATCCGAACAGTTACTTCGCCCTATTGTTCAACAAGAATGGGACGGATTTTATAGGACCAGGCGCGGCAAATTTGTTTATGAGGAGATGGAAGGATGAAGCTGTTGTGGTTGAACCTGAGAACGAGCTGCCTGATCACTTCTTTTCCCAGTTTGAGATGCATATGGGTGGATGTGGAGGCTTCATGACGTCCGACGCGCTGTCAGATTTGTTTGGTGTAACCATCGGATTGAGATACGGTTTGTTTATAAAATTTATCAGATACCGATACATTTCCTTGTAGATAATACTTAACGAGAAACTGTAGAAACGTCTGGTATTTCATTGATTAACATATCTGTACTAGTATATAGGTCAGTAAGAACCCGGAAGGGCCTTTTTTCTCTGTGATTTTTCAAGATAATCGTGTTTGAGATGGACTTAAAAAAAATTCTGAGTTGCCAGTTTTTAGATCAGCTGAGCACAAAGTGCTCAAGGTAAAAGTTTGTAATCATGCTGTGTCCAGCGTCCGTGGTGCGTCGTCCGTCGTGCGATCGTCAACATTTACCTTGTTTGCACTCTAGATGTCACATTTGCATTCAGATACTCTTGAAACTTGGTCAGAATATTTGTCTTGATAAAAACTCGGACAAGCCTGAAATTTGGTCACATCGGGTCAAAGATTGGGTCACGAGGCATTTTCCTAGAAAAACCTTCTGTGCAATTTTGAGACCCAATTTTCAGTCTGATAGTCCTGAAACTTGGCCAGAATGTTTTGTCTTGATAAAATCTCGGACATGTTTGATATTGAGTCATGTTAGGTCAAAAAGGAGGTCACTGGGCCAGGTCAAAGGAAAACTTTGTGTCCACTCTGGAGGCCACATTTTCAGCCTGACACCCTTGAAACTTGGTCAGAATATTTATCTTGATAAAATGTGGGATATGTTTTAAACTGGACTATGTAAGCTAAATAAGTAGGACTGGTCCAAATCTCAGAAAACCTTGTGCGTACTTTCAGCCTGATACCCGTGAAGGTTGGTCAGAATGCTTGTCTTGATGATAATTATCTCAGACAACCTCAAAATTGGGTTATGTCGGGTCAATAGGTCACTGGGCCAAATCTTAGAAATACGTTGTGTGCACTCTAGAGGCCACAAGTTTAGCCTGATGCTCATGACACTAGATGATACTTCTTATAAGTCTGAAATTGCGTCATGTCGAATCAAAAAGTAGGTAATTAAATCGAATCTTAGACAAACCTTGTAAGCGACGTAGAGGCCACATTTTCAGCCTGATACCATAACGGAGTTTTGGGTACCGAATGGCTACGGCTTAAATGACAGTGTAATAGATTAAAAAAGAACAGAAGAGTTCCACTGTTTTAAAATTTAATAATTTAAAACACAGTAATTAACAACACAAATTACACAAATCCTTACTTACACTTCACAGAGTACTAGGAAATGGACCTAACATACAAATAGTTCAGTACCTACGTAATCATAGTTTAAAATAATTCTCTAATTACAAAGTAATTATGAAAAATTTATATTCTTTCTAGACTATTCTGCGTACATCTTGTTTGTAAACAAAACATCGAATGTACTATCTAGAATAGTGCAATACTCATGAAGTTGGTCAGTGTTTTTGTCTTGATGATATCTCAGACGAATTGGAAATTTGTTCATGTCGGGTTAAGAGGTAGGTCACTGAGGCAAATCTTAGAAAAACCTTGTGTACACTCTGAAGACCACATTTTCAGCCTAATACTATTTATATATTGGGTCACATTGGGTCAAAAAGTAGGTCACTGGATCAAATCTTAGGAAAAACTTCTGTGCACCGAAAAGGCCACATTTTTCACCTTATACTCATGAAACTTGGACAGAATGTTCGTCTTGACGATGTCTTTGACAAATTGGAAATTGAGCTATGTCAGGTCTAAAAGTAGGTCACTTACACTCATGTGTTTACATCATTAAAACCAGGATCTCTTCAGCTTAATCAACTATAGATGACTTTACTCAGGTGAGCGCTTTGGGGCCAATGACCCCCTCGTGTTTTAGCTTCACGTGTAGGCCATTGGACATAATACTTGATAAAAACTAACAGCAAACTTGTGGGTTTGCCAGTAAAAATACAGCAGAGGGTAAAAGATGGCAAAGTTCACTTTATTTTCCATTTAGCAAAAACCGGTTTTGTGACACCATGTAACCAGACTGATGGCCTGGATTTGCTAAGTAGTTGTGCCGTGTGCAAGAATTGATATCCTATAATTGCCGGTAAATAGTTCACCATTGCACTGACTTTTAGATGATATGTAACTCAAAATTACAAAGACGAAATTTCACCCTGCTGACATTTGTAGAATATCAACGTTTTTGTTTGTGTGTGGGTAGTTTTGTTTTCCAGCTCATCTACTGACCACTTAAGGTATCCAGCAGACTTACCCCTCGGATCGGCCACTCGTTCAGCAGTGGAAAACCTACAACTAAGGGCAGCCCTACTTTAACTGAGAAATTGATGGATTAATTCAATTAAACGTCTGACTACAAACGAGATCCCTCACGATTATATAAATGCGGTTTAACTATTGTTAGAAGAGAAAATAATCCGTACATTGGTTTACAAATTGCAACCGACAAGACTTAAATTAATTCACTAACAACTGCAATATCTCGTGTAACGTCTATAGTGAATTATATGTATGTTTCTACCAGAATTAACTCTCGTATTCTATCACCGTGTAGATATAGAGTCTCTGCTATACCGGTAATGCAATCATTTAAGAGACATTATTTTTACAAACTTGTCTTGTGGTAATCGCCTTTGATAAATGAGGATTTTTCCCACTCGGTATTATCGGTGGTCCGTATGAAAAATTCGAAATCAGCTATGTACGTGCTTCTCTAATGTCTTACTTGTTATCAGATATCTTATTTCGTAATTTCCCATTTATCAAAATTTCCTGGTTATGAGCGTCTTTGATCTTAAAAGAGTACTTTTCCTCATTTGGTATTACCGGAATGACTGTAATTCGACAAAATCCATCTAGAATGTTTAGTGTCGAACGAATTTGTGTCTCAAATGTCCACCTTAAAATCTGGACGTTCACTTACATGTATCAATACCTTATTTAAGATGCATTTACTCGTTTTCATCCAGTGTTTTAACCAATTTTATCTTAATCTAATGAAACTATTACCATTCTTGTATCTTCGTGCCAAATGTTGCCCCTGACGGTTACTAGGTTGCACTGATTACGACGGATAGAAAATACATTTTATTCTCTGGAGGCTATCCCTAGAAATTACAAGCACTGTTTCCGGTTTATTTCAAAGCCAAATCCCTTGCGTTTCTTTATTTCATACCTTATATCGATTTTTTATCTTCATTTACACAGCTTACTATATTCTACACACCGTTAAGTTTTAACAGCGTTCGTTTACTCTCTGGCTGTAAAGACGTGTCTGTAACAGACTTTTTTGTGATAAACGCGTTTGGTGTGATCAAAACCTTGACTTTATGTCTATTCAAGCAGAATAATAGGAACCTGCATCTTTTAGAAAACAATGACAGGCAATAAAATATCGCAAGGAAAAAGGGGAGGAACTCCATTTTAAGTTTGTTTTTTTTTTCCTGATATGCCAAACTTGGACAAAAAACAACTTCCTATTTGACAGACCTTTTTTGTTTGTAAGACATTTCGTTACCACAATTTATTTTCCGTAAAGTGTGGTCGAAATTAAACTTATAGGTTTACTATTGAGGAAATTTTGAAAATCTTCTTGTTTATAACCATTCAGCCCAGACCTGGATTATTTGGTACATGTGGCTGTAGCTTATAGACTTTTACCAGGATTAAAGAAATTTTAGCTCGGTGGTCAGAAATAGCCTCGCCCTGGGGGTCTCAACTTTCACACGGGCTTTTATAGAGAAAGCTTCCTAAATCTTCTTACTCGAAACCATTTTGCCTAGAATTGTAATGTTTTGTGTCTATGGTTTGTAGATATTAGCTGGTTGAACAAAACAGGGCCGTCGTGGCACTCTTGTCTTTTTTTACTGTCATATTTAAAAATGCCGATCTTTATACTACTTGATCTATCTTCATAATTTCAAGACAAAAAAAATCGCTGTCTGAATGTTTTGCTGCTCGTTGGTAAAAAAGCACATAATGCAAAACTTTCGGTCACAATTTAACGCTTTTGTAGTTTAAAAGCGCCTTCGATGCAAGGTATTTCCCGAGTTTGAATTGGTGGACATGTATCAAATTCAGGACGTAACAATAAGCGTAAGATTTTGCAGTGAATCAATTTTTTGTTTGTTTCAGATTTCACTTACTCTTCATGTGCAGAGGTAAGCAGTACAGTAACAAACCCTGAAAGCGGCATATTCTTTCTTGAAAATGACGAAGGGGATAAATTTAAAGTGTATTGCGACTTTTACCCAACACACATTTACACATACATCGCTCCGACATGCCTTACCTCCCTTGACGTTAGCAGCCTCTATAATAACCAACAGGAAGTATTGATAAGACATAGGTTAAATGATGGAAGTCAGTTAGAAGCTAAAATAGAACAGATTGCTGATTATAAGATGCAGGATTTATCTATACAATACAATGACAATGTCGGATACAACAACATCGTAAACTCTCAAATGGGTCCCTATTTGTATTTGGGATTTTTACCGATAGCTGGTATAACACATTTAGGAGATACACAAGGCTACAGTGTCAATGGGATCGATTACACGTTTACAAATTGTGATGGGAATCCGAACAGTTACTTCGCCCTATTGTTCAACAAGAATGGGACGGATTTTATAGGACCAGGCGCGGCAAATTTGTTTATGAGGAGATGGAAGGATGAAGCTGTTGTGGTTGAACCTGAGAACGAGCTGCCTGATCACTTCTTTTCCCAGTTTGAGATGCATATGGGTGGATGTGGAGGCTTCATGACGTCCGACGCGCTGTCAGATTTGTTTGGTGTAACCATCGGATTGAGATACGGTTTGTTTATAAAATTTATCAGATACCGATACATTTCCTTGTAGATAATACTTAACGAGAAACTGTAGAAACGTCTGGTATTTCATTGATTAACATATCTGTACTAGTATATAGGTCAGTAAGAACCCGGAAGGGCCTTTTTTCTCTGTGATTTTTCAAGATAATCGTGTTTGAGATGGACTTAAAAAAAATTCTGAGTTGCCAGTTTTTAGATCAGCTGAGCACAAAGTGCTCAAGGTAAAAGTTTGTAATCATGCTGTGTCCAGCGTCCGTGGTGCGTCGTCCGTCGTGCGATCGTCAACATTTACCTTGTTTGCACTCTAGATGTCACATTTGCATTCAGATACTCTTGAAACTTGGTCAGAATATTTGTCTTGATAAAAACTCGGACAAGCCTGAAATTTGGTCACATCGGGTCAAAGATTGGGTCACGAGGCATTTTCCTAGAAAAACCTTCTGTGCAATTTTGAGACCCAATTTTCAGTCTGATAGTCCTGAAACTTGGCCAGAATGTTTTGTCTTGATAAAATCTCGGACATGTTTGATATTGAGTCATGTTAGGTCAAAAAGGAGGTCACTGGGCCAGGTCAAAGGAAAACTTTGTGTCCACTCTGGAGGCCACATTTTCAGCCTGACACCCTTGAAACTTGGTCAGAATATTTATCTTGATAAAATGTGGGATATGTTTTAAACTGGACTATGTTAGGTAAATAAGTAGGACTGGTCCAAATCTCAGAAAACCTTGTGCGTACTTTCAGCCTGATACCCGTGAAGGTTGGTCAGAATGCTTGTCTTGATGATAATTATCTCAGACAACCTCAAAATTGGGTTATGTCGGGTCAATAGGTCACTGGGCCAAATCTTAGAAATACGTTGTGTGCACTCTAGAGGCCACAAGTTTAGCCTGATGCTCATGACACTAGATGATACTTCTTATAAGTCTGAAATTGCGTCATGTCGAATCAAAAAGTAGGTAATTAAATCGAATCTTAGACAAACCTTGTAAGCGACGTAGAGGCCACATTTTCAGCCTGATACCATAACGGAGTTTTGGGTACCGAATGGCTACGGCTTAAATGACAGTGTAATAGATTAAAAAAGAACAGAAGAGTTCCACTGTTTTAAAATTTAATAATTTAAAACACAGTAATTAACAACACAAATTACACAAATCCTTACTTACACTTCACAGAGTACTAGGAAATGGACCTAACATACAAATAGTTCAGTACCTACGTAATCATAGTTTAAAATAATTCTCTAATTACAAAGTAATTATGAAAAATTTATATTCTTTCTAGACTATTCTGCGTACATCTTGTTTGTAAACAAAACATCGAATGTACTATCTAGAATAGTGCAATACTCATGAAGTTGGTCAGTGTTTTTGTCTTGATGATATCTCAGACGAATTGGAAATTTGTTCATGTCGGGTTAAGAGGTAGGTCACTGAGGCAAATCTTAGAAAAACCTTGTGTACACTCTGAAGACCACATTTTCAGCCTAATACTATTTATATATTGGGTCACATTGGGTCAAAAAGTAGGTCACTGGATCAAATCTTAGGAAAAACTTCTGTGCACCGAAAAGGCCACATTTTTCACCTTATACTCATGAAACTTGGACAGAATGTTCGTCTTGACGATGTCTTTGACAAATTGGAAATTGAGCTATGTCAGGTCTAAAAGTAGGTCACTTACACTCATGTGTTTACATCATTAAAACCAGGATCTCTTCAGCTTAATCAACTATAGATGACTTTACTCAGGTGAGCGCTTTGGGGCCAATGACCCCCTCGTGTTTTAGCTTCACGTGTAGGCCATTGGACATAATACTTGATAAAAACTAACAGCAAACTTGTGGGTTTGCCAGTAAAAATACAGCAGAGGGTAAAAGATGGCAAAGTTCACTTTATTTTCCATTTAGCAAAAACCGGTTTTGTGACACCATGTAACCAGACTGATGGCCTGGATTTGCTAAGTAGTTGTGCCGTGTGCAAGAATTGATATCCTATAATTGCCGGTAAATAGTTCACCATTGCACTGACTTTTAGATGATATGTAACTCAAAATTACAAAGACGAAATTTCACCCTGCTGACATTTGTAGAATATCAACGTTTTTGTTTGTGTGTGGGTAGTTTTGTTTTCCAGCTCATCTACTGACCACTTAAGGTATCCAGCAGACTTACCCCTCGGATCGGCCACTCGTTCAGCAGTGGAAAACCTACAACTAAGGGCAGCCCTACTTTAACTGAGAAATTGATGGATTAATTCAATTAAACGTCTGACTACAAACGAGATCCCTCACGATTATATAAATGCGGTTTAACTATTGTTAGAAGAGAAAATAATCCGTACATTGGTTTACAAATTGCAACCGACAAGACTTAAATTAATTCACTAACAACTGCAATATCTCGTGTAACGTCTATAGTGAATTATATGTATGTTTCTACCAGAATTAACTCTCGTATTCTATCACCGTGTAGATATAGAGTCTCTGCTATACCGGTAATGCAATCATTTAAGAGACATTATTTTTACAAACTTGTCTTGTGGTAATCGCCTTTGATAAATGAGGATTTTTCCCACTCGGTATTATCGGTGGTCCGTATGAAAAATTCGAAATCAGCTATGTACGTGCTTCTCTAATGTCTTACTTGTTATCAGATATCTTATTTCGTAATTTCCCATTTATCAAAATTTCCTGGTTATGAGCGTCTTTGATCTTAAAAGAGTACTTTTCCTCATTTGGTATTACCGGAATGACTGTAATTCGACAAAATCCATCTAGAATGTTTAGTGTCGAACGAATTTGTGTCTCAAATGTCCACCTTAAAATCTGGACGTTCACTTACATGTATCAATACCTTATTTAAGATGCATTTACTCGTTTTCATCCAGTGTTTTAACCAATTTTATCTTAATCTAATGAAACTATTACCATTCTTGTATCTTCGTGCCAAATGTTGCCCCTGACGGTTACTAGGTTGCACTGATTACGACGGATAGAAAATACATTTTATTCTCTGGAGGCTATCCCTAGAAATTACAAGCACTGTTTCCGGTTTATTTCAAAGCCAAATCCCTTGCGTTTCTTTATTTCATACCTTATATCGATTTTTTATCTTCATTTACACAGCTTACTATATTCTACACACCGTTAAGTTTTAACAGCGTTCGTTTACTCTCTGGCTGTAAAGACGTGTCTGTAACAGACTTTTTTGTGATAAACGCGTTTGGTGTGATCAAAACCTTGACTTTATGTCTATTCAAGCAGAATAATAGGAACCTGCATCTTTTAGAAAACAATGACAGGCAATAAAATATCGCAAGGAAAAAGGGGAGGAACTCCATTTTAAGTTTGTTTTTTTTTTCCTGATATGCCAAACTTGGACAAAAAACAACTTCCTATTTGACAGACCTTTTTTGTTTGTAAGACATTTCGTTACCACAATTTATTTTCCGTAAAGTGTGGTCGAAATTAAACTTATAGGTTTACTATTGAGGAAATTTTGAAAATCTTCTTGTTTATAACCATTCAGCCCAGACCTGGATTATTTGGTACATGTGGCTGTAGCTTATAGACTTTTACCAGGATTAAAGAAATTTTAGCTCGGTGGTCAGAAATAGCCTCGCCCTGGGGGTCTCAACTTTCACACGGGCTTTTATAGAGAAAGCTTCCTAAATCTTCTTACTCGAAACCATTTTGCCTAGAATTGTAATGTTTTGTGTCTATGGTTTGTAGATATTAGCTGGTTGAACAAAACAGGGCCGTCGTGGCACTCTTGTCTTTTTTTACTGTCATATTTAAAAATGCCGATCTTTATACTACTTGATCTATCTTCATAATTTCAAGACAAAAAAAAAAATCGCTGTCTGAATGTTTTGCTGCTCGTTGGTAAAAAAGCACATAATGCAAAACTTTCGGTCACAATTTAACGCTTTTGTAGTTTAAAAGCGCCTTCGATGCAAGGTATTTCCCGAGTTTGAATTGGTGGACATGTATCAAATTCAGGACGTAACAATAAGCGTAAGATTTTGCAGTGAATCAATTTTTTGTTTGTTTCAGATTTCACTTACTCTTCATGTGCAGAGGTAAGCAGTACAGTAACAAACCCTGAAAGCGGCATATTCTTTCTTGAAAATGACGAAGGGGATAAATTTAAAGTGTATTGCGACTTTTACCCAACACACATTTACACATACATCGCTCCGACATGCCTTACCTCCCTTGACGTTAGCAGCCTCTATAATAACCAACAGGAAGTATTGATAAGACATAGGTTAAATGATGGAAGTCAGTTAGAAGCTAAAATAGAACAGATTGCTGATTATAAGATGCAGGATTTATCTATACAATACAATGACAATGTCGGATACAACAACATCGTAAACTCTCAAATGGGTCCCTATTTGTATTTGGGATTTTTACCGATAGCTGGTATAACACATTTAGGAGATACACAAGGCTACAGTGTCAATGGGATCGATTACACGTTTACAAATTGTGATGGGAATCCGAACAGTTACTTCGCCCTATTGTTCAACAAGAATGGGACGGATTTTATAGGACCAGGCGCGGCAAATTTGTTTATGAGGAGATGGAAGGATGAAGCTGTTGTGGTTGAACCTGAGAACGAGCTGCCTGATCACTTCTTTTCTCAGTTTGAGATGCATATGGGTGGATGTGGAGGCTTCATGACGTCCGACGCGCTGTCAGATTTGTTTGGTGTAACCATCGGATTGAGATACGGTTTGTTTATAAAATTTATCAGATACCGATACATTTCCTTGTAGATAATACTTAACGAGAAACTGTAGAAACGTCTGGTATTTCATTGATTAACATATCTGTACTAGTATATAGGTCAGTAAGAACCCGGAAGGGCCTTTTTTCTCTGTGATTTTTCAAGATAATCGTGTTTGAGATGGACTTAAAAAAAATTCTGAGTTGCCAGTTTTTAGATCAGCTGAGCACAAAGTGCTCAAGGTAAAAGTTTGTAATCATGCTGTGTCCAGCGTCCGTGGTGCGTCGTCCGTCGTGCGATCGTCAACATTTACCTTGTTTGCACTCTAGATGTCACATTTGCATTCAGATACTCTTGAAACTTGGTCAGAATATTTGTCTTGATAAAAACTCGGACAAGCCTGAAATTTGGTCACATCGGGTCAAAGATTGGGTCACGAGGCATTTTCCTAGAAAAACCTTCTGTGCAATTTTGAGACCCAATTTTCAGTCTGATAGTCCTGAAACTTGGCCAGAATGTTTTGTCTTGATAAAATCTCGGACATGTTTGATATTGAGTCATGTTAGGTCAAAAAGGAGGTCACTGGGCCAGGTCAAAGGAAAACTTTGTGTCCACTCTGGAGGCCACATTTTCAGCCTGACACCCTTGAAACTTGGTCAGAATATTTATCTTGATAAAATGTGGGATATGTTTTAAACTGGACTATGTTAGGTAAATAAGTAGGACTGGTCCAAATCTCAGAAAACCTTGTGCGTACTTTCAGCCTGATACCCGTGAAGGTTGGTCAGAATGCTTGTCTTGATGATAATTATCTCAGACAACCTCAAAATTGGGTTATGTCGGGTCAATAGGTCACTGGGCCAAATCTTAGAAATACGTTGTGTGCACTCTAGAGGCCACAAGTTTAGCCTGATGCTCATGACACTAGATGATACTTCTTATAAGTCTGAAATTGCGTCATGTCGAATCAAAAAGTAGGTAATTAAATCGAATCTTAGACAAACCTTGTAAGCGACGTAGAGGCCACATTTTCAGCCTGATACCATAACGGAGTTTTGGGTACCGAATGGCTACGGCTTAAATGACAGTGTAATAGATTAAAAAAGAACAGAAGAGTTCCACTGTTTTAAAATTTAATAATTTAAAACACAGTAATTAACAACACAAATTACACAAATCCTTACTTACACTTCACAGAGTACTAGGAAATGGACCTAACATACAAATAGTTCAGTACCTACGTAATCATAGTTTAAAATAATTCTCTAATTACAAAGTAATTATGAAAAATTTATATTCTTTCTAGACTATTCTGCGTACATCTTGTTTGTAAACAAAACATCGAATGTACTATCTAGAATAGTGCAATACTCATGAAGTTGGTCAGTGTTTTTGTCTTGATGATATCTCAGACGAATTGGAAATTTGTTCATGTCGGGTTAAGAGGTAGGTCACTGAGGCAAATCTTAGAAAAACCTTGTGTACACTCTGAAGACCACATTTTCAGCCTAATACTATTTATATATTGGGTCACATTGGGTCAAAAAGTAGGTCACTGGATCAAATCTTAGGAAAAACTTCTGTGCACCGAAAAAGCCACATTTTTCACCTTATACTCATGAAACTTGGACAGAATGTTCGTCTTGACGATGTCTTTGACAAATTGGAGATTGAGCTATGTCAGGACTAAAAGTAGGTCACTTACACTCATGTGTTTACATCATTAAAACCAGGATCTCTTCAGCTTAATCAACTATAGATGACTTTACTCAGGTGAGCGCTTTGGGGCCAATGACCCCCTCGTGTTTTAGCTTCACGTGGACATAATACTTGATAAAAACTAACAGCAAACTTGTGGGTTTGCCAGTAAAAATACAGCAGAGGGTAAAAGATGGCAAAGTTCACTTTATTTTCCATTTAGCAAAAACCGGTTTTGTGACACCATGTAACCAGACTGATGGCCTGGATTTGCTAAGTAGTTGTGCCGTGTGCAAGAATTGATATCCTATAATTGCCGGTAAATAGTTCACCATTGCACTGACTTTTAGATGATATGTAACTCAAAATTACAAAGACGAAATTTCACCCTCCTTACATTTGTAGAGTATCAGCGTTTTTGTTTGTGTGTGGGTAGTTTTGTTTTCCAGCTCATCTACTGACCACTTAAGGTATCCAGCAGACCTACCCCTCGGATCGGCCACTCGTTCAGCAGTGGAAAACCTACAACTAAGGGCAGCCCTACTTTAACTGAGAAATTGATGGATTAATTCAATTAAACGTCTGACTACAAACGAGATCCCTCGCCATCATAAAAATATGGTTTAACTATTGTTAGAAGAGAAAATAATCCATACATCGGTTTACAAATTGCAACCGACCAGACTTAGATTAATTCACTAACAACTACAATATCTCGTGTAACGTCTATAGTGAATTATATGTATGTTTCTACCAGAATTAACTCTCGTATTCTATCACTGTGTAGATATAGAGTCTCTGCTATACCGGTAATGCAATCTTTTAAGAGACATTATTTTTTACAAACTTGTCTTGTTGTAATCGCCTTTGATAAATGAGGATTTTTCCCACTCGGTATTATCGGTGGTCCGTATGAAAAATTCGAAATCAGCTATGTACATGCTTCTCTAATGTCTTACTTGTTATCAAATATCTTATTTGGTAATTTCCCATTTATCAAGATTTCCTGGTTATGAGCGTCTTTGATCTTAAAAGAGTACTTTTCCTCATTTTGTATTACCGGAATGACTGTAATTCGACAAAATCCATCTAGAATGTTTAGTGTCGAACGAATTTGTGTCTCAAATGTCCACCTTATAATCTGGACGTTCACTTACATGTATCATTACCTTATTTAAGATGCATTTACTCGTTTTCATCCAGTGTTTTAACCAGTTTTATCTTAATCTAATGAAACTATAACCATTCTTGTATCTTCGTGCCAAATGTTGCCCCTGACGGTTACTAGGTTGGTTGCACTGATTACGACGGATAGAAAATACATTTTATTCTCTGGAGGCTATCCCTAGAAATTACAAGCACTGTTTACGGTTTATTTCAAAGCCAAATCCCTTGCGTTTCTTTATTTCATACCTTATATCGATTTTTAATCTTCATTTACACAGCTTACTATATTCTACACACCATAAAGTTTTAACAGCGTTCGTTTACTCTCTGGCTGTAAAGACGTGTCAGTAACAGACTTTTTTGTGATAAACGCGTTTGGTGTGATCAAAACCTTGACTTTATGTCTATTCAAGCAGAATAATAGGAACCTGCATCTTTCAGAAAACAACGACAGGCAATAAAATATCGCAAGGAAAAAGGGGAGGAACTCCATTTTAAGTTTTTCGTAAAGTGTGGTCGAAATTAAACTTATAGGTTTACTATTGAGGAAATTTTGAAAATCTTCTTGTTTATAACCATTCAGCCCAGACCTGGATTATTTGGTACATGTGGCTGTAGCTTGTAGACTTTTACCAGGATTAAAGAAATTTTAGCTCGGTGGTCAGAAATAGCCTCGCCCTGGGGGTCTCAACTTTCACACGGGCTTTTATAGAGAAAACTTCATAAATCTTCTTGTTCGAAACCATTTTGCCTAGAATTGTAATGTTTTGTGTCTATGGTTTGTAGATATTAGCTGGTTGAACAAAACAGGGCCGTCGTGGCCCTCTTGTCATTTTTTACTGTCATATTCAAAAATGCCGATCTTTATACTACTTGATCTATCTTCATAATTTCAAGACAAAAAAAATCGCTGTCTGAATGTTTTGCTGCTCGTTGGTAAAAAAGCACATAATGCAAAACTTTCGGTCACAATTTAACGCTTTTGTAGTTTAAAAGCGCCTTCGATGCAAGGTGTTTCCCGAGTTTGAATTGATGGACATGTATCAAATTCAGGACGTAACAATAAGCGTAAGATTTTGCAGTGAATCAATTTTTTGTTTGTTTCAGATTTCACTTACTCTTCATGTGCAGAGGTAAGCAGTACAGTAACAAACCCTGAAAGCGGCATATTCTTTCTTGAAAATGACGAAGGGGATAAATTTAAAGTGTATTGCGACTTTTACCCAACACACATTTACACATACATCGCTCCGACATGCCTTACCTCCCTTGACGTTAGTAGCCTCTATAATAACCAACAGGAAGTATTGATAAGACATAGGTTAAATGATGGAAGTCAGTTAGAAGCTAAAATAGAACAGATTGCTGATTATAAGATGCAGGATTTATCTATACAATACAATGACAATGTCGGATACAACAACATCGTAAACTCTCAAATGGGTCCCTATATGTATTTGGGATTTTTACCGATAGCTGGTATCACACATTTAGGAGATACACAAGGCTACAGCGTCAATGGGATCGATTACACGTTTACAAATTGTGATGGGAATCCGAACAGTTACTTCGCCCTATTGTTCAACAAAAATGGGACGGATTTTACAGGACCAGGCGCGGCAAATTTGTTTATGAGGAGATGGAAGGATGAAGCTGTTGTGGTTGCACCTGAGAACGAGCTGCCTGATCACTTCTTTTCTCACTTTGAGATGCATATGGGTGGATGTGGAGGCTTCATGACGTCCGACGCGCTGTCAGATTTGTTTGGTGTAACCATCGGATTGAGATACGGTTTGTTCGTTTACATCTTCCGTTAGATATCAATAAATGTTTTAACGAGATGAAAGGAAATCGAAGATCTTTTTAAAAGGATCCGGTTTTTAGCTTCACTGGCTGAAGGCCAGCGAGCTTATGGCATGGCCTTTTGTTCCTCGTGCATCCGTGCTAGCTAGCGTCCTTGCGTTAACTTTTATTTCAAACATCTTCTTCTCTGAAACTATCCATCCAATTTTGACCAAACAGAAACGGTCCTCTTCATAATTTTTGAAAGAATTTGATTCCTGTAAAAACTCTGGTTGCCATAGCAACAAAACTGAAAAACATTAAAACTCTTTAAAAAACTTCTTGTCCGAAGGCATAAGGCGTAGGGCTAACAAAGTTGGCATGTGGCTTAATCTAATGGACCTCTGCCACATTTCTTCAAATTTTGGCCGTTTGGGTCACAAGTGTTACATAGGCTTATATAGTGAAAACTTAAAAATTTTCTGGTTCTGATCCATATGGCATATGGCTATCAAAATTGGCATGTAACCCGGGGGTCACAAGTTTTACACAGTTTTATATAGTGAAAACTAAAAATCTTCGGGTTCTAAACCATATGGCCAATGCCTACCAAGTTTGGTATATTGCTTTATATAATAAACCTCAAGTAGATTTTTCAAATTATCACCCTGGCGCATAAATTCGTCCTACCCCAGGGGTCACAAGTTTTGCAAGGGTATATGGTGAAAACTTTTAAAATCTTCTATGGTTTCGAACCATATGGCGTAAGCTACCAAAATTGGCATGTAGCTTCACCTAAAGAACCTCTTGTAAGATTCTTCAAATCATAGCTCTGACGCCAAAATTGGCCCTGTCTTTGGGTTCAAAGTTTTACTTAGACTTATACATTGAAAACTTAAGAAAAATCTTCTTGTTCCTTACCGCAAGGCTTTGGGCTACCAAATTTGGCACGTGGCTGTGTCTAGTGGATCACTTCCTGTAACTTATTCAAAATTGAGCCCTTGAATCAAAAAAAAAAAAAATCCCATCTCCCATGCTTTAAACAGATTAAATGTTGAGGATATTTTGAAAATCTTCTTGTTTATAACCATTCAGCCCAGACCTGGATTATTTGGTACATGTGGCTGTAGCTTGTAGACTTTTACCAGGATTAAAGAAATTTTAGCTCGGTGGTCAGAAAAAGCCTCGCCCTGGGGGTCACAACTTTCACACGGGCTTTTATAGAGAAAACTTCATAAATCTTCTAGTTCGAGACCATTTTGCCTAGAATTGTAATGTTTTGTGTCTATGGTTTGTAGATATTAATTAGCTGGTTGTGCAAAACAGTGCCGTCGTGGCCCTCTTGTTTATTTGTATCTTTTTTTAAACTGTCATATTTAAATAAACACCGATCTTTATACTACTTGATCTATCCTCATAATTTCAAGACTAAAAAACAAGTGTGGAATGATCGCTGTCTGAATTTTTTGCTGTTCGTTGGTTAAAAACTGTACTGCAAGACTTTTGGTTACAATTTAACGCTTTTGTTGTTTAAAAGCGCCTTCGATGCAAGGTACTAGTATTTCCCGAGTTTGAATTGGTGGACATGTATCAAATTCAGGACGTAACAATAAGCTTAAGATTTTGCAGTGAATCAATTTTTGTTTGTTTGTTTGTTTCAGATTTTACTTACCCTTCATGTGCAGAAGTAAGCAATACAGTAACAAACCCTTAAAGCGGTATATTCTATAATTCCAGATTATACTTATTCGTCATGTGCAGAGGTATATGATACGTTGATTGATCCTGAAAGCGGTATATTCTATCTCAAAAATGAAGAAGGAGAAGCATACAAAGTGTACTGCGATTTTTACCCCACGCATATTTACACATACATCGCTCCGACATGCCTAACCTCCCTTAACGTTAGCAGCCTCTATAATAACCAACAGGAAGTATTGATAAGACATAGGTTAAATGATGGAAGTCAGTTAGAAGCTAAAATAGAACAGATTGCTGATTATGAGATGCAGGATTTATCTATACAATACAATGACAATGTCGGATACAACAACATTGTAAACTCCCAAATGGGTCCCTATATGTATCTGGGCTTTTTACCGATAGCTGGTATCACACATTTAGGAGATACACAAGGCTACAGCGTCAATGGGATCGATTACACGTTTACAAATTGTGATGGGAATCCGAACAGTTACTTCGCCCTATTGTTCAGCAAGAATGGGACGGATTTTATAGGACCAGGCGCGGCAAATTTGTTTATGAGGAGATGGAAGGATGAAGCTGTTGTGGTTGCACCTGAGAACGAGCTGCCTGATCACTTCTTTTCTCAGTTTGAGATGCATATGGGTGGATGTGGAGGCTTCATGACGTCCGACGCGCTGTCAGGTTTATTTGGTGTAACCATCGGATTGAGATATGATATGTAGCTTTTAACGTTTTATTACTGCTTCTTTTATCTGTTTATTGCCTACTTCATTTAACCTGATCCTGACCTTTATACTGTATAAATAAGTAGGCATATAAATAGAACTCCGACTATTATTCGGCGAGAAGTTATATATACACTATATACACAGGTAAGCAATTTAACCCTTAGCTAACTGGGCGCAACTCAAGGCGCTTTTGCGGTCAGTGTAGATCAAGATCAGACTGTACAGAACGTGCAGTCTGATATCGGATCTACACTGTCCGATGAGGAGATATTTTCCCCAAAAATTCGCTTTGAGACAGCAACATTTTTTTTTTACTATTGACTGGAAAATTTCAATTAACTTATCTAGCAGGCTAAGCATTAACTCGCGAAATATTTCCGTGACCATTCGGGACATATGCCGAGCGATGCCGAGGGTAAAAATAGAGTATTAATTTATGTAAATGATGTTGACCTGGGTCAGGTTAAATGAAGTAGGCAATACTCGACGAAATTTCTTTAGACTTGTCCAGATTAAAGCATTCGAAAACGTCAAATGAAATTGGGCTAACTGTTGGGATTACTCTAACATTATTTAAAACATCGTGGTGAAAGAAAAAGATGCTGTTCGTTTGAAAGGGAAAAAGTGCTGCTCTCTTTTTTTTCTTTTTTTTTAATTTTCTTTCCGAGGTCGTATATACTCTATATAGAATGACGTCAATCTATATGGATTGACGTAGATTCTACCATGATTTCGTTGCACTGTATTTATAGAGCCGAATTCACGTGTCATGTTAGAATATATTCTTAAATAAACCACATTTGTGAGTTATGAGGCACAATAAATAATCCACGAGGGCGGTAGCCCGAGTGGTTTAATTATTCATTGCGCCTCATAACTCACAACGTGGTTTATTGAACGATAAACCACGATAGAAATAAGATTATTTCGATTCTAATATGACCGACTCTTAATGAAAGGAAAACAAGTTCATACTTAAAGTGAAAACGCGGATGCAGATAATATTCCATTGAATAACTTACTTACTTACTTTATACAGAATTACGTCACTCTCTATAGAATGACGTCAATCTATATATAGATTGACGTAGATTTTGTTGCACTGTGTTTATAGAGCCGAATTCGCGTGTCATGTTAGAATCTGTTTTTTACTATGGGCTTGAGAGTTTCATTTATTTAGCAGAATAAGGGTTAATATAATGACAAGGCCCCTCCTAGTATTCCTCATCTGAAACGGATTTTTAAACGGGTTTTGCTCGGTTTCCAGAGGCCCAGGAGGCTGCCTCAATCAACGACTACCCCCGGACTTTCCGCTGCTCTATTTCGCTCAGTGTCCTACTCTGTCGTCATCGCTGGACACGATTCAGCTGAGTGGACAATATTGCATCGGGTTGACGACTGCTTATGTCGACGTTCGCTCCACGATGTAAATAAGCCATGCTTGGTGAAAAGGGGCCTAAATGCATTTGCGAAAAATATCGACCCATGTCAGTCCGCGCAGGCTGACATGGGCCGAAACTTTTCGGTATTTTTGAATTTTCTGAATGTCAAAAGACCATTCTAATTCATGATTCAATTGGTTTTTGAAAAATTGTATTTTTTTATCAATAATCGTGTGAAGACTTGCTTGATATTGCATCACAGAGATGCATTAAGCCCCCTTTTGTCAGGGCATGGCTCAAATGTATTAGACAAATTGGTCCTTCGTCATGAAGAGTATGTTTAGCACGTGTGAAAGCAGCCAGAGGTTTGGAAAGAAAATTGTGCGGAGTACTGGTAACAGAGACTCCAGGAAAGTATGGATAGGTGCACTGGCCGCCGCGATATAAGTGAAATAATGTTGAAATCGGCGTTAAACAACATAAAATCAAATCAAACAAAATCAAATGTTTAGCACGCAGAATGATAGCTACGAGGGGTGATCAGAAAGAACGTGGACCACGGCCGGTATCGGAGTATCGTTTTAAAAAACAACTTGAAGTGTTTACTATTTTTGAAAGAAACCTCCTTTGAGTTCTATGCACTTATTCATTCTTGATTTCCACGCGCGAAACACGTGTGCGAGCGCGTCACGTGACGTTACTATCAAGGTCCCGGTCATAGCGAGGGTTAGCTCCTCTCTGCTCTCGTAGTGTATACTTATGGTGGCATATTTCTGCCGCGAGATACGAGATAGCTATCATGATAATTTAAGAGAAGTATCGTGATAAAACAAAAATTTTCATGATAAAAATATCGCGATAATTCTAACTCTTATCATGATTTTTTCTGCTTTCGTGCGTACAACTGACATTCATTATCCTATAATTAGATACGGTTTCGGAACACCTTCGTCTACAACCTTATGAATTCTCCTTTTCCATGGATGGTTTTAAAGTTGTTCGTAGGAGGCATTTCGAGTCGTCTTTGTGATTTTACAGACCTCTGTTCATTTCGAGTATTGTCAAAATTTACCAATTAAGGTACAAAAAAAATTGTTAATGATTCGAAATTTTACTTACTGCAATCTTATTAAAGGGCAACTCCAGACCAAAGTTTTCAATTCCAAATCGGATAAAACTATACTAGAGTATGTTAACAAAAATTTTTTTTAGCGTTCTGTGCTGCTTACTTCACGAGATATAGAGGTTTAAACTTCGGATTTTCACCTGTCTGACAGTCACTAATTGAAAAAATCGTGACTTCCGGTAGTTTGCCGTGACGTTACAAGTGTCACGGAGAAGATATGGTCGCTATATATGAACTAACGCAGAAAACTGAAAAAAACTGCACGAAATTCGTAAAGATATAAATCGCTTTATCACGTTTAAATCACTTGTGCACTGCAGAATTTTCACCTCTATCGCTCTTACATCTTACTACAATCATAGGAAAGAAATTTTGAATGAATTAGCCTAGTGGAGATAGTACTTATGAAAAGGAAAAGTTATTCTTCTGGTGGGAAACAAAACTATTTTGAAATTTATTTCTTGAAGTTATTTCAGTTATACCACTGCCTAATCAACGAATTTTAATAGATAAAAATAAAAAAGAAATAATAACTCAAGATAGTTGAAACATGCCAAAATTCTCTTCTACTAGGTGGTAGAAGGAAGAAGGAACGTTGCAATATGTAAAGTAAGTCATTCGAGTACAGTTCTAAGGTTGTTTCTACCAAATATAGGACACCGTCGATCATTGAACGGTCTACAAATCCTGCGCAGTCTGATCTTGATCTACACCATCAGTGTCAGCATTTTACATGTCTCCTTCAGCTTGGGAAGAATTAAAAGCCTTAATCTACCTCAGAAATCGTATCCTCTCTTTAACATTCACGAACAATGTCAAATCCAGCACACATCCTGAATTTGCTATTAAAGTTAAATCCATTTTTTATTTTTTCACTTGATCTTCATTTATTTTCCTACGTGTTTTTTTTTCACAATTTCAAATTTGTTTCTTTCATCAACAACAACGTTAAAAGATTGTCTGAATTGCCTCCTGCCTTCCTGCCTTCCTGCCCTCCATATCATGCAGTAAACGTTTTTGATCGTCTGTAAAATACAGGGTCAGTCCATTTCCTACATACTGAGACATGAAAGGCGTAAAATTTAAGTGGAAATACCAACGTCGACAAAAATTATTTAACTCTCTTCTTCCGTATTTCTCGCTGTAATCATGTACGAGATAACAGATGCAGATTGTTGACCATAAAAATGCAGCGTAAATTAAAAATTTATAACTGCATACAAACTTTACACAAGATTTTAGTGCGCCAACTTTTTATTTTGCGAAAAGAATTGTGTGTTCCATCAATGCAAAGGGTTAATTCGGCGCCTCTTTGATGTTGGTATCGCACCGTTGTGGTCTCACATATTTTTTTTGCCCGGCTTGCAGCTGGGGGTTAACAAGCACTTGTCCTAAACATGTCATGTACAAAGTTACTCTTTTGTTTTCACGACCATATTGAGCCCTTTTTCTTATAAAATGTGAATGGAATTTGGAATTTTACACAGGTTAAATGGGTAAGTCTAACATCATAACTTTTGTATTTTCCTCATTCATACGATCTTAAATAAAAAAAAAATCCCATAATCTGCTTGTCGAATTTCTATTCTAATTACCCTCCAACTCTCTCTATCTCTCTGTCTCTCTCGTGCACGCGCGCGCGTGCATGCTCGCTCGCTCGCTCGCTCTCATATGAAAGAGATGGATAATCAACAGTGAATTCACCATTGATTTCTTGCCTCATTTAAATTTCTGTGGGGCCCCAAGGCTGCTGAGCGCGACTCAGTGACCTTTTCCGAACAGTGTATATTAAGATCAGACTGCACAGAACGTGCAGTCTGATCTTATGTACAGTGTCCAATACGGAGATATCTATTTTTGTATCTCCAAAAACTAGCACTATTCGAAATTTTGCAATCGGCATGAAGGTTTATTTAACCTGTTGAGGATTAATGGTAAATCTGATATTAAGCCACGTCATTCGGTTCAGACAGACAGACAGCAAACTGGCGAATAAATAGTCATCTCCTGGCTCGAAATAGTGCTTAAACTCGGCACCCGGCATACGACAGTCGTCTCCTGACATGAGGGAAGATAAGGCTGTGAGAAAAAAAGTCAGTATCAGAGCAAATTAATAGTACACAGAAGCTGAAATAAGTGTGGCGTCACATCCGGTTTATCGCAGATTTCACAAACTCGCACAGGTTAGCAACCACATTTTCGCTTATAACATTGAAATACGGTTTTCAATTTTAAGATTGTTTTCATTAAAGGATTCATATATCCAAAATGAGATTTTGGCTGTAGTTGCCCTTTAAGTCAAAACTACCGAGTTCATCCAAATGATGCATTTTCTGTTTATAGATATCACAATAGTTTTATCTCGCATGTCAGCTTCGAGCACGGTTGAGAAATTCTGCGATAAAATATTAGTTTATCGTGATACTTTTATCAAGAAACTTTTCACTTTCTTGATAAGATTTCCAAGAAACTTTTAATTTATCGCGATAGTTTACTAAAATTATCATGATAGCTATCTCGTATCTCGTGGCAGAAATATGCCACCATATATACTACATAGAGAATCTTTCAAAACAGGAAATAGTCAGAGGTCACATGAAGTCAGGACTAAATTATAAGGATGGTTGGCTAATGTTTCTGTGTTTAGTTTTTGCAAAGTTTCCAGTACAAGTATGGCTTTGTGAGCTAGGGCGTTATCTTGCTGTAAAGTGACGTCACTCCGCAGGACTTCTGGCTGTTTTTTTTCGTATGATGTTTGTGAAATTTATTTGAATGATGCCGGCATAAAACTCAGCACTGACTGTAGTATGTATAGATACAACATGATTTAGAAGAAAAAAAGGAGAACAGAAATACATGATGTAGATAACTTCACCAAATGACTTGGAAAGGTTGGTTTTACCAGCGGAAGGCGATGTTGGATGTTTCCATACACTGCTTTGTTGTTTAGATTCAGTCTCGTTAAAGTGTGACCATATTTCATCGCATGTAACAATACGATCAGTAAAGTTTGAGCCCTCTACCCTTATGCATTCTGAAATTTCTTAACAGATTTCGACCCTAACCCCCATTTTCTCGGACGTCAGTTCCCGAGGTACCCACCTTGTGCAAACACGCGACATTCCAAAATTATCGGTCAAAATCTCCTGAGCAATTCTATATGAAATATTAAATGTGTCAGCTATTTTCCTTACAGTATCTCGGCGATCTTGTTTTACATGCTGCTCTACATCCGTGATGATTTTGTGTGTGACTGTTATTGATAGACGGCCAGATTTAGGGTAATCTTTAACAGTATCGCACCCTTGTCTAAACCGGTCCGATCTGTGTACGAATATCAAATTTTGTGAGTGCAGAGTCCCCTTAAACTATTTCTAAATCGGTTTTGATTTTCGATAAATACTTTCCGAGTTTGACGTAAAACATTATGATTACTCTCGGCTCAAATAAAACGTCTTCCGACATTTTGGACCACTAATGCAGTATATGACGTCATGAAAATGACGTCACACTTTACCTGCTCGAACATGACGACATTTGAAAGCTTGAGTCAGTTACCAGATAATCAGTGCTCATCTATGCAAATTTTTGTAATCCTGCATGTAGTAGTTTTCAAAATAACGAGGTGGTCCACGATCTTTCTGATCACCCCTCGTACTTTGAGGATTAAACAAAAAAGACTCACGTCATTGAAATTACCGTACAGGCACTTCTTTGACGTATTATAAGCGTTAGCCGACAACACTTTCTCTACGTATCTCGATTATTGTAAGAGATAACCTGTTGAAAGTTCATCAGAATATGGGAATACAATGTGTGCGCATTGATTACAAATTTACCCTTATCCCGCTAAATAGGTGAAACGAAAACTTCAAGCCAATAGTTAAAATCCAAATGTTAGTATTTCAAAGGTATTATTTGGGAAAAGACATCTTATCGGACAGTGAATATCGAAGATCAGACTGCACGTTTTATGCAGCCTGATCTTGTTTTCACGACCCTGAGAAAGAATCCTTCTGAAAACCTAGTGGGAAAAGGAGAAAATGCTGGTAACCAGCATTTCCTCCTTTTCCCACAATGTTTTCTTCCCTTCCCAAAACAAATTTCAATTCTTGAGTCACATTAATTTTGTCGTCTGCAAATGCTTCCGATTGGACTAGTCTAAAATTATGTCGTTTGGTAAAGAGTTAAACTCTTTTTGCCAACATGTAGCTCCTATAAGAGTATATTGACCTATTCTCTATAAAGACGCTTTGATTGTGGTGTACAATAAAGCTAAATGCAAAAGAGTGCCCATTTAGAGACAATAATTCTCCTTTTGTCCCATTTTTTCACAAGTTATGCCAGACCAAAAAAGAAAGGTTACATGCGGGTGGAATGGTGATCTAAGAAATACAGGAAAGAAAAACTTAAAGGAATCTTTATTCATATATTTTATAAATTTTCTTAATCAAATGAAAATTATACTAATACAATATATGGTGAATATGAATGTTCTAAAAACACAATGACAGTAATGAAGTATTGAATCATTTTGAATTTTTTTATCAAAATCTTTTTTTAAAAATCCTGTTACAGGAAAGAAGTCCAAAAAAAGACCCTGAAGAAAAATGGCTTTTGAAGACCTTTTGGTAACCAGCATAATTTTTTATTCTCCTATTCCCACACTGTTTTCCATTCAGTCAGAGAACTTCAGCTCATTTGCATCAATTTTGCAACAGACGTCTGTAGATGCCTTCAATTTCGAGCCTTCAAGCCTGATAGCCCAGTCAGTGGCGTACTGGACTCTAGACCAGAGTGTCACAGGTTCAAATCCCAAGCTCAGCCAACTTCTTTCCAAGAACTGATGACAGTCATTGCAACAGAATTCATTTCTCTCTCACCACTGATCATTGTCTTGACAATGGTTATGTTTGAAAAGCAGCCAGTGGCCTGGAAAGAATATTATGCAAGGTACTGGTAAAAGGCAATTCCAGGAAAGCATGGATAGGTAAACTGGCTGCTGTGATATAACTGAAAAAGAGTCGAAAGCTGCACTGATCATAATACAAACAAATAAAGCTGTTAAAATCGATTAGTCTAAAAATTTGTAAATTGGGAGAAGATTAATTAAATGTCAGATTGATTGAATGATATTTTACACCATTTTTAACATTTTATCAGTCATATCACAGCGGCAAATCACATATTCATGTTTTTTGGGGGGTTTTACCAGTACTAGGCTAGGCCTCTGAAGTGTCTTGCCAAAGGACACTCCCATGAAAGACCCAGTGGATCCAGTATGACTCAAACCCAGGGCCTCCAGGTTACAAGTCCCACACTTTACCACTGAGCCACGTAGGACCCCTAGGAGAGGATTATTACAGTGAAAACAGATACATATATATATTTATATTTTAAGAAAAGGAAAAAACTACAAGTGTCATTACTTAGAAGGTAATGTTTGGGGGTTTCTGTTCAGCCATAATTGGCAAAAATCAGCAGCGGAGCAATAGGAATAATTCTAGGCCAAAACAAAGCTTTGATTAAGCACCCCAATGACACACATTTAAAGAATAATAATAAAATTAATGCTTTTCAACAAAATGACAAACATTGCTAAAAGCAGTAGCAACTTTTCCTATCATGTTTTTTTAACCTATTATCTGCTGCGAGATTATAAGGCCACTTTAGGCCCATACAATAGTGTGACAAATGAATTAGTGTTAAAACTTGCAATTTCCACTTTCTGGCCAAAAAAAAAGAAAGGAGGTGGATGCAACCTAAGATCTGGAAATAATGAAAAAAAATTTTTTTGCAACCTATACAACATGAGGGCCACCAAGGCCCTATTTCACTCTAATAGCTTTTAATACTTTACAACACAATTCCCAGTTTAAAAGACCCTGAAAGAGCAGGCTTTTGAAAACATTGTGGGGAAGAGGAGAAAAGGTTGTCAACCAGCATTTTCTTCTTATCCCACAATGTTTCCTGCCTTATCAATGACAGAAATAATCATTTCAGGTACATGCTATTTGTCGTCTGCAATGGCTTTCAATTTGGTCCAGTCAAAAACTGCTATTTCATAAAGAGCAAAGTAATTGCATAATGCACTTAATTGGCATAATATGACAGCACAGGTTAGCAACCACATTTTCGCTTATAACATTGAAATACGGTTTTCAATTTTAAGATTGTTTTCATTAAAGGATTCATATATCCAAAATGAGATTTTGGCTGTAGTTGCCCTTTAAGTCAAAACTACCGAGTTCATCCAAATGATGCATTTTCTGTTTATAGATATCACAATAGTTTTATCTCGCATGTCAGCTTCGAGCACGGTTGAGAAATTCTGCGATAAAATATTAGTTTATCGTGATACTTTTATCAAGAAACTTTTCACTTTCTTGATAAGATTTCCAAGAAACTTTTAATTTATCGCGATAGTTTACTAAAATTATCATGATAGCTATCTCGTATCTCGTGGCAGAAATATGCCACCATATATACTACATAGAGAATCTTTCAAAACAGGAAATAGTCAGAGGTCACATGAAGTCAGGACTAAATTATAAGGATGGTTGGCTAATGTTTCTGTGTTTAGTTTTTGCAAAGTTTCCAGTACAAGTATGGCTTTGTGAGCTAGGGCGTTATCTTGCTGTAAAGTGACGTCACTCCGCAGGACTTCTGGCTGTTTTTTTTCGTATGATGTTTGTGAAATTTATTTGAATGATGCCGGCATAAAACTCAGCACTGACTGTAGTATGTATAGATACAACATGATTTAGAAGAAAAAAAGGAGAACAGAAATACATGATGTAGATAACTTCACCAAATGACTTGGAAAGGTTGGTTTTACCAGCGGAAGGCGATGTTGGATGTTTCCATACACTGCTTTGTTGTTTAGATTCAGTCTCGTTAAAGTGTGACCATATTTCATCGCATGTAACAATACGATCAGTAAAGTTTGAGCCCTCTACCCTTATGCATTCTGAAATTTCTTAACAGATTTCGACCCTAACCCCCATTTTCTCGGACGTCAGTTCCCGAGGTACCCACCTTGTGCAAACACGCGACATTCCAAAATTATCGGTCAAAATCTCCTGAGCAATTCTATATGAAATATTAAATGTGTCAGCTATTTTCCTTACAGTATCTCGGCGATCTTGTTTTACATGCTGCTCTACATCCGTGATGATTTTGTGTGTGACTGTTATTGATAGACGGCCAGATTTAGGGTAATCTTTAACAGTATCGCACCCTTGTCTAAACCGGTCCGATCTGTGTACGAATATCAAATTTTGTGAGTGCAGAGTCCCCTTAAACTATTTCTAAATCGGTTTTGATTTTCGATAAATACTTTCCGAGTTTGACGTAAAACATTATGATTACTCTCGGCTCAAATAAAACGTCTTCCGACATTTTGGACCACTAATGCAGTATATGACGTCATGAAAATGACGTCACACTTTACCTGCTCGAACATGACGACATTTGAAAGCTTGAGTCAGTTACCAGATAATCAGTGCTCATCTATGCAAATTTTTGTAATCCTGCATGTAGTAGTTTTCAAAATAACGAGGTGGTCCACGATCTTTCTGATCACCCCTCGTACTTTGAGGATTAAACAAAAAAGACTCACGTCATTGAAATTACCGTACAGGCACTTCTTTGACGTATTATAAGCGTTAGCCGACAACACTTTCTCTACGTATCTCGATTATTGTAAGAGATAACCTGTTGAAAGTTCATCAGAATATGGGAATACAATGTGTGCGCATTGATTACAAATTTACCCTTATCCCGCTAAATAGGTGAAACGAAAACTTCAAGCCAATAGTTAAAATCCAAATGTTAGTATTTCAAAGGTATTATTTGGGAAAAGACATCTTATCGGACAGTGAATATCGAAGATCAGACTGCACGTTTTATGCAGCCTGATCTTGATCTACGTTGTCCGCAATAGGTCAGCGAGTTGCGTTAAGCAGCCGAGGGCTTAATTTACTATACGACCTTGGATTTTTATGTTTGATGAAAACGTTCGCGAATTTCAGGAATAATCCTCACACTAAATTAACGGAATTACCTATTGTTTCGACGGACCAGTTATTGATTTTCATTAAATCTGTAACCTTTAATATTAAGTTTGGTGGTAATACGAGTAAAGTGCAAACGAACATCCAAATACGAGGACTTGCAGTCTGATCTTGGTCTCTTCTCCTCCGGACGTCATACAGAAGCGTTAAATATGTGACGTCATTTGTTAAAGCATTTTATCACATAAAACCTCCTCCGGCAGTGTATTAAACCCATGACTTATTTTTGATAATACACTAGTGTATTATCGTTTTTTGGGTCCCGGTTCTGATCAGTTTTCAGTCATGAGCGCGTGAAGCCAGAGAAACCAACCACAGTTTATGCGGGAATTTGTACTGTCACGCCGTTTCTGGGGAAAAATGCCGTCACTGTTGCTAAGACGTATTACGCGCGGAAAGGTTTTGATTTTCATGTTTGATAAAAACCAAGAAATGCAGCGAAAATCTCTTAAAATCAATATTATTGCGGAAATAGGTGGATTTAACCCCTCTTTAAGCTATTTAATTCTTCTTTCGGTGTGAATGTCAAAGAACTATCTACTTGTGTATGTACACATCTGAAACCAAACTACAAGTGTAAATATGGACCCGTGCACGGTATAGAGGCTAAAGGTGATATGTGAAATAGTTTTCTGTCAATCGTTCGTTTTATGTGATAAATAGAATCTCACATTCGTGTTTATGTATTATCATCTTTATCAAACTCTTTGACTAAAATGTATTTGACGCTCGCCAAGGCTCGCGTCATACAATTTAAGTCAACTCGTTTGATAAAAATGATAATACATAAACACTCATGTAAGATTCTCTATGTACGTAGTGTCTATTCCTACCCGTTATTTTCCAAACATGTCGGGCCTATCTCTTAAACGCCAGATCAACTGTGACTAAAATAGTGAAATTTGCCTCTGAAACGGTAGAAAATATTCAGAAACTAGAAATAGGTGTGTCAGAGACACGGATGCCCCCGCTAAGTGGTATTGGTCACAGATATGCCATATGAGTGAATCAATAGGTATTACAGAAAATTGTTGTTTTGGATAGCAGCTTAGTCAGGGTTAAGAAGGTTTGTTATATATATAGCCAAGCAGATAAAAGATTATTTATACCTGATAACAAAATTGAGGACTGGTCCAAGTTGAAAGCAATATGCAGACAATAAATTATATGGTTTGTATTGCATATGGTAGAAAAGTTTGTGAGAAAAAGAAGAAAATGCTGGTTTTGAGCATTAACTTCTTTTTATCCAGCGTTTTCCTTAATCTTTCAACTGAGGGTTACTTATACTCAGGATTATGAAGATCTTAACTTGAGGAATGAGAGTGAGAAATATAGCAATAATAATTACTTTGTTGGACTTCCTCTATGAGACAGGAACAAATTGGATCGAATATTATCACACTGGACTATAGTTGAAGGGTAGGTTGCAGCCTCAATATTCTCTGGCATAGTTCTTTGGATGAGTCTTTAAAAACCAAAACTGTATCTTCATATCACAATTCTGCTGAGCAGGATGTAAAACTGGGTTGAACAGTCAATTTAAATATTTGACCTTCAACTACGACCTTGACCTTGGGCATATCGAAACAAACTTTTCGCATGACACTAGTACTTGTTTAGGAGAACAAGTGTGCGAAGTTTTTTTGAAATCCATAGATAAATGTAGAAGTTATGCTCCGGACAAGGTCAATTTAAACATTTGACCTTCAACTGTGACCTTGATCTTGGGCGTATCGAAACAAACTTTTCGCATGACACTAGTACTTGTTTAGGAGAACAAGTGTGCGAAGTTTTTTTGAAATCCATTGATAAATGTAGAAGTTATGCTCCGGACAAGGTCAATTTAAATATTTGACCTTCAACTGTGACCTTGACCTTGGGCGTATCGAAACAAACTTTTCGCATGACACTAGTACTTGTTAAGGAGAACAAGTGTGCAAAGTTTTTTTGAAATCCATTGATAAATGTAGAAGTTATGCTCCGGACAAGGTCAATTTAAACATTTGACCTTCAACTGTGACCTTGACCTTGGGCGTATTGAAACAAACTTTTCGCATGACACTAGTACTTGTTAAAGAGAACAAGTGTGCGAAGTTTTTTTGAAATCCATTGATAAATGTAGAAGTTATGCTCCGGACAAGGTCAATTTAAACATCTGACCTTCAACTGTGACCTTGACCATGGGCGTATCGAAACAAACTTTTCGCATGACACTAGTACTTGTTAAGGAGAACAAGTGTGCAAAGTTTTTTTGAAATCCATTGATAAATGTAGAAGTTATGCTCCGGACAAGGTCAATTTAAACATTTGACCTTCAACTGTGACCTTGACCTTGGGCGTATCGAAACAAACTTTTCGCATGACACTAGTACTTGTTAAGGAGAACAAGTGTGCAAAGTTTTTTTGAAATCCATTGATAAATGTAGAAGTTATGCTCCGGACAAGGTCAATTTAAACATTTGACCTTCAACTGTGACCTTGACCTTGGGCGTATCGAAACAAACTTTTCGCACGACACTAGTAGATCTACTTGTTAAGGAGAACAAGTGTGCAAAGTTTTTTTGAAATCCATTGATAAATGTAGAAGTTATGCTTCGGGCAAGGTCAATTTAAACATTTGACCTTCAACTGTGACCTTGACCTTGGGCGTATCGAAACAAACTTTTTGCATGACACTAGTACTTGTTAAGGAGAACAATTGTGCAAAATTATTTTGAAATCCATTGATAAATGTAGAAGTTATGCTCCGGACAAGAATGGGACGCACACACACACACACACACACACACACACAAACACAGGTAACTCTATATGCCCCCCCCCTTTCATGGCGGGGCATAAAAAGGAGCAAATAAAAGCTTTCTTCCACAGTTGGGACTACTTGGTGACAGGTTAATTTTTTGTTTGTTTGGTTTTGTTTCTGTCACTCTATTTGTTTTAAATATGTGTATATCAGATAAGTTTGCGAATGCAGTAAATAAAGGAATAAAGGAGTAGGTTACCTCAGTAGAACACATCTTTTTTTTCTCAATTATGGAAAATACTAGTTAATATATTCACAAATTGTATCTTGAGAATTTGAAAAAAAAAAATTAAATGAGCAATGCTGTGTTAAAAAGGGGTTTGATGCATATGCAAAAAGTTTCAACCCTGGTCAGCTAGTGCAGTCCGTGCAGGCTCACCTGGATCAACACTTTTCACTCTTGGTTTATTTACTTCATGTCTAAGAACCACTCTATCTTATGATTCAGTAGGTTGTTACACAAAATGGATTTTATGGATCCATCACAATGTAATGACTTGCACAGTACAATGCATCATGGAGTTACATTAACCCTTTCCCAAACAATCCCTTGTTTTCACGACCCTGAGAAAGAATCCTTCTGAAAACCTAGTGGGAAAAGGAGAAAATGCTGGTAACCAGCATTTCCTCCTTTTCCCACAATGTTTTCTTCCCTTCCCAAAACAAATTTCAATTCTTGAGTCACATTAATTTTGTCGTCTGCAAATGCTTCCGATTGGACTAGTCTAAAATTATGTCGTTTGGTAAAGAGTTAAACTCTTTTTGCCAACATGTAGCTCCTATAAGAGTATATTGACCTATTCTCTATAAAGACGCTTTGATTGTGGTGTACAATAAAGCTAAATGCAAAAGAGTGCCCATTTAGAGACAATAATTCTCCTTTTGTCCCATTTTTTCACAAGTTATGCCAGACCAAAAAAGAAAGGTTACATGCGGGTGGAATGGTGATCTAAGAAATACAGGAAAGAAAAACTTAAAGGAATCTTTATTCATATATTTTATAAATTTTCTTAATCAAATGAAAATTATACTAATACAATATATGGTGAATATGAATGTTCTAAAAACACAATGACAGTAATGAAGTATTGAATCATTTTGAATTTTTTTATCAAAATCTTTTTTTAAAAATCCTGTTACAGGAAAGAAGTCCAAAAAAAGACCCTGAAGAAAAATGGCTTTTGAAGACCTTTTGGTAACCAGCATAATTTTTTATTCTCCTATTCCCACACTGTTTTCCATTCAGTCAGAGAACTTCAGCTCATTTGCATCAATTTTGCAACAGACGTCTGTAGATGCCTTCAATTTCGAGCCTTCAAGCCTGATAGCCCAGTCAGTGGCGTACTGGACTCTAGACCAGAGTGTCACAGGTTCAAATCCCAAGCTCAGCCAACTTCTTTCCAAGAACTGATGACAGTCATTGCAACAGAATTCATTTCTCTCTCACCACTGATCATTGTCTTGACAATGGTTATGTTTGAAAAGCAGCCAGTGGCCTGGAAAGAATATTATGCAAGGTACTGGTAAAAGGCAATTCCAGGAAAGCATGGATAGGTAAACTGGCTGCTGTGATATAACTGAAAAAGAGTCGAAAGCTGCACTGATCATAATACAAACAAATAAAGCTGTTAAAATCGATTAGTCTAAAAATTTGTAAACTGGGAGAAGATTAATTAAATGTCAGATTGATTGAATGATATTTTACACCATTTTTAACATTTTATCAGTCATATCACAGCGGCAAATCACATATTCATGTTTTTTGGGGGGTTTTACCAGTACTAGGCTAGGCCTCTGAAGTGTCTTGCCAAAGGACACTCCCATGAAAGACCCAGTGGATCCAGTATGACTCAAACCCAGGGCCTCCAGGTTACAAGTCCCACACTTTACCACTGAGCCACGTAGGACCCCTAGGAGAGGATTATTACAGTGAAAACAGATACATATATATATTTATATTTTAAGAAAAGGAAAAAACTACAAGTGTCATTACTTAGAAGGTAATGTTTGGGGGTTTCTGTTCAGCCATAATTGGCAAAAATCAGCAGCGGAGCAATAGGAATAATTCTAGGCCAAAACAAAGCTTTGATTAAGCACCCCAATGACACACATTTAAAGAATAATAATAAAATTAATGCTTTTCAACAAAATGACAAACATTGCTAAAAGCAGTAGCAACTTTTCCTATCATGTTTTTTTAACCTATTATCTGCTGAGAGATTATAAGGCCACTTTAGGCCCATACAATAGTGTGACAAATGAATTAGTGTTAAAACTTGCAATTTCCACTTTCTGGCCAAAAAAAAAGAAAGGAGGTGGATGCAACCTAAGATCTGGAAATAATGAAAAAAAATTTTTTTGCAACCTATACAACATGAGGGCCACCAAGGCCCTATTTCACTCTAATAGCTTTTAATACTTTACAACACAATTCCCAGTTTAAAAGACCCTGAAAGAGCAGGCTTTTGAAAACATTGTGGGGAAGAGGAGAAAAGGTTGTCAACCAGCATTTTCTTCTTATCCCACAATGTTTCCTGCCTTATCAATGACAGAAATAATCATTTCAGGTACATGCTATTTGTCGTCTGCAATGGCTTTCAATTTGGTCCAGTCAAAAACTGCTATTTCATAAAGAGCAAAGTAATTGCATAATGCACTTAATTGGCATAATATGACAGCAACATGTCGCATAAAAAGTTTGTATAGCACCAAACTTACATGGAAAAAACTACCTCTCCTACTCCCCACAAAAAAGAAAGCCATATCTTTTTCAAATGCAAAAATACCAGTAATGTCAGTGAATACATGCAGAACTTTTTAATGGCATGAAAGGAACAGTTCTGGAACAAAAAACTTTACGACAGAACTTTTACTTTATGTTAAATATTCCACTCATCTGAGCATAAGTATTCCCATCAAAATAAATTAATCTTTATGAAAACTGAACATTTCCTATGCAAAAACCGTGAATTCTGAGAGCACGTCAGTTGATAATCAAGGGAGGTAAATAGAAATAAACTTTATATCTTTTAATACAGTTATTTCCCTTGATCACTATAAAGATTTGAGTAACTATTTACGAGCCAATGTTAAACTTGTGGTCCCCGGAATGGCGCCACTTCTAACCCAAGGGCTATAATTTCATTAACTTTGGTAAAAGTCCCTTAGAGGAAGCTACCTGCTGAATTGAGTAGCCTTAGCCCTGGATAGGCCTTATGGTTGTAGACCAAAATCTCATTTTTGTTGCCATAGCAACCAGAGTTAAAATGGAATCATATCCTTAGAAGGAATTTTGAACAGGACCATGGCTGAATCACTTCTGCGAAATTTCATCAAAATAAGATGGGTAGTCTCGAAGAAGAAGTTTGAAATAAAAGTTAATGCACATAATGACAGATGGACCCTCAGACAGAAGCACGACAGACACCCGGCCATGACATAAGCTTGCTGGCCTTTGGTCGGTGAAGTTTAAAACGATTCAATAACATCATTTGACTTCATTTCAATAAATAAGCACAAGCTACTAAATTCACTTTGAAATATACAGGCATAATACAAGCTATGTCAAGCAGAATGATGTAAAATGTCACATAATCACAGTTTGCTTGGCAGCAGCAAAGATGATGTCATGTGGCCATGTTGTTGGTCTTCTGGTTCCCCCATCATCAGGTTATTGCATGCAAAGATATTTTTTGGATCTATATACTGCTTCACAGCACGCATGGTTCCCAGGCCTACATCTCCGATTGTCTTCTTGAGCCATTTCTTTCGAAGTTTTCCAACTGTTCAAATGAAAGCAAAGAAGTACCATATTGCAATGAAAGTAGGTAAATAAAAGAAATGCAAAAACCTACACTGAGTACCTACTTGATATGGAAAATGTTTTTGGTCTGATCTGTATGTATATTAGATAGTGTCCGTATTTATGTCAGATCATTAATAGGTACGTGTATATGTAAAATAGCAGTATATCTGTTTCACTTTATCTGTGCCATTTCATTCAGTTCAAACACAAAATACCAAATACTAGAAAGACCCTGTTACTTGGATGCACTGTTAAAGATGGTTACAGGCTATTTCCTCTTTTATAACATTGTTCTCTCACAAGCTTTTTACCTTTCTTCAAATGGTTTTGTCAAAACATGCAAAAGAATATTGCAAAGCCACAAAGTGTTTTGCCAAGCCAGTTTCATAGTAACAACCATGCTACCAAAGTCTACAAAAGCTCATCAAAATATACAGAAACATGAAAATATAATGAATGAGAAAGAAGATAATGTATCCTTACCTCCGTGATGGTGGGAAATACTCCCTCCATTGGCTAAAATTTCATCTCTAGCACAGGACTGTTTCAAGAAAGAAAAGACAAAAGAAAACAATTAATGACAGAAAGCTCAAGGCAACAATTAAACTCAATACCCTCTAAAACAATTCGTTTTTCAGCCTTTCAACAAGTATCATTTGAAAACATTAAGAAAAGAGAACAAACTGCTAATAATGATTTCCAAAGTATAAATTGGATATAAGATGGTCTGTGTTAGATAGCTAACAGTCTTAACTCTTTACCGAATCACAAAATCTTTGACTTGTCAAAATTGAAAGCATATGCAGACAACAAAAGAAAAGTGACTCAAAAAACGGAAACTTGTTTTGGGAAAGGCAGAAAACATTTTGAGAAAAAGAGAAAATGCTGGTTACAAGCATTTACTCCATTTCAAATAATGCTCTCAACAGCTTGTGTTGTGGTTAGGGGTTACGAGGTTAATTTTGGTTTTTCCCTTTGCTAATTTCAAACTACATGTTTGCAAGGCAAATGCAAGCACTTGAGAGACATCAAACATACCTCAATATCTTCGTACATTTCCACTGGATTTGAAACACCTCTGTAGTTGAAGCCAAAGTAAAAATAGACACATGCCCCTGCATCATACGTCTGTGTAACTCTACAACAAGAAAATGGATGGTAACATTATAAGTCTATTGGCAGAATATAAATACACAGAACTTCAGCCACATCCGAAACAATGAATACAGGTGTTTGTATTTTACACCAAGCAAACACAGTACATTGCTTCCAGAAAGAAATCTCTTGCCACCTAATAGTCCAAAAATACAGTTGTTATCTAAAAGAAGTCAAATCTCAAAATTGGGCAGAACTGACCAAGTGAAAAAAAAGGAGTCAGATCACGAGTTCTGCACGTCAAACCCAGTAAATAAAGTGGCTTTTAATAGAATGTAAAATCCAGAGTCTGGACTAAGTGAATACACTATTATTTTTCTTAAAGGATTGAATAGTTAGTTGAATGGCCAAGAATGAGTAAATACAGTGGCTTTCAAGAACAAGTCAGGCCTCCAGTTTGGATGGATAAAACTTATGCCAAACCAAAACTGAATATGCCATTTAATTCAATTGATAAACATAAAATACAACCTAAAAGTTATCACGGACTAAAAATTGAATTCATATAGTATTTTCTAAGGGTATGGAAAACATTTTAGACAAAGAGAAATTGTTTATTACAAGTACTTTTTTCTTTACCCCTAATGCCTTCAAGATTTTTTACACCATAACCATATCCAGCCAACTAACAGGACTGCAATTTGATAAGAAAAAATTATCACTAGTGCATCAGATAAGCCATAATATTTATGCTATGTAAAGGGACCTACCTGCAAGTAATATAAGGTGGGAACTGAATTCCTCTTTCCTTACATTCTCGATGTAACCTGTCTTTAACATTGGTGCATAAATCCAAACATCTACAACAGGAAAGTTTGATAAAGATGAGTTTTTGTCGATAACATAAACCTTACACTGCTAAGCTCGACTCACTGACCTTTTGCAGACAGTGTAGATCAAGATCAGACTGTGCAGAACATGCAGTCTGATCTTGGATCCACACTGTCTGACAACTAGATATCATTCCCCAAAACATAACTTTGAAATAGCTATATTTGGGTTTTTTTATCGAACTGAAATTTTTCTTTTATTTAGCAGGACAAGGGTTAATATAGTAAAATCTCCAATTTTTATTTTCTCACTTTCTCACATCACACCTATTTTAACCCTTAGGCTGTTAAGTGCGACTCACAAACCTTTTGTGGAAAGTGTAGATCAAGATCAGACTGCACAGACTTTGTAGTCTGATCTTGGATCTACATTGTCCAATAAAAGCTATTTTTCTTCAAAAAATCAATTTGAAATATACGCAATTGGATTTTTACTATTGGCTTGAAAGTTTCATTTACTTCATTATGCAGGATAATTCTTTACCAGGTGTCATTATTTCAGACATAGTCCGTATTGAAAGCATTTAGAGACAACAGAATACAGACATCAGAAAAAAAATGTTGCCCAGAGGATGGGATTTGTCTTTGACAGGGTAGAAAACATTGTTAGGAAAGGTGATATTGTATATTACAAGTAATTTTACCATTTCCAACAAATTCTAAATAGCCTTATTTCTCAGCATTGTCAAGGGATTGTTTGGTAGAATGGTTACAGGATCATAACCAAAAGTGAAACTGTTCATGGCAAGCACTTTGACCTTTGACCCTTTACCAAACAATCCAGAGTTCTAATGACCTTAACCCTTTACCAAACAATCCCGGGTTTTTACGACCCTGAGATATAAGTCTTTTGAAAACATTGTGGGAAAAGGAGAAAATGCTGGTAAACAGCATTTCCTCCTTTATCCACAATGTTTTCTACCCTGCTGGAAAGAAATTTCAATTTTTGAGTTGCCTTTATTTTGTCGTCTGCAAGTGCTTTCAATTTGAACCAGTCTACAATTTTGTCATTTGGTAAAGAGTTAAAGAAAGAAGGCTTTTTGAAAAACAGCATTTTCTTCTTTTCCCACAATGTTTTCTACCCTTTCTTAGACAAATTCCATCATCTGAGCTACAACAAATTTGTCGTCTTCAAATGCTTTGAATTATTGCCAGTCTAAACATTGGTTGTTTGGTAAAAAATTAACCACTACCTTTCATGTGCACTCATGTATTAGATCTTGATTTTTTCTCATTACCCATGCCTCAAAAGAAAAACTTTCACTTTGCCTCTAACCTTCATCCACATACTCTAATAGTCAGTGCCACTTGAACAAAATTTTAGACATGTCCAAATTAAAAGCATCTACAAATGACAAATTCAACGTGGCTTAACTCTTTACCAAATGACAAAATTTTAAGACTGGTTCAAATTGAGAGAATTTGCAGATGGCATTAAATGTAGCTGAAATGATGCTAATTGTTAGTGAAAATGTAGAAAACCTTGTAGGAAAAGGACAAAATGCTGGTAACCATGCTGGCTCCTTCTTCAGGGTCGTTAAAACCAGGGATTGTTTGGTAAGGGGTTAAACAATGAACTTTGTCTTTGATTCAATTGATTGGGTAAAAACCATTTACTCTTTTTCCAACAATGATTTTTTAAGCCTTCTTTATCAGGGTCATTCAAATTGTAAAGCCATTTTAACGGCTTACATCATATAATGGCAGTCATTGCACCTATGTATGTATTTCTTTGCGTTCTCACACCAGTGCTGAAGTTATTACACAGATTTCTTTCAAGCCACTGAATACTTTTCTCACATGCATCAGTGAAGAGCAGCAAAATTCGCCAAAAAGGAAGCTTGCCTCAACCTGGTATTGAACTCCCAACCACTACATCATGAGTCTAAGATGCTAACTACTGAGCTATCCAGCCAAGCAGGGTAGTTTCAAACCCAAGACTGTATCGTAAAGGGTGAAACAATTAAATTCAACACTGTTAGCCTACCTGTCCCATGGAACAGAAGTCTCAAAAGATTCAGCAACTATGTAGTATTCAAACCCAAGGTCTCGGATATACGCAATAGCGAATGTTAACATGTAACCTCTCTCCCCATTCTCAGCCCCTCCAGCCAAACCTCTGTAACATAGTATTCATATACTTTATAGTCTGTAAGTCCTTAGAGCACTGAATAAACCCAACAAAAACTTTCCATCCAGAAATAGGAGAGAACTAATTGCAGCTTTTAAGGTAATGCATTGTGTGGTTGGAATTATGAGATTTGCTGTGAAGAAGTAGTAGAAAATATTGTGGGAAAAGGAGACAATGCTGGTAACCAGCATTTTCTCCTTTTCCTACATTGTTTTCAACAGCATTCTTTCTCAAGGTTGTTAAACTCGGGCTCGCATGGTAAAGGTTTAATTCTACACCACAGAACTAAAATGAAAACTTGCCCAAAGTTAAAAGCATTCACAGAAAACTATTTGAATGTGACTCATATCATGAAATTAGTCTTTGATAGGGTAGAAAACATTGTGGGGAAAAGGAGAAAATGCTGGTTACCACATTTTCTTTCTTTTCCCATAATGTTTCCAAAAGGCCCCTTTCTCAAGGATGTTTAAACTTTGGATTGTGTGTAATGGGTTAACCACTGAGTTACAAGTATAATTCAATTTTAAGAACTTTTAATGCAAATATAGACATGTTTGACAAAATACATTTTAGATTTTGAAGTGACCCTGAAATATTTCTACGTAAATCCATTTCATCCATCAATTTTGATGGATAACAGATTCTGTGAAAAAAATCTGAGGTAAAGTAGACACCACATTACTGTGTTAACCTGATATTTCCCTTGCCAAAGAGGTATTTTTTGTACAAAATATTAAAAGACAGAAGGTCAGGACAGATGGATTTAAAAAACAGTGAAGAGATGGATGTAAAGAAATACTGACAGACAAATGGACACCACTAGAACAATATCCCTTTCCTTTTTTTCACAGAGGATATCTAAAAAAAAAAGTAACAGAGATAACAATGACACATGATCGGAAACAACTTACCCATATTTTGCAGCAATTTCATACACTCTTTTTTCTTGTGCAGCAACATCCTAGAAATAACACAGGGTATCTAACTTCAATGTAATGTCACACAAGCTGATTCTAGATGTAACATTTACCATTTTTATAAGCAATCCCATATTTTTCCGACCAAATGGAAAGGAAATCTTTGAAAAAGCACACAATGCTAGAAACAAACTTTTTAGAAAATGTTGGTAGACAGCATTCCTCTCTGACCAACGATGTTTTCTACTATTTCATTGACAACATCTTTCAAGCAACTAACTATCTTTAGTGATTCACAAGAGAAACATTTAACTCTTTACCAAACGACAAAATTTTAGACTTGTCCAAATTGAAAGCATATGCAGACCACAAAATAAACGTGATTAAAAGATTGAAACATGACTTTAGAAGAGAAGAAAACATTGTGGGAAAAGGAGAAAATGCTGGTTAATGAGGGCATATGAAAATAATATTTGCACACAAATTGCATACCATACCATCAAAAAAGCTCCTTTTAAGATACAGGCAACAAGAGGAGTAAGCATTCGATCAATTATCAAAGAATCCATGTTTTCACAACTGTATGGCATGGTGGTTAGGAAAACTTTGCAGAAAAATTTTTCTTCTTTTTCCAGAATGTTCCCCACCCTTTCAACCCTTTACCACACAATCTTAACTTTAAACAATCCTGAGAAAGAAGGCTTTTGAAAACATTGTGGGAAAAGGAGAAAATGCTTGTTACAAGCATTTTCTCCTTTTCCCACAATTTTTTCTTCCCAATCAAAGACAAATTCCATCATTTTACTCACGTTTAACTTGTCACGAGTAAATGCTTTCAATTTGGACCTGTTTATACTTTTGTCGTGTGGTAAAGAGTTTAAGACAAATCCCACTATTGCAGCTAAATTTGTCGTGTGCAAATGCTTGTAACATGAATGAGTCAAAAGGTGTTGTTTAGTAGAGAGTTAACTTTTTACCATACAACAAAAGAAGTAGTCTTGTCCAAATTGAAAGCATTTGCAGATGACAATTTAAATGTAACTCAAATGATGGAATTTGTGTTTGTGTCTGACAGGATACAAAACATTCCTGGTTAACAGCAATTTCTCCTTTTCCCAGTGTTTTCTTTGGCTCCTTCCTCAGGGTTGTTAAAACTTGGGATTGTGTGGTTAAGTGTTAACACATAGCAAAATAGCAGAGGAAAATATCTCTAGTGAATGACATGGAACACTTAGTTGAAAACAAGTGCCTACTTGTAACAAGCAATCATTCCTTCCAGCCATTAAGCCTATTTCCTTTTTTCAACTGTAAGTTAATGCACTATGACTACAAACCTGACTAACTCCTTCAAACAGCAATGTAGCAACTGCAAGTTTTTGTGGATTAAAACCTTTAATTCTGGTCACATAAAATTTTTTCAAACCATCAATGAAGTTGGTTAATATGGACTTGGATTCTGGCTTCAGTGCACTCCCTGTCACAAAATAAAAGCCAATTTTTTCTTTCACTCTGACAGAACTAGCCTGGGTTTCAATCTGTTCATTTTTTCCTTCTCTATCAGACATTACATTATCAAAAATGATGGCCTTGAGACTTTCAAAAACTAATCACAGCAACATCTACTTCATTGCATCTCACAGTAAGGTAAACTAGATGTTGCTGCAATCTGTTTTTTTAACATAAATGACTAAAAATAGATACCGAAATTGCAATAACCTCAGTTTGAACTCTTTACTAAAAAATTTCAAACAGTTATTCATAATAACTTTGGAGGATAGTTTAACAGTAACAACCGTGGTTTAAGGTCGCAAAATAATTTTTGATGGCATTGACCAGTTCGAGAAAATCACTTGTATATCACCCCTGTTGTATTTTAATTGGTCTAAAAATGGGCGAATCCATCATTTTCAACATTGTGACATCACGCAATGAACAACTGTATGATTGTCTGCACAATTCAGTGTCATGGGGAGACCCCTGAATGTCCCAAGGCCGTAATTATAACAACGGAAGCAATAAATAGATAGCTGCTAAGATCTATAGAAAACTGAATTAGGAGAGATAGATACAGTGTAATTAAGAAATTAATACCACCTGAACCCAAGCTATAACAGCGCTAAATACAACGGAATAAAATGGAAACTTTTTTCTTTAATCAAAAGGGCTATCAGGTTGCTCACCTCACCTGAGAACCTGAGGGCCATCAGGTTGCTCATCTGACATTTTAGACCTAACAAGACCTAACATGACCCATCTCCAATATCTTCCAAGTTATAAGGACAAAAATTCTAACAAATTTTCATAAGTATTGGATTGATAATGTGGCATCTAGAGAGTACATAAGCTTTTTCTAGAATTTGTCTCAGTGACCTACTGGTTTTACCCAACATGAACCAAATTTCAAACAGTATCATCAAGACAAACATTCAGACCAAATTTCATGAGTAACTGTGCTCAAAATGTGGACTGTAGAGCGTACACAAGGCTTTTCACAGGTTTGACCTGGTGACATAGGTTTTGACCCAATGTCACCCATTTGTCTTACTTGTCGTAGATATCATTAAGACTAACATTCTAACCTAGTTTCCTGAGCATTTAACTGAAAATGTGGCCTCTAAAGTGTACACATTCATACCAAATTTCAGTGTACTCTAACAAAAAGTGCTTTGACATGAAGACTTCCACAACTCAAGTAGCAGAAGGAACAGTAGTCTGGAACAAAAAAACTGAATGAAACAAACTTCACTTCATTGTAAAGACTCAACTCATCTGAGCATAACAATTAACATGAAAGTAAATCACACTCACTGAAAACTGAACATTTTCTATCCAAAAAACATGAATACTAAACACCAATCATTAGAAATACAGGAATTTAAGACTTTAAGACCATGAAAGAGTTAAAGATTAAAAGATAACTTTCTGTTTAATAAACTCTTTAGCAAAACATTACAAACTGTACAAGGGCAAAAATGAAATACATATGTGGTTACCTGACTGTCTAATTCTTACGCCCAACCCTAGACATTTTCCAACCTGTTGATTGTTTAATATTCTATCACACCATAATGTCATTAAACCTCCGTTTATCTCCCTTGGGATGTGTTTCAAAATTTTATTCTCTTTTTTTTAACAAATAAGTCACAAAAATACAATAATTTTCAGACCTATGGACCCTGATTCTCAAAAGTATGAATCCAGACCCACAGATACATTTTGTTTATGCCTAATGAAAGACCTATAAATAACTTACCAAATTGGAACTGTTCATTATCCATCAGTCTAATGGAAGCTGGAGCACATTTCTGAAAACAGCAATTTTTTCATGATATATGAGAGCTGTAATTGCTTTAAGTCTTTACCACACAATCCTGACTTTTAACGACCCAAAGAAAGAAGGCTTTTGAAAACATTGTGGGAAAAGGAGAAAATGCTGGTAACCAGCATTTTCCCCTTTTCCTACAATGTTTTCCACCCCTTCCAGAAACATTTCAAATTTTCAGTCACATTTATTTTGTCATCTGTAAATGCTTTCAATTTGGACCAGTCTATAATTTTGTCGTTTGGTGAAGAGTTAATTCTTTCCCAAAAAAGCCCTGGTTTTTACAACCCTGAGATAGAAGCCTTTTGAAAACATTGTGGGAAAAGGAGAAAATGCTGGTAACCAGCATTTTCTCCTTTTCCCACAATGTTTTCTACCCTGCTGGAAACAAATTTCAATTTTTGAATTATGTTTATTTTGTCGTCTGCAAGTGCCTTCAATTTGGACCAGTCTAAAATTTGGTCGTTTGGTAAAGAGTTAAACATGATATTTTAAAACTGTACCACACAACAAAATTTTAGACTTTTTCTGAAGCATTTCCAAAAAGATAAATCAAACCTATCTCATATGCTTGCATTTGTCAGGTTACCAGTCTGTCCTCCTTATCCGTCAATGTTTAGATTTGTCTGATTACCAGCCTGTTCTCCTTGTCCAACAATGCTTAGAAAAGCCTTCTTAACTCTTTACAAAATGACAAAATTTTAGACTGGTCCAAATTTAAAGCATATGCAGACAACAAAATAAATGTAACTTAAAAATTGAAATTTGTTTCAGCGGGGTAGAAAACATTGTGGGAAAAGGAGAAAATGCTGGTTACCAGCATTTTCTCCTTTTCCCACAATGTTTTCAAAAGGCTTCTTTGTCAGGGTCCTTAAAAACCAGGGATTGTTTGGTAAAGGGTTAAGGGTCAAAAGAAAATCAGGGTCTGTATTCACCAACCATTCTTAAAGACATTCTTATTCTCCAAGATTTTCAAAATTTGAAAGTAACACAACTTCTGACTGGCTAAACCATTAATTGGTTACCAGCATTTCCTCCTTTTCCCACAATGTTTTCAAAAGGCTTCTATGTCAGGGTTGTAAAAACCAGGGATTGTTTGGTAAAGGGTTAAGGGTCAAAAGAAAATCATGGTCCGTACTAACCAACCATTCTTAAAGACATTCTTATTCCCCAAGATTTTCAAAATTTGAAAGTAACACAACTTCTGATTGGCTAAACCATTAATTTGGTTTAGCCAATCAGGAGATGTTTAACCATCAAATTTAGAAAATTCTACACAATGAGACAAGAACTTTTTCAATAATGGTTACAGTCCCAGTTTCCATTTTCATCAAACATTCTACATGAAGTCCTTACAACAACTCTTTGATTACCAGATGACAAAATTACAGACTGGTCCAAATTGAAAACAACTGCAGACAACAAGTTATATATGTCTTAATAGACAGGATTTACTTTTGAAGAGGTAAAAACATTGTTGGAAAAGGAGAAAATACTGTTTTTTTCCTCTTTATACCACATTTTGAATGGCTTTTTTCCTCATAGTCCCTAAAACAATGGATTGTTTGGTAACGGATTTAAGTGCCCAACAGACATTTTCAGTCTGAAATTAAGGTCCATAAAAATCTTAATTTCATTGTGCCTTTAGTTGTTATTGCTTCAGGTAAGTAGACAGTGTAGATCAAAGATCAGACTGCACATATTGTGCAGTCTGACTTTTGATCTACTCTGGCCACCAAGGCTACTAAGCCATAAGTGCTAATTTCTCAGCAATCCGATTGCCAGTCTTGGAATTCAGAACTAGAACAGTATCTAGAATGCTTTCCAAATTCTACCCATTTAGCATAGAAATAAAACTTTATGCACATGCATTACAAAAAGATTGCTCCTTTTTCAAACATGTCTACCACATTGTTCAAAAAAGACATTTTCCTTTTTATTCTGGTCCAATATCAAAAACTACTCAGTCTCTCAATGCTTTACCAAACACAAAATTTTAGACTTCTTAAAATTGAAAGCATTTGCAGATGACAAAATATATGTGACTCAAAAACTGAAATTTATTTTGGGAAGGGTAGAAATCATCCTGGGAAAAGGAGAAAATGCTGGTTACCAGCATTTTCTCCTTTTCCCAAAATGTTTTCAAAAGCTTTCTTTCTCGGGGTTGTTAAGTCGGGATTGTGTGGTAAAGAGTTAAAGGGGTCTTTAAACTGGTCACAACATGGAAATGATCACATCAGCTTTATATCTGAACAGTAATCAGGAAAAAGTAAAAAATAAGAATTCAAAAATCAATTTTCATCTTACTTGTTTTGCAATTTCTCTAAGACTGGCCACACCATTTTCAAAATCAGGAAACACAATGGAGCCGTATTTCTTACATTCTGGTACAGGACGTATCTTTAACGTTACTTCAGTAACAACACCAAGTGTGCCTGATATCAAAACAAAATATGAAATGGAACTAGCTCTTATTATGCTTAGGACAACATTAGAAGCTTTTACAGACAGTATAGATCAAGATCAATCTGCATAGAGGATGCAGTCTGATCATTCTCCATTCTAAAATACAGGTCTTTAAGCTCTCTACAAGATGACAAAATTTAAAACTTGTCCAAATTGAAACCATTTGCGGACAACAAATTAAATGTAACTGAAAATATGAAGTCTGTGTGTCATAGGTTGGAAAACATTGTGGGAAAAGGAGAAAATGCCAGTTACCAGCATTTTCTTTTCCCACAATGTTTTTTTAAAAGCTTTCTTCCTCTTCTGTATGAAAAACTGTTGGGAAAGGACAAGTTAAGACAGGTAACAATCGATATCCTTTCTTAACACAGTGTTTTTCCATATCATTCCAAAAAGCCATTTTTTCTTTTGTCACAATGTTTCTCCTTTGTTTCCCTTTTGATATATTTCTACTTAATGTAGAACTCACCTTCAGAGCCAAGAATAAAATGGTGGATATCTGGACCACAAGACATTCTGGGGACCTGACATGACTTCTCCATTGTGCCTCTGGGTGTTACACATTTTACATGAATCAGCTGAGAAATAAAAAATTAAGTCTACATTAGGTATACTACTGACAACATAACATTCTTTGGACTTGACAGGATTTATCAGAGTACACATTTTACATGGACAAGCTGTGAAATATAGTATTAAGTTTGCACAGGGTAATTCAAATACCAAATAACATTCTTGGGATCTCGAAAGGATTTCTCTTTTGTACCAATTATGCAGAGAAACACCAAAAAGCAGACAATGAGCAATAAACTTTACAAATCTTGAGAATCACAAGTTAGGTTAACCCTTTACATAAAATTCCAGTGTTGAAATAAACATGGCATAATGAACTTTTTATAACACTATCAGAGCTCCAGATAAGAGGGAGTGATTCTAAATCAATTATTTCTCGTCAAAACCCTATGTTGTGGGTACTCATTAAAATCTTCTTCATGAGACAATTCTAATGAGTACCCATAACATAGGGTTTAATGAAGGGTAATTAATATTTTCAATTTTAAAATTAAAATCACTCCCTCTATCTGGAGCTCTGACACTATGGGGGAAAGAATGGTTGTATACAGCATTTCTTCCACTCAAATCATTTTAGCCTCAATTATTTTGTATCTGCAAATGCTATCAATTTGGACTACTGAATACTGAATATTTTGTCATCTGGTAGAGTATTAACACTGTGATTATAATTGAGAAGCTGTAACGGGACATTGTAATGTTGAGAATTTGATAAGAAAATTAGAACTTTGAGCCAGAGCTCCAGATAAGAGGGAGTGATGGTATTCTAAAGTCATTATTTCTCTTCGAAACTTATATGTTGTGGGTACTCATTAGAATCGAGACGATTCTAATGAGTACCCATAACATAGGGTTTAGTGTAGAATAGTTAATATTTTCAATATTGAAATCAAAATCACTCCCTCTATCCGGAGCTCTGTAAGAAAATTAGAACTTTGAGCAAAACTTTTCAAAATGGTACTTATTTGTCTCTAGTTGGTTCAGCTTTGTAAACTAAAATTGCAAAAGATCATGAAGCAAACTGCAACATCTTATTTTGCATACAATGTTTTCCGACATTTTTTTTAACCCTTTCAGAAATGAATCATATCATTTCAGCCACATTTTATTTGTCACTGCCAATGTATTCAATTTTGACAAACCTAAAATCTCACAATCTGGTAAAGGATAAAGTGCAACTAGACCTTCCTTAAATAACAAATGAATGAAACAAAAATCTCCATACTGTAGTATGCTATCGAAGAATAACAAAATAGTCTTGTCACAGAAAGTATCAATACTTGACATCCATAGTAATGACTGAAGAGTTTCATATTTGTTCTATTATCGAACCATTGTGGTAATGCAAGCACTTTGCTTATTGCCTTGCTACATCGGGCAATTATGATTCTACTGTAATTACTGGGAAAGGTTTCCAGTATACAATGAACTCACCAAATCCTCTATGTTTCCATAGATATTTTTCTTCATCCCAGAAGCCCTTGTTGCCACCCAACCTCCAAGTGAGCTAAACTCCATGGAATCTGGTTCATGTCCTGTACAGAACCCTTTCTTGGCTAGCTATAATGAAAATTTTTATATCAAGCACATTAAGTCTTTACCATACAACAAAATTTTAGAATTGTCTAAATTCAAAGCATTTCATGTCAAATTCTATGAAATCTGTCATACCATACATGTTAAACCTTCACTGCACAAATACAACTCTCTGTAACAATAAATAACTCCTCTTCTAACACTGTTTTGCATTTCATACTAATAGACTTTTCCTCTTTCTTCAAAAACTTTCAGAATGTTTCAAAATAGACTGTACAGTACTAATTTATTTTTTCTATTCAAATTGTGCCTTACATAAAATTTTACCTATGCACAGCAGCTTAATGCTCTAAACAGTGGTAAGCCATGCAAATTTTGAAACTTTTACTATTAATTCTTTACCATACAAAAATTCTGAGGCTAGTCCAAATTGAAAGTATTTATGGACAACAAACTAACTGTTGCTTAAGCGAAATTTGTCTGGAATTAAGTAGAAAGCATTGTGGAAAAAGAAGAAAATGTTGGTTACCAACATTTTCTCCTTTTCTGACAATTCTTTCCAATGGCTTCTTTCTTGGGGTCTTTAAAACAAAGGGTTGTGTGGTGGAGGTGTTTTAGAAGCCATCACCTTTTCAACAGTATTTTGGTTCAATCATTGTGACCACAGCACCTATTCATATCTTCCATGAGTTTTTTATCAGTATTATGCACAACAATTATTTCTAAAACACTGGAAGCTTTTGCACATAAACACAGTAATACAAAATGTTTAGTGGTGATGAAATTCACTAATCCTTAAAAAGACTTTTGGCCAAGCTGTGGTTTTAAACAGGCAACCTCTCAATTATTGGCCCTGCGTTATACTTAGGATTATCTTCTTGTGGCTTCAATACCACTAACAGAAATTAAGAAACTCATAATTGTGTCAGTAGTAAAAATTATTTTATTATTTCAAAACCTTTGCGGTAATTCTGAGGTAAATGTGCCAAAATTTGTCTATATTGTTGGAACTTGGAAAAATCTATTGAGAACACATGCATAAACCCTTTAGTGCAAATTGAATGAAATAAACTTTCTCAGTCTGTACAAAAGATGTAGATATTACTATTTCAGTGTTGTTTCTTTCAAAAATATCTTACAATGTGTACAACAGACTAGATTAAAGATCAAACTACATAATTCTGGGCAGTCTGATTTTGATCTACAATGTCTGAAAAGCTAGATGAAGTACTTTAAGGGTTAAGTAATTAACAGAATAAGCAAGCTCTTACCAGTCTCTCTAAATCTTGCCCAATTATACCTGCTTCAATACATGCTGAAAGGTTCTTTTCATCAATCCACAATATTTTGTTCTGAAAAAAAAAAAAAACACATACACACACACACACTTGGAAATACTCAGAATGTTTATGTAGAGTTCTATGACCTGTTTCTGGGACAAAATATTATCTTTCGATCTATTCTTTACAATGACCTGTACCTTCAGTTTAATGCAAACAAATGCAAAACTATAGCTGTCACTGAATGTGACTTAATACCCCCGCCAGCGCTTTGACAGAAACAGGCAATTATTTGTACACAGACGGACACACGGACGGACACACGGACAGACACACAGACAGACACACAGACAGACAGGCTGATTCCAGTATACCCCCGATAACATACGTTTTGCGGGGGTATAAAAATTCAAATGGAAGTATATAAAGTACTAACAGAAAGTGATGGTAGAAACTTGCAAGCAAATAGGTTTTAACAGTGGACCATATTGTAAACAATTCATGTATTGCTTTGCTACTACAGAAACTTTGTCACAAAAAAGATTTATTGATTGATTGATGGTGTTTAATGCCATTTTCAAAATTATTTCATTTTTATCTCGGAGGCCAGTGCACCTATTCATGCTTTCCTGGACTTTGTTTTACCAGTACTCCGCACAATATTCTTTCCAAGGGTCGGGGATCCCTGTTCATAAGTCCTGTACACTTCTGACTAAGCTTTCGGGGCTTGGCACACAGGAAAGACATAAGCTGTCAGCATTACATGACTGATATACTGCTGAAATTCGAATAAAGCCAAACAAATAAACACAACAGATTCCTGGTTTGGATCTGAGGATAAATCAGGAATACTGAAGACAAAAATACTTGATTGATTGACTGATGATTGATTGATTGTCTGGTATTTAACACGGTTTTCAACATTATTTCAGTTCTAAAGCCACAGGAAGTGCACCTATTCATGCTTTCCTGGAGCTTCTTTTACCAGTACTCTGCACAATATTCTTTTCAAGCCAATGGCTGCTTTCCCACACAACCATTGTTGAAATGACTATCATCAATCCTCAGAAAGAAATTGGCCAAGCCGGAGATAGAACCTGCAACCACATTCTTCATCTACTCCTCAACAATTAACGATATCTTAACTCTTTACCAAACAATCCCTGGTTTTTATGACCCTGAGATAGAAGCCTTTTGAAAACATTGTGGGAAAAGGAGAAAATGCTGGTAACCAGCATTTTCTCCTTTTCCCACAATGTTTTCTACTTAGCTGGAAACAAGTTTCAATTTTTGAGTTACATTAAATTTGTCGTCTGCAAGTGCTTTCAATTTGGAACAGTCTGAAAATTTGTTGTTTGGTAAAGAGTTAAAGCAACACAATTTCTGATTGATGAAACTCTGGTTAAGCAAGCCAAGTATAGTTCAGCCAATCAGATATTGTGATACTTTATAAGTATAGGATAAGTAAAAAACTGCAATTTGAAATGATCCAAGTATATAAAGTGTGACCCTTTTCCTTACCATTTGTGAAGTATCAAGGGAGATAATCATTCTAGTTTCATTTTGTGGACACTCTAGAGCTCCTGACACACTGGTGCCACCTAGTAAGAAAAAAAAAAACAAGATCAAGAGCGATGTAGAACATCTATTCGGAATTCAACTCTTTACATTACAATACTGTTAGCGAACGTGACAGGGAAAGCTCTCGAAAACATTGACAGAAAAGGAGCAAATGATGGTAACCATTCACTTAGTTGTTTACAAATCTTTCAATATGCATGTGTCTAAAGTTTGTTGCCTGGTAAAGTTTACTCTTTACCAAACGACTAGTCCAAATTGAAAGCATTTGAAGAAAGCATATTAAATGTGGTTTAAATCATTGGATTTGTCATCTGAAAAGGTAGAAAACATTGTGGGAAAAGGAAAAAATTACTGATTACCAACATTTTCTCTTTTTCCAACAATGTTTTCTAGAAGCATCCTTTAAAGACGTTAAAACTTGGGATTATTTGATAAAGTATTTAACTCCATGTGTAATTTATCTTTTGTTTTACCAACCACAACAAATAAAATCTTGGTATAAAGTTCACCTTTATAGGATACAACATTTAGTTAACTGGTTGATATGTAAACAAACATAAATTTACAAACCTCCAAATGGAATAATTGCCACATCATGTTTAGTTGCCAATTCTACAATTTTTACCACATCATTATGACAGCCTGTAAAATATAATTGTTCTGAATTTCAGTTCAACCCTATGTTGTGGGTACTCATTAAAATCGTCTCGATGAGATGAATCTACTGAGTACCCATAACGTAAGGTTTAGTGAAGAATAATGGTATTTTCAACTTTGAAATCAAAATCACTCCCCTGTCTGGAGCTCTGGCACAAAACTCAAAATGTCCACATATATATATATATGAATCATACTCTGTAAAAAGGAGGTTAAATATTTCTGCAGAAAGTATAGACCATGTAAGTCTGTGAAGTTAACACAGGTTGATGTGGGTTGAATCCTTTTGCAATTAGTACATTTCTTGTATTCTACCTCATAATTCAGTCTGTTGACAGACAAAATGGAGTTTATGGTTCCATAATTATTTGATGACTTGCTTGGTATAATACATCACAGAGATGCACCAAACTCATTTTCAAAGAGCTCTGCTCATGTGTATTGACCCATATAGCTTCCAACATGCAAAAAAGGTCATTCAGACATCGGCATAAAGTGTCGTCTCAGATCAGCTTGCGCAGTCTGGGCAGGCTAATCCGCAATGACACTTTACCACCATATAAGATTTTGTGCAACAGCAGACTTGTGCAAAACAGAAAATTACATAAAAACAGAAGGCGTCATTTTGGATTAGCCTGGGTAGACTATGCAGGCTGATCTAAGAGGACACTTGACGATGTCCGAATGCCCCTTATCGCGTGCTACAGGCCATATAGGAATCAACCATTAGCTCTTATCCTGCAAAGTAAGGTAATTCAAACTTTCAGGGTGATGGTACAAACACACAAGATGCTACTTTAAACTTATTTTTTGGGAGAAAAAATATATCCATATCAGATAGTGTAGATCCAAGATCAGACTGCATGTTCTGTGCAGTGTGATCTTGATCTACATTGTCCCCAAAAGGTCAGTGGATTGTGCTAAGCAGCCCAAGGGTTAATATGCTATGCAACCTTTTATGGTTCCCTATATTCTCCTTACATCCGTAACAGCATACAATTACTTCCTGGTTATTTAGAGGATGAGAGATGTATGACTTGTGATATCACTCAAGAGAGCAAAGATTATAAGACAATACTTATGGGGAAAAAAAATCATGCTTATTGGGCTATTTTTTTTTCCTTTGTGACTATGTTTTCCAATATATTCAGCCATATATTCCATATATTCATCCCAACAATGTCTTCTATCCTATCGAAGAAAGATTGCACCATTTGAGCACAATTGAAATTGTTGGCTGCAAATGCTTCAAATTTGGACATGGCTAAAATTCTAACATCTGGTAAAGGGTTTAATGATGTTGATGATTCATAACCTTGTTTTGCAAGGATCTTTACAGAGCCAACTGGAGCAGGTTCCAGGAGAAGATAAGCAAACACTATCCCATTTTTCCTGCACTAATTTCAATGAAAGACTGTTAACTATAGTGAAAAGACGAAAAACATCTTACTTGGCCATACTACTACATCTGGAATCCTTTTAAATTTGCCCTCTCTCAAAATAAACACTTCATTTAATGTATGACCTGCAAAAGTAAATACATTCAAGTAGTATTAACACATGACTAGCATAGGTAAATACATCAAAGTAGTATCAATGTATGATTAGCATAACTTTAAAAATGCAAGTAGAGGGCTATACCTAATCAACTAGCATAAGTTGACACATGCAAGTAGAAACCTATAATATCGACCATAAAACAAGTTCTACAACTTTAGATTTACTAGTGACCAAACAACAAATTTTTAGACATGTCCAATTTGAAGGCAATTGCAGACAGCATTTTCCAGTTTTATTTTCTTATTTTCCCACAATGCTTTCTACTCTCCAAAAAGCGACTTTCTATTTTTGAGACCCAATAAGTGTTTTGTCATCCACAAAAGCTTTAAATTTGGACAAGTCTAAAGTTGTGTCATTTGGTAAAGGGTTAAATTGAATGAAGAGGCCAATTTTTTTACCATGAGCTCTGAAGAGCCTATCCTGGCAGTCGTCTGAATGATTAATGTTTGTTCGTCGAAGTTCACTCAGGTATTCTTCATTACGTATTGGTATGGGCATATCTTTGGCCATCATCTCTGACTGAAAAATTTATATACAAGCTATTTAGAATAGAACTGTTATTGAAGCAAATACAATTTGACAGCATTAACGTGATAAACATTCATCAAGATAAAATGGTTACCTGCATGAATTAATCTGACACTACTGGGTTACCGATATTCAAATGTCTTGAAAGGTCAAGATTTCAGTGGCTGACAGCTATTGAAAACATTATGAAGAAAGTTCATTGGTATCTTGATAAGTTCAAATTTTGTCAAAATGTTTTCAATCATGAAATACAAACATTTAGAAAAAGTATGAACATTTATTACTAAAAAACTATTTCATTAACTAACTATACCAACACTGTAAAAAGTATGTGTCTCAACCCTTTATCAATTAATCCAGACTTCTAATGATACAGAGAAAGAAAGCTTTAGAAAACATTTTGAGAAGAGGAGAAAATGCTGTTTATACAAGCATTTTTTTCCTTTTTCCACAATGTTGTCTATCATTTCAGAGATAAACTCCATCATTTGAGCCACACTTGATTTGCTGTATGCAAGTGTTCTAAATGTGGTAACTTTGAAATTTTGTCATTTGGTGAAGAGTTAGTAACAAGGTTTGTATTATAGATATTCAACCAAGAGAAATGATCCCTGATGATGCAAAGGACAACTCAAGACATGGTGTTCACCAACAAAATGTGCCATATACTATTCAAATTTGAAACTCCTATGCTATGAAATTTATCACTGAGAAATATGTGCTGCAGCAGCTCTGTTTGCATATATGCAGTATTTTAGGAATTAACTTAATTTGAATCATGCTCTGACAAAAGGGGGCTTAATGCATCTCTGTGATCCATGGTACCAAGCAAGTCATCACATACTTGTGGATCCGTAATATCCACTTTTTTGACAACAAAACTTAATCATGTGATAGTCTTGGACCTTGGACAGACAGAAAATTGACAAATAGCGAAAAATTTCAACCCAGGTCAGCCTGCGCTGACTGACCTGGGTCGAAACTTTTCGCAGATGCATTAAGCCCCCTTTTCACAGAGCATGGCTCATTTGTCTTTTTGCCACAATAATTTAACAAATGGTTGTCTGCAAAACAAAAAGTTAAATGCATTCAGCAAGATAATAACCCTTGCTAAAATGAAGCAATTTTAAAAATTGTCAAAACTGAAAGCCTTTTCAGTTGAGAAATCAATTGAGACACAAAGGAGTAGACTTATACCAGCAATGTAGAAAACATTGTATTTACCACAATTTTATATTTTTTCCACAATGTTTTCAAAAGCCTTCTTGGCCGGGGCAATTAAACCATGGGATAGCTTGTTAAAGGGTTAGGCATAACCGAGTGTACAAGACCTCTATTCTCCCTACCTGAGGCGGTGTTTTGTGATCCAGGCTAATGCCAACAGTGGCACACATCCAGTCTCGTAGATTAGGTAAGACATGTCCACTTAACTGATATCTGAAATTTATAAAAACAAAACACTTTCAAAAGCCTTTACCACACAATCCCAAGTAAAGTTCTAATGACCCCGAGAAAGAAAGCTTTAGTATATATTGTGGGGAAAGGAAAAAAAAATGATGTAAACCAGCGTTTTTCTCCTTCATCTTCCCATAAAGTTTTCTACTCCTTTTCCCACAATGTTTTCAACTCAACTAAATGCCAGTTTCATCATTTGAGCTACAACAAAATCACTGTCTGCACAAATTTGGACAAATTTATACTTTGGCCATTTGGTAAATGCTTAACTGATACTTGAAATATTGTCTAAGCCAATTGTTACGGGAGACCACTCCTTCATGCATGGCTTCATCCCCGTTTAAATACAATACCTAACAACTGCGTTAGGGAGAATTCTCTTTAGCTAAGTGGTTATGGTGTTGGCCTTTCGTCCGGGCATTCTAGGTTCTAATCCTGCCAGGTCCCTGTATTTGTGCTATGTATTTGTTCATTTGTTTCTTTGTTACCAACTTTGTTCGTAAGATGGGGACTCATCCAGGATTGGCCATTGAGCCATTAATCCCATTGGTTGTCCAAAAACAGACTTTCTGCCTAATAAGGCTTTGAGTCCTCAAGAAATGATGACTCTGAGAGTGGGTGTGTTACGGGAGACCACTGCTTCATGCATGGCTTCATCCCAGTTTAAATACAATACCTAAAAACTACATTAGGAAGAATTCTCTTCAGCTTAGTGGTTATAGTGTTGGCCTTTCGTCCAGGCATTCTAGGTTCGAATCCTGTCTGGTCCCTGTATTTGTGCTATGCATTTGTTCATTTGTTTCTTTGTTACGGAATTTTTTCGTTAGACAATTTACTATACTATGAACACTGTCTGCACCACAGTCCACTTCACTCATCTAAGAAAGCCACTTACCCCTTTAAGGGACAATCCCTAGTTTTAACGATTCTGAGAAAGGGGGCTTTGAAAGTATTTAATTCTGTTCTAAAAAATCATAAGTTTTAATGACCAAAAAGAAGAGGGCTATAAAAACATTGCAGGAAAAGAAGAAAATGCTGGTAACCAGCACTTTCTCCTTTTCTCACAATGCTTTCTACCCCTCTAAAAAAAATTCAACTTTTGCATCAGATTTATTTCATCATTTGCAAGTGCTTTCAATATGGACATGTCTAACGTTTTGTTGTTTCATGAAGAGAATATCCTTTACCAAACAATCCCTAGTTTTATCAACTCCAAAATAGGAGGTGTTGTAAATCATTGTGGGGAAAAAGCTTGTGGCAAAAGAAGAAAATGCTTGTAAACAGTGTTTTCTCTTTTTCCAGAAATGTTCTCTGCCCTTTCTAGGGCAAATTTTATCATTTAACTCTTTACCAAACAATCCTGGGTTTTCACGACTCTCTTTTCTACCCTTCCCAAAACAGGTAAAAAAGCTAATGCTTTCATTTTGGAACAGTCTAAAATTTTGTTGTCTGGTAAAGGATTAAACTAAATTCATTTTGTTGCCTGCTAATCCTTTAAACATGGACAAGTCTAAAGTTTTGTTGTGTGGGAAAGAGTTGAAGGAGAATATTGTTACACAGTGATATCACTTTCATCTCATTTAAAATCATACCTTTCGCCTGTAAATTCAACCTGATTATCTTTGTTCACAATAAACTTGGAGTCCTTGTAACCCCAACCATTCCACTTGAGCAGCTCTTGTCTTTAAAAAAAAATAAATAAATTGTTATCAACAAACTATCACAAAGCACTGTTGTCTTTCATTGAAATTTCTTAAGTTGAAAAAGGGGCATAACTGTCAAAAATATTTTGATGATTACCTGCCCCTATAGTATGGATTCTCCTTTTGATAATTAAGAACCTTTCTAAGTTTGAAGTCAGGGTTTTCCCCCAGCTTTAAAAATTGGGGGTCATTTTGACCCCCTTCCTCATTAGTTGAGGGTCATTTCGTTAACTTTGGGGGTCAAAATAAATGGATCTCTTCGTCATCAAGCATGATTTACAATGCATTTCAACTTTAAACTCCAAGAAAGAAAAGTCTGCAAGTCATTTCTAATGGAAAGGTCGATTTCACTTTTTGACAGACCAAACATTTTTGTCTGAATCACTGCTTGACGTGGCTTGATCAGCAGTTGTAGGAAGCAGACTATAGAAGAATGCTAGTTTTCTTCGTCATGACATTATTTTCCGGGAACAGCACAGTCTGGTAATGTGTATTTTTATATACCGGAAGTCATGTAAAGTAAGCCATGAAATACAAAAAACCCAACCAAGACTTTGACTGGGCCCATATTTACGACACATGTCCAATATACTTTACGGCAATAATGGGTAAGCTAGTCTTATTCTATAAATGAATTACCGGCAAACCAATTTTATCTAAAATAAAGCCTGTAGTTAAAAAAAAGAACCGTGTTCGTCTCATACTGAAGCAAGAACAGACTTGGATTTAGACGTTTAATCAATTTTGTAGATGATTTAGATTTTGGAAAGCTGCGTCACTAATGACGCACTGTCATTTATTTTGGGGGTCATTTGAATTAAAATCGTGTATATGACGCAGGATTTGTGTGTCACGGAAAACCCTGGAAGTAAATATCTTCAGTAACATTAGTGATATGATGAAGTATTTTAGCATGACAATGTAGATGACGACGCAAATGCAGACAAGAGCAATGCCAGGGCTTTGACAATAACTCAGTTTTCTTCAAGAACAGCCAAGTCAATAAAACTTACAAATACTTCATTCTCCATCTTTACAGGAATAAGCTATAAAGCCATTGTGATTCCAGACTGAGATGTATTTCCTTTTACCAAGTTCAGTTAGGTCTAGCTAGGTTTCTTCACTGTACTTTACGATATGTGTGACAAGCCGTGGAGGGAATGGGTTGCTTAGTTCCACAGTGTCTAAAGATCTACTATGATTCAACCATTCCTCTACCACAGACGCACAGCTTGTCAAGTTCTGATCATGCCTCTCATGTTTCTAAGGTTCCTATCAAAGTTTAACACATTCTCCACGCTCTGTCAAGGATTTAGAAGGACAAAACGTGGTTGACTTGCATTTGTAGATCATGTGTGTGTTCACAGTTCAAAATGAATATACAAAAAAAGCAAGTAAAACCTTGCCCACTGCTCAACAATTCTAGCCACAGAGTGTTGCACTGAAGATATCAAGATATTCCATAACTTTCTACAGATGCTTCCTGAGTTCTTTGACAAAATCCTGGATTGATAAACACCAGTCATTGAGAAGGGGACATTAGTTACTTCTTTCCCTTAGGACCTTGTCGGTAGTTATGTCTGACTCTGAGACATCTAATCATAAGACAATTACTCATCGCTTTCCTGTGGAATTTAGTATAGTAAACCAGCCAGTTTTACCATATGGTGGGAGAAGTGTGCAATGCATTGTAGAAGTATACACTGATAAAGTGTTTACTAATCCTATAACACCAGATGAATGGAGAGCCCTGACTCAGGAGATTTAGAGATATCAGACACTTGAGAATCATCAGGTTGAATCTCAGGTCCTCTGCTGATGACATTGGTGGTGGTTCAGTTAAGATGAACCAATTTTTATTTATGTTGCTTTCACAATCTCAACTTGGACTTCTTGGATTCATTTTCCTATCACAGTTTTTATATGCTCTTAGACCATGCATGTCTGATCAGGCAATAGTAGAGCACAATGTGTCATAACATGCCAGATCCATAAACTTGTACATGCAAGGATGTGCCTTAACAGAGCGCAACAAAACTACTGGCAAATAGCTGAGCTTGCCAGGAGTAGAACAAAGAAACACAACAAAACCTAACACAACTTGAATGAACCATGAGATTCTGGTGAAAACAAGGCTTCCAGGTCCTGACATGGATCGTTTCTGAGTTTTGTTGTGGCTTATCACAGCTGGTAAGTTTTCTTTTGATAAGAATCGTTCCACCACACTGTGTTAGGCTTCTCATCTGTACTGGGACTGCCATGGTAAATGTTTTGACAGTTTAAAAATCTGGCTCGGCAATCATGGTCTGACACTGTTGCTTATCTGGCTCCTGTGCAATATATTACGTCAATTCCATTTCATCTATGGTTGTCTTAAATGTGACTACCGTGCCAACCGGGCTATAGTATAACTCTTTACCAAACGACAAACTTTTAGACTGGTCCAAATTGAAAGCACTTGCAGACAACAAAATAAACAAAACTCAAAAATCGAAATTTGTTTCTAGCAGGGTAGAAAACATTGTGGGAAAAGGAGAAAATATCGGTTACCAGCATTTTCTCCTTTTCCCACAATGTTTTCAAAAGGCTTCTTTCTCAGGGTCGTCAAAACCAGGAACTGTTTGGTAAAGGGATAAACGTAGCATTAACAATCGGATGCTTGCGGCGTTGCGTAACATTTTGGACCAACACCCGATTTTCTAGATACACCCGAGCAACTTTCGAAGCGCTCACGCAAATTAATGATCAAAATAAAAAACTAAAACAACCTTCGTTTTGGAATGGATGGTGGGTCAGATTCTGAGGCGCACATGCTTGTTGAAATGTTTTTCACTGATCCCGATTTCTTCATGTTTGCATTAAGGTTTCGATGTTTGTTGGTTGCTCAGCCTGTTATTATTTCGAACAGAGTCACCTCCCTTGGAAATGTATCACACCACTTTTCCGGTAATGTTAAAAATTGTCTTCAACGGTTCCGGAATAGTTTTGTATCGGCTTAAAAAAAAAAAAACAAGTGACTTCATTTATAAAAATGATCAAAACGTCTTGTGATATCAATTACAAGCAGAAAAATATGGTGCATGATTTTTTTTTTTCCCGTATTCTTTTTAGAGAAGAAAGTCAATCCTTCCAAGGCTGACACATATTTTTTTCTGTCATCTACCTCATTTTATACAAAGGAACGGCTGCCTTGCCCCCCTCTCTCTCCCCTCTGTCTGTCTATCTGTCTGTCCATCCGTCTGTCTGTGTCCCCATCCCCCCCCTCTCTCTCTCTCTCTTTCTCTCTCTCTATTCTCACACTCTCTCTCTCTTTCTCTCTCTTTCTGCCGCACGCTACCACAATACTGTTACCTCTTTTTCTGTTCAAACACTTTATGTTTAAAGAATTCTGACGGAGAAAACTCCTACAAATTCATAAATGTTTAAACGCGAAAACTGACAATTAGACACGAAAACTGACAATTAGAGTAATTTTAAGTTTTAAAAACCCATTTATGTCTGAAACGTCAAAACAGATTTTTTTTGACGGAAATGACAGTGCAGAATGTATATGACAGCATGAGTCTGAGTTATTGTTCGTCTTTTAAGATATTGAACCCCAGCATCATCGTCACACAGTTTTAATAAACTTTTTTTTGCGGGCAATAGTACTTTTCCTGGAATTGCATACGCATGGCCAGCGTTTCGACATCCGGTTATTTCGACACTTTTTGGTCATTTCGACCCCTTTCTTTTGGTCATTTCGACACCAATTTTTTTTTTTTTCAAAAAATTGTCAGTTCGACACCCGCCGATTTTTTCCCTCCAAAAAACGGAGAAAAAACCAGGTCATTTGTTGCACATTGTATTATAAAAACTTATTCTTGCAGTATATCGAAAGTAGCCTTTGGCGATCTATGCATTAACTTGGTTATTTTGGCAGATGGTCAACTATGTTGATTGCTACATCGGTGAAAAATTTATATACCTAGGTTACTAAATGCAGGAGACCGGTCACGTTTTTTTTTTTTCAGTAATAATTCAGTAATGATTGTTTTAATTAATCTGATCAAATATGTGGTTTATATTTCACAACTTTTAACTTACTATTAAAGAAAGGCGCATTAAATCCAGTATAAGCTGAATTCTGGAACTGTATATTCCTTTTTTAAAGGCAAATTTCTCAAAAATGAGTACTTTAATTCTCCTAGAGACATAATGAGCTTTGTATGTGCAAAGTTTTAAAAAAAAATCTATCCGTTGGAATTTGTAATATACGTCATTAATTGTATTGATGTTAAATTAAATTACTTCAAACTTTTACTTTGCCAAATTAAAATAACTTTGTTTTAGTGTGTGAACAAAATTGCCTTTGTTCAGATGATTTTATTTTAGGGACATACATGTACATGTTTATGCTTCAGTTCAGCAAATAGGACATACCTGTTGAGCAGATTGACTTAAAGGTGGGTATTTAGATTTTTCACATCTCACCAAATTAAAAATATATATATATCACTGAAATTTATATGAAAAAACAATACAAATCATCAATACTTAAGAATCACAAAATTACAAAAAAAAATTTTTTTGATGGTGTTCCCTTAAAAGGCTACGTAGCCTCTTAAGGTTATTTTTAGATTTCGCGCCAGAAATCAAAAAAGCATTGTGGGAATGTCGAGTGACTGGTACGTGACTAATGACGCTTAAATTCCATAACATAACAAACATGAAATTATTTTCCATAATGTCTTCTTCAAACGCTATGTTTGAAGCTTCGTCTGTGTATTTCCGGTATGTAAATGAGCGAGTTGCTCATTTAAAAATAGACCGTGTTTCCCATCGGTGTCGACCTGGGCCGTAGTAAATCTCTAATTTCTCTTGTTGTCGGATGGGTTTCGGCTACTGGGGTTTTATGAATGAAAATTAAAAGGCTTTGGGAGTATAAGGATGATTTTTTTGTATTTTTGTAAAATTTTCGTCCCAAAATCTGAAGGGCCACCTTTAAGGTTTCTATATTTGGTAAATAAAAAGAGTTTATGCAGTAATGTTTTTCACACCTTAATCTGTCTTTTGTTTAACTGTGATCGACAGCTGTTTTCATCCATCTGCCGTTTCCGTACATACATCTAATCTCGTCCGTATCAAGGGAGTTTCTATTTAGAAATATTGCTAGTCACCTGATCTTAAACATGGCGATGCTCTGTGAATCAATTAGCAACGACAATTACAGCCATGAGATTTACGGATTTTTCGGTAACAGACGAGTTTGGTAACACAGACTTACAGAGTAAATCTATTGGATGTTTCGGTAACGAAGCAATTACATGTATATGGTGTTTATGTACCGCGACGTTCTTTACACTCAATGCATGGCTTTGTTTTGTTCAAACCTTCGTTATTTAAAATCTTAATTTGTAATTCCCACCATGTTTCATAACGTTTTCTCATTCCATGCTGTATGTATAAACCATGTGGATAGCTTATCTATCAAGGGATAAAGGGTGGAAAGTGAAAAATAAAAGCTTTGAACCTATCTATCAAGGGACAAAACGGTAGAAAGTGCAAAAATAAAAGGTTTGAACAAAACAAAGCCATGTATTGGGTGTATAGATCGTCATGGTACATTTACACTATATAATTGCTTTGTTACCGATTTACTCTATAAGTCTATGTTACCAAACTCGTCTGTTACCGAAACATCTGTCACCCCAGCCATGATAATAAGCAACCTATCGATGTAAAATGCAACGTAATTGACAGGTCAAGTTGGAAAATAGATTTACAAACTTTTTATAATCTGAAATGCATTTAGAAAAATTCCCACGGAAAATTGTGAATAGTGTTTGCTTTCTGAGTGGAGTGTTACGATTGTAAAAACATTGAAGGGATGTACTTCCGGCGAAGGAATGTATACCTACCGTGTAGGTGCATATCAAACTATGTGATATAGCTGAGGGACCTGATCTTTGGATCACCCGCAGTTTGCTGAATGCTGTTCCATATTTATTGAAAGCCACGAAACAAGGCCATGTTTTCCCAGGCACAAATTCAGCTTCCGGCACAAGATTAAGGGGTGAAATATGTTGTTACCGTTGAATATGCATGATTCACTCAGAATTTATGTTTTTTCTTTAATGTTATAATATATTTTTGGTGATTAAAAAACTTCATTTCGATATGCGTTAGCTAAAATTGTCAATTAAATCCATCAAAAACTGGTAAGGCCATCATACTGTTATACCGGTATACACATGGACAGGAAATACAAACATTTAATGCGGTAGCAAAATTGATAGGTAATGATTTTCCGAAAACGCCCCCCCCCCACGGAAAAAAATCCTGGATCCACCCCTAAAGATTATTGCAGTATTTCTCTTACATAGCTATTTTCTATCCAATTTCTAATCTAAAATTAATGTCCTGATAAATTCCATTTCGTCAAGCGTTTTCTATTTTACGATTTCGTAGAATACTTGTGATTCAATAAGGGGTATTAACGCAAATATGACAAGTTCGTATATTATTCTTTTAAGAATTTACAGAGAATAAAATAGATCTGTTCATTTTCAATTTGATCAACCAGTTCCATTTTGGCAGGAAAATGGCATTGGAAATAAACCAAACAAGATTCATCCTAAAGAAAAGGCAGCCAATGGTGGGGTAAAACATCCCGTTCTTTCATTCATTTATCTAATAATTTGTGCGACTTTTAAATTTCCTGTATCTCATGAACACTTTTACTTTCTTTCCACTCTGTTTACGCTGGTTTTGGTTTACGGGAAGTTCTGTGTGCATGATCAGGAAACCGATTTAAATTAGGAAAAATTTTATGGTCAAAGGGAGAAAACTCGTACATACTGACATCACTTTCTTAATGACAGAGTCACATCCCTTATGTTTGTGGACAGCATAAAACCAAAGACGAATAGGCATCATTGCAGTTTGTGAAGACTATCTGTAACGAAGAAACGTTCGTAGAGTTGTCATTATTTCTGGTATAGTTTAAGACAGGATTTTAGATGCTGCTACTTCTGAAAATATCATGACAGAAGGCAAAAGAAAGAAAAACTAATTGCAGACGTGGTTACTATTTTGTAAATAGGTGGTAGCCTCCCTTGTATTTAGTCACATTTGTAAACAAGGCGACCGCCAAAATTTAAACTTGGAAGTAATAAATCGTTTATCAAAGTAAGAGCTCGCGCAGTATAGAAATTTTTTATTATAAAATTAATCAGCTGATGAATGTATACGATAAATAAGATTTCTTTTGTTACAATTTCAACTTATAAACCAACGACATATTTTCGTTCAATTAGGTTTTCGAGGTTATCAACAAACATTGTCAATACTGGCTGAATTGTCAAATTCCAATCATTTCTTTGGTCATTGACCCTAAGGAACAGGGGACAGAAAGTGAAAGCATACCTGAAACTTCCAAGCTAATAAATGGAGATGAAAGCTATGTTTTTTCCCGATATTATTGATGGTGATTCCAGTTTAGACCCCCCCCTTTTTTTGAGTGGAAGGGGATTTTAAGAGAGGAGGTCACTCTCTTTTACTTTGTACACTTAATCACCCAGACAATAAATTGATTTGAAATAACGCAACAGCATCCGTCTTTGACAGAGAATACCTGCGGCCAAACCATAACTTTATGAATAAACACAGGCTAAATTTGGGTGTTCTTATGATCGTCGATCTGATCTTGAATCTACACGGTCCAATCAGAATATTTATTCAAAAGAAAACTCCTTTGAAATAGAAAATATTGTTTTGTTTTTCTTTTAAATCGGCTTGAACCTTTCATTTTCCTTATTAAGCACTTTAAGGGTTAACAGAGGGTTTCGATAGACCGTATGGGTATATAAATTAACCTTGCACCGGTTCCTAAAGTTTGGGTGTAACTGTTTGTAATAGTTGAAAAAAAGACTATTCCGAGGGATGGGGGGGGTAACAATAAGGGAGAGTACTCTTCATAACTAATGGATAAACAGATTGTACGAGTTTTTTCCCTTTGACCATAAAATTACAATGGAATCTGACGGTGACCTTTTTCAGACCAGAGACCGATCAACAATGATATTTAGGAGCTTTAAATTTCTATCGTTTCCTTTACTATACACCAATTTTGATCTATTCATATTTTTATTTTCAAAAAAAAAAACCACCAAGAAAGTGATACAATGCTATCTGTAAAAAAGGGAAGTTGAATTTTTCTCTGCGGGACTACCCACGCAAGAAGCAAAATGGCGGCGATCAAAAAGAAAGACGGAGCTCCAAATGCAAAATTTTTCGAAGCTGTGGAAACAATTGCACAATTTGACTCTGTCCGTACTTGGCTACATAAAAACTGTAAAAAGGTAAAAATTGAATGCTGTTTTATCGACCTGTTTCTTGATTCATGCTACAAAACCAACTTTGTGTTCAACCGGCGTCTTACGGATCGAATCTTTTGTTCTTTTAGAATTTATAAATTTTAGATTCAGCTCAATGGCATGAATTGGTGGGAAGAGATATTTCAAGAGGGCCGAAGGTAGATGTTTTCATCATTTGTTTTCGCATCCTTGATGTATCGGATATTGGAGAAATTGTCTCAATAACTTAATAATCCTGTCAGGTATGCAGTCACCTCGAACCTAGTGTTGGGCAATCGGTTTAACCCTTTACCAGATGACAATATTTTAGCACTCTTCAAATTGAAAGCACTTGCAGACAACAATTTAAATGTGGCTCAAATTCTGCAATTATTCATTACAGTATAGAAAACATTTTGGAAGGGAGAAAAAGCTGGATACCAGCATTTTCTCCTTTTCCCACAATGTTTTCAGATGGCTTCTTTTCCAGGGTCGTTAAAAGTTGACATCATGTAGTAAAGGGTTAAAATCACAATCGATTTTCGCTTTATAATCAGAAGAGCAAACCAACTAGCTATCGATTGAACAATCAGTTTTTCCATTTTAACTGAGAATGCCTTTGCTTAAAATTTTGAGACAATTTGTCAACATGATATTATAAGTTTATAAAGATATCTTGTTTTGTACTATAAAAATCGAAGGAAATAAATTACCATTAAATTCTTTGCTTTATTTAATACCCTTTACTTTGGGTCCGATGAACCACCGAAATACCACCGAAACACCCATTTTTTTTTAGTGATTACGATAAATGAAGTTGTGGTTTTTGACCAAATTGTAATATCATTTATGAAGGAGGGTTAGTGTTAAACCTAATGTCAAAATAGCAACATGTTATTGAGGCCCACCGTGAAGAATGTGCACCAGAATAGCCTACCGTGCTGTAAATGTCCACCGAAACACCCGCTCCACGTACTAAAATTGGTGAATTCAGGGATTATACCTCCGCAATCTCCCTTCAGTTGTTTTTGTACAAGATTGATGTGTCTGAAATTTATCCATAAGTATGCTAGAAAAAATAGCTTTCCATTTTTAAGTTGGGAAAATATGAGATAAAACGTCACCAAATTAGAAAACCGGCAGCCATTTTGAATGTTTAGTTAGCACGGCACCAGGCGTAAATTGATAAGACAATTACAATTTCGCCAATAAGATTATAAATATAACCATATTACTTTAAAAATAACAAGGACAAACCTACATATCAAACAAATTTGAATATGTTAGACGAACATTTATGATCGCTTCACTCTAACAGAACAGAAGAGAACAGAACGTGCCAAGAAACTTGTGTGTTTGTCGGATCAGAGACTTACAGCATGTAATGTCTGATTTGGGTCTCACCGTCTACTTATTTCGCAAATGAAGTGGATTAGCGCTCTCTTTTGTGTGTGTCTATCATTCAAAAGAAATATAAGTGATAATTTCAAATTGATAAATCTTAGGTCTAGATTGTCGTCATCGAGATCGGGTATTTCGGTGTGTAACAGGTCAGGCACGCGAGTGTTTCGGTGATTGTTCTCAACGTAAATCAATGATCAGTGTATACTAACAGCGTCACTTTTCTCACTAATGATTAATACTCTGATTAAGTATGTTTTCTGAAAAGGAAAAGAAAGAAAAAAATCTTTTGGTGGTGTTTTGGTGGTATTTCGGTGTTTTGGTGGTATTTCGGTGATTCGTCGGACCCCCCCCCATGGTCTTTCATAAATCTATATTTTCATTTCACAAAAGAACCACTTTTTTCACTTATGAACTGTAATTTTTTCTCCCAATTATTGTTTTATTCAGAGATTTGTGTAAATTTACTGTTTAACCCTTTACCAAACAAAAATTCCCTGGTTTTTACGACCCTGAGATAGAAGCCTTTTGAAAACATTTTGTGAAAACCAGCATTTTCTCCTTTTCCCACAGTGTTTTCTACCCTGCTGGAAATAAATTTCAATTTTTGAGTTACGTTTATTTTGTCATCTGCAAATGTTTTCAATTTGGACCAGTCTAAAATTTTGTTGTTTGGTAAAGAAAATCAAGAGAGATTAGTGTAAGTTGTAAGAACTTGTTTCTCAATCAATGTAAAATAAATATGTTTAAACTAAACTAAGAGTTAATTACTAAAGTTTTGAAAGGTGCTTGTGCTTAATCTTTCCTGGCTTTTTGATGTTATATTTATATGTAAGCAGTTTCTCTTTTTCTCGTAATGTTTTCAAAAGTCACCTGCAGAAACATGAAAAATCATACCTGTGACTGTGAGGCAAATGGTTTAAACCATAACTTTGTTCACCCGCTATAGACAATAGATCCAGAGCTCCAGATAGAAGGTGTGATTTTGATTTCAAAATTGAAAATATTATTTATTCTCCTCTAAACCCTATGTTATGGGTACTCATTAGAATCGTCTCACAGAGACGATTCTAATGAGTACCCACAACATAGGGTTCGGGAGAGAAATAATGGATTTCAAATACCATCACTCCCTTTTATCTGGAGCTCTGAAATCTGTTAAAAAATTAAACACTTGACCTCGTTGTCTCTTTCCTTTTTTTAGCTCCACTGGCCAAAGGCCAGCGGGCTTATGTCATGGCCCGGTGGCCGTCATGCGTCTGTCCGTCCGTCCGTCCGTCTGTGCGTGCGTGCGTCCGTCCATCCATCCGTCCGTGCGTGTGTGCGTGCGTTAACTTTTATTTCAAACATCTTCTTCTCTGAAACTAAACATCCAAATTTGATGAAACTTCACAGAAATGATCCTGCCATGGTCCTCTTCAGAATTTCTTGAAAGAATTTGATTCCTTAAAAAACTCTGGTTGCCATGACAACAAAAGCGAAAAATATTGAAAATCTTTGAAAGTCTTCTTGTCTGAAACCATAAAGCCCAGGGGTACCAAATTTGGCATATAGCTTTATCTAATGGACCTCTGAGAAATTTCGTAATATTATAGCCCTGGGATCAAAATTGGCCCTGTGCCAGGGATCACAAGTTTAGCATGGGCTTATATATAAGTACTTTAATTTAAATAGTAATCAAGGGAAATAACTCCTGTTGTAAGAGATAAAGTTTGTTACTATTTACCTTCCTTGATTATCAAACTACAATGATACATGATTGATGTTGATATTCAAGTTTTTTTGATAGGACATGTTCTCTTGTCAGGGAGAATGATTTATTTTGATGCTAGTAGTTATGCTCACATCAGTGGAATATTAAACTTAAAGTCATCATTCAGTTTTCTTTCCAGAATGTTACCTTTCATGCCAATGAATAAACCTGCTTGTATTCACTGACATAATCTTTGCACTTAAGAAGATATGACTTTTTTTTTGTTGGGCAGGGGCGAGGTTATGTTTTTCAAGTATGTTTACTACCATACAGACTTTTTATGCTGTATGTCTCTGCAGTGCCATTTAAGTGCATGAGACATTAATTTTACTCTTTAAGAAAGGACAATTTTTTTTACTGGACCAAGTTTAAGCCATTGCAAAAGACAAATTGAATGTAGCTTAAATGATTATTTCTGTCTTTGATAGGGTAGGAAACACTGTTGGAAAAAAAAATACTGGCTGACATCATGTTGTCCTTTTCCCACAATGTTTTCAAAAGCTTTCTCTTTAAAGGTCATTAACACTTTGATTTGTGTGGTAAAGGGTTAAAAAGCCAGTGGAGCGATACAGGGCCGTCATGGCCCTCTTGTTTATCAGTAATCCATTTACATTTAAAACTAGTGCATAATTGTCGCAAAAAAGGCATTATCAGCTTATGTAAAGCAGGCATGATATTAGCTTATTGGGTGATCAACTTTATGTTGTCTGGCAGTCTGCTTGTAGCTGGGTATAAATTGGTTAGAGCAGAACAGTTGTAAATATGTACAACAAACCCTGCACTTCAGCCTTCTCGCTTTGAATGGTATGCACACTACATCATACCCCTTACTCTTATTTAACTTTCTACCGAATGAAAATAATGGATTGGTCTAAATTCAAACACAAAGTATTTGCAGACGACAATTTTAATGAGAGCAATACCTCTTGCCACAGCAATTCAAGATGAGCTAATAAAGAAAATCTCAGTGTAAGCGTTAAAGACACTGGCAATTTCAAAGTTGTATTTGTCAGAATGTCTTGCAAAGAAGCAGATAGCGTAGATTCAAGATCAGACTGCATGTTATGTGCAGTGTGATTGTATGTCTGCATAAGCAAGCAGCATCAAGGACTAATGTATATTTTCACTGCTGCTGGAATTTAAAAAAAAAACTATTAAAATTAATGTAAACTTTTGTTGGATTTTTAAACAGTACACACAAGCTGACCCACCAACAAACAAAGGATTGTCAAGTCTTGTGCTTCAACTTCTGCAGTTTCAAGAAGATGCATTTGGTAAATCTGTCAGCAATCCACCACTTACAAAACTTCCGGTAAGAACTTCTATATTTGAGTTGTGCTCTGTGAAAAGATTGTTTAACTCTTAACCACATGACAAAATTTTAGACAGATCCAAATTGGAAGCAGTTCCAAAGGATGTAGTAAATGTGTCACAAGTAATGGGATTTGTCTATAATTAGTGTAAGAGATAAGAAAACACTGTGGGAAAAGAAGAAAATGCTGGTTACCAGCATTTTCTCCTTTTCCCACAATGTTTTCAATAGCTTTCTTTCTCAGAGTTGTTAGAACTCGTGATTGTGTGGTAAAGAGTTAATGCATCTGCAAAAAGTATAGACCTGTCTCAGCCAACCCAGTCTGCATGTGAAAGGATGGTTCTACCTCATGATTCAGCAGGATTTCAGACAAAGGATCTATGTTATGGAACAACTTGCATTGTAAAATTCATTCACGACAATGCATGAAACCATTTTCAGGAGCAGCACTTACTGGTTTTCAATTTTTTTTCTACCCCAGCAGTGGTCTAAATAAATACATGTAGATGTTTTGAAATCTTTAAAGCCTTATTTTTTTCACGTAACTCTTTACTAAACACTTCTGATTTTTAACAACCCAATGAAAGAAGGCATGGAAAAATTGCGGGAGAAGGAGAAAATGCTAGTATTAAACCAGCATTTACTTCTTTACCATAAGTTCCCTACCCTTTCCTAAACAACTTTGCCTATTTGAATATCATTTGGTTTGTTGCCTATACCTAGATGCTTTCAACTTAAAACGGTCTTAAATTTTGTAATGTGGTAATGTGTTAAACAATTGTTGGTACATGTACTTACTAGAAATGCCCAATTGAGACAATTTCCAATGAGTACTTACATCAAAAGTTGCTGTAACACTAGGGTGATATTTCTTTTTTAACCACAAAAATCACTGATAAGGCCAGGGATTGATCAGCTATTTTCTCGGATGGTGCAAAGAATAATTGGTCATTTTGGTAAATTAAAGTCATATGCTGGTTACCAGCATTATCATCTTTCCCACATTGCTTTCCAAAGCCCTCTTTCTTAATCTTTTGGTCGTTAACACTTTGGATTTTGTTAAATTATAAAATAGTTCCTTAGCAAGTTTGTAATTTTATTAGGCTTTTGATATTTGTATGTAGAACCACCATGGCCTCATTACAGCACTACATGTATTACATGGCTTCTGGATTTGTAAATGCCAGTGTTTATTGTACTTCCTTAAAACACTTCACTTCTTCCAAGGTTTTAAGTATGGACATAGGTGACCTCTCTATACATGTATCATATTACCATAAATATCAGGGGCAGTAAAATTCTCTTGTATGATTTACTTGCTTCAAATATCCATTTGTTCATTTTTGATTCTCCTTGGGGTAATCAGAACTGCTGTGTTTTTTCCTAGGATCTTATTCAATTTTTGTTATCACTATATTGAATGCTGCTCTTTGTTAATTTGCAGATGAAATGTTTCCTTGATTTCAAACCTGGAGGAGCCCTTTGTCACACACTAGCTGCAGTTTTTAAGTTCAAAACAGATCAGGGATGGTGAGTTATTCGTAAACACTTCTTCATGTACACCTCCACAAAAAAGTGGTATACTGAAGCGATTCTTTTCACCTATCCTTGTACACATGTTGGTGCAGTGAACTACCTCTACTGTTTTGCTGACATTGTGTTGAAGATTTGTACCACTGTTAGTCAGAAACTTTAGGCATGCAAGACACAATTTGTGTCAAAGTATTATATATATCTAACCTTGAATTTAAACATTAATTGTGTAGTACATGTTAGGTCTCAACATGTGTCTTCTCAATCAAAACACTTGAAGAAAATATTAAGTGACTTTTTATAACCATTCAAATTTGCTATCCATTGAAGCTTTTGAAGGGGTGGTTTGTAAGTCAAAAGAATAGGATATACAGTAAAAGGTTAATGTCAAATTCTAAACCTACCAAACTAAACTGAAAAGGACACAAAGCAGAAAAGGTCCCCCCCCCCCCCCCCCCCCCCCCCCCGTGTTCTTTACTGTTAGCTAAGCTTGTCCACCTTGGATGTATGAAGTTGTTATTTTAAACCCTTTCCCACAAAATCTAGAGTTTCAACAATCTTTAGGAAAAATGGTTTTGAAAACACTAGGGGAAATGATAACCAGGACTTTCTCCTTTTCCCACTATGTTTTCTTCCTGTCTTTTTATAGACAAATCCCACAGTTTGAGCCATATTCAGTTTGTTGTCTAAACTGCCTTTTGATTTGGACAAGGTTGAAAATTTGTCATTTAGTTAAGAGTTTAACCCTTTACCACACAATCCCGACTTTTAATGACCTTGTGAAAGAAGCCTTTTGAAAACATTGTGGGAAAAGGAGAAAATGCTGGTAACCAGCATTTTCTCCTTTTCCCACAATGTTTTCTATCCTATCAAGCTCTACTTTTATCATTTTGAGCCACTTTTAATTTGTTGTCTGCAAATACTTTCAGTTTGGACATGTCAAAAATTTTGTCGTTTGGTAAAGAGTTAAGTAGACAGTGAACTATAATAGATATGAGCTCTGTTGTGCCATACTTGGGCGAAAGGGAGGTATAATGCATCTCCATTATCAATTATACCAAGGAAGTCATTGCATAACTATTGATCCATAAGATCCGTTTTGTCTTACAACCAGCTGAATCCTTAGGTAGAACAGTGCCTGGACAGGCAGAAGATTTACAATTAGCAGAAAGTTTTGACCCAGGTCATCCTGCATTGACTGTGTAGGCTAACCTTGGTCAATACTTAATGCAATTGCATTAAACCTCTTTGTCACAGGACATGACTCATTAATGTTAACATGATCTGTCCATGTATTGCAGGAGACGTTTTGACTTCCAGTCACCCTCCAGAATGGACAGAAATGTAGAAATGTTCATGCAGATCTTGAAATCTGTCACAGCAAACAAATGTTACATCCAACCTTGTATTTTTATCAAACAAAACCTGGAGAAATCTCTGATTTCCCGCCTCAAAGATATAATAAAGCGTCACCAAGGTACCACGGCAGAAGATGAAGAAGATGCCACCCATGTGATCCATGGAATGGCACCGGCCTCTGATGGTAAGCTTGTTGGACGATAAATATCTTGAGTCAAATCCTTTACCTAACTCTCCTGTTTATTGACAATCAGGTGACTTTTCAGCACATTGTGGGAAAAGAAGAAAATGATTCTTACCAACAATTTTCCTTTTCTACTATGTTTTCTATGCTTTCAAGTACAAATCCCATTATTATACTCCCCTCTGTCTTTCCCTCTTTGCACCTTCCCCCAGCCCCATCCCCCAAAAAATCATATCCATATATTTCTGTCAGCATTGTAGAATTACCTCCCCTGGAACTTAGGTTTGCACAAAGTATTTGTTAGGTATTAAATGTGTCTTTCCTATGAAAGCAATTTCCAGTGGTATTAAGTCACCTTGCTTGACATTTCTAGTTTAACCTTTTACCACACAATGACGACTTTTAACGACCCTGAAGAAGAAGCCTTTTGAAAACATTGTGGGAAAAGGAGAAAATGCTGGTCACCAGCATTTTCTCCTTTTCCCACAAAGTTTTCTACCCTATCAAAGAAAAATTGTGTCATGTGAGCCACTATGAAATTGTCGTCTGCAAATGCTTTCAATTTGGACAGGTCTAAAATTTTGCCGTGTGGTAAAAGGTTAAGCCTCATTTGTCACCAAAAAGTGCTTCAATATTGATAAGTATAAGGTTGTCCATTGTCATTTATGACAACAAAATTTTGCACTTGTCCAAATCCAAAACATTTGCAGGCCACGAATGCTGTTCAAATTGTGGGACCTGCCTGTGAACCAGTAGAAGTCAGTGTGATAACGTCTTTGATGAACGAAAATGGGTTGGGTTGGGTGAAAAACTAGGTCACAAGGTTAAATCTTAGAAAAACCTTGTTACACTCTAGAGGCCACAATTTAAGTTCAATACTCATGAAACTTCGTCAAAATATTTGTCTTGATGACATCTTAGATGAGTCTAGAGAAAGCTTGTGTACATGCTAGAGGCCAAATTTGCAAATTTTCAGTTCACTAATTATGAGAGCTTGTTGGAATGTTTGTCATGATATCTCGAAAGAGATTTAAAATGGATCATGTTTGGTCAAAAGGCTCAGGTGAGCAACTTCAGGGCCATCAAGGCCCTCTTGTTTTAACAATGTTAGAAGACTGTGGCAAGAAGAGCAACTGCTTGAAACGAACTGCTTCCTTTTCCCAAGTGTTTACTGCTTACTCTGTCTGCAGAGGGACAGTCAGTACATGTAGATCTTGCAACACTAAAAACTCTCTGATTTATTATAAAGCTAAGAACTATAGATATGAAGAGTATATACACAATACTTACTGCAGGTGACTCCTACCATTGCACAATAGTCCCATTTTATAAACATTATGGCAAATAAAGAATTTGCTCTCAATTTCTCCCTTTGCCAAAATGTATTCAAAGGTATTTAATTTTAGTACATGTGAATACCAATACATGTATTTATTTTAAATGTATTTTTTTAAAGTGTCTTGCTGCAAATTTTTTTCAGGAGATTTTTTGTTAAATGTTAACACTTGAATTGTTCTTTTCTAAAGCTTTAACCACTCAATCCCAAGTTTTAACGACCCTGAGAATAAGAACTTTTGAAAACATTGTGGGAAAGGGAGAAAATGCTGGTAACCAGCATTTTCTCTTTTTCCCACAATTCTATCCTTCACAAAACATATTGCAATTTTTCAGTAACTATTGTTTTATCATTGGTAAATGCTTTCAATTTGGACCAGTCTAAATTTTTTTCATTTGGTAAAGAGTTAACATGTATTTACTCAGAATTGTCTTATTTACATGTACATGTATGTGAGTCTGATGACTATCCATAGTAAAAGTACCAGGTATTTGACAAATAGATTTGTGTGGAATAAGATAACCACACATAATCTTGTCATAATATCTGATATATGGTATTATGCATATCTATATGATTTATTGTAGAAGAATGGTGCAGACCTATAATCAAAAGAGAGAGAAGTACGTTACTTCACTGGTGGAATACTCCAGACAGGTATGTTATATTTATAAATCTTATATTTATATACAGTATATATTTATATACTCAGTTTTTTTGTCGCTTTGCTACTTTTCATTGCTTTGAGTGCCAAATAAAATTGACATTTTTAGGCTGACAGTAAAAATAATGCAAACTCTGGTAGTTCAAAGCTATTTCTGCTAGAAAATCATGACCAGCGCCAGCATTTTCTCCTTTTCCCACTATGTTTTCTAACCTATCAAAGACAAATATCATTTGGGCTAAATTTAATTTGTAATCTGCAAATACTTTCAATTTGGTCAAGTCCAGTATTTTGTTGTGTGGTAAAGAGTTAAAATGAAAATTAATTAATAAATGCATAGCAAACAAAGCATGGATTTTTTGTCACAAGGAATTGATCAGGTAGCTTTTACTATAATAGTCAACTTAACTCTTTACCAAACGACAAAATTTTGGACCTGCCAATGTTGAAAGCATTTGCAGACAACTATGTAAATGTGGCTCAAACCAAGGGCATTGCCTTTGAAATGCTAGTAAGTATTGTCCGAGGAGAAAATGCTGGTCTCATCCAATGCAAATACATAGGGCAATATCAAAGTATATAACAGTATGAATATTGACATATGGCTAAATGATTAGTTTTAACATTTTTTAGTATTAAAATTAAACAATATCAAATATTGCAGTTATGACATATGGCTACTTGATCAATGCTCAGACATAGAACCTGAGGCTGCTTGGACTCCACCTGGAGCCTGGGAGGTGAGTGTTTGTTCTAGGCTTGAAAAGATTTCTATATCCAGCTTAAAAAATAGGGTTAACTTTTTACCAGACCATATAATTTTAAACTTTTCCAAATTGAATGGAAAGCAGTTGCAGACATCAAATTGAATGTAGCCCAAATGAAAGGATCTGTCTTTGAAGGGGTAGGGAATAGATGCTATGCATTTGCAGATTATGTAGGTCAGGATCAGACTTTGCAGAATGTGCAGGTATTTTAATGTATTGATCTAGTTAAACAGTTCTCTAAAAAATTACATTGATTAAGGTCATGAAAGTGTACTTTAAATTTCAGAAATTATTTGTAACCTTTACCACAAACCGAAAAAATGCTTTTGTGAGTATTGTGAGTAAAACAGAAAGTGCTGGTAACCAGATTGTTCCCCTTATCCCACCATGTTTTTTAACCTATCAAAGAGGAATTTCATCATAAGGGACACAATTAGTCTGTGGCCTGCAAGTGTTTTCAATTTTGACCTATCTACAATTTGGATGATTAGTAAAGAGTTAAACCTCTAACTTCAAAGATGCTATGCCCCTATAGGTCAGTGGTAATGTACATGGCTAGTGCTCCAGCAGCTGTGAATTTTTATCACAGCGCAGCCTAGACCTCCTCAGTGATGAAAGTCAATGTGACATAGTTGATTCCTCTTTTACAGCTGAAAACTGTATTAACTTTATGGCTTTGACAGAGAGTTTTTTAACCCTTTACCACACAATCCCCAGTTTTGACCCTGAAAGAGAAGGATTTTGAAAACATTGTGAGGAAAGGAGAAAATGCTGGTAACCAGCATTTTCTCCTTTTCCCACGTTTTCTGTCCTATCAAATACAGAAATCGCCATTTAAGCTACACTTAATTTGTTGGCTGCAAATGCTTTCAATGTGGTCCAGTCTGAAATTTTGTTGTGTGTTAAAAGAGTTAAAACAGGTAAAAGTAAGCCAGGAAAACATGGATAGGTATAGTGATTGCCATAGGACTCTCTAAAATACATGTTTTGTCATTGAAAAGACATAAAACACCAAACTAACAATTTCTGAAACCAGGAGAAAGTATGTATAGAAAGACAGAATTTACATGAAGTATTTTGAAGTTTTTGCCTTATTTTGACATGGCATCCAAAAATAAGGATTTAGAGTATTAATTTGTCATATTTTATGTTTTAGAGCATTTTTTTTTTTTTTTTTTGATTGGTTAAAATTATGGATTTTTTATACTCCCACGAAATGAATGTTTTCGGGGGTATACTGGAATCAGCCTGTCTGTCTGTCTGTCCGTGTGTCCATCCGTGTGTCTGTCTGTGTACAAATAATTGCCTGTTTCTGTCAAAGCGCTGGCGGGGGTATTAAGTCACATTCAGTGACAGCTCTAGTTTGTTACGTTTTATATCTTTAGGTGTCAGCAAACTGGTTACTAGACTTGGATGAGTACAATGAGTGGATGAACGAAGAGGATTATCTAGTAGAGGAGGAGGTTTGTTATGTAGTAGGGGGTAAAGTCCGTGTGAGTATTGTATTCACTGTTACACTGCATAGTTCCCTGCTTAACACACACAGTTACTGTTCACTGGTCACATGCACAATTTTCTGTACACAGTTACTAGGTAAATTTTCATGCATAGAGTCCTTTTTCACCATGATCCTGTAAGCACTACATTGCCTGTTATGTGCACTAAATCACCTGAACTGTTGATGCGGTATAAAACAAGATCCATTGATTTATTAGCTCAGCTATTTTCAAAGAAGATGTCATAGCCCTGAGATCATCTGGATTGTAGTGCAAAAACATTTTATAAATTCTCTGTTACTACTGAAGATATGTTTACTTCAAAGTAGGACAATTTGTTAATTATTAAAAGGGGAACCCATACAAGAAGGGCAGGTAACCAATAAAGTATTTTTGACACAGTTATGCCCTTTTTTTGACTTACAATTTTCACTGAAAAGTCAAGCAACTGCAGCTCAGCATTAGCACCTGCATGCTATGCTCTTGCTCTTGTTACTAGTTCCTTTCACCACCACCCCCACCACCCCCCACCCCCCCAGAAAAAAAAAGTGGACTTGAAAACATCCCTAGTAAGATAGGGATAGCCATCATGAACTGTTGTTCAATTATTGAAAACATGTAAAGGTACCTTGAGCAGCAATTTCTGCTTTACTATTTTCAAAAGTGTGCTGCAAGATGCAAATGCAAATAGTCTTGTGCAGGAGATAATTATGTAATGTCACTGTTGGATTACCAGATTATGTACAGAGCATACCTTTGACCCTTGGCCAGACCAAACAATCCCAAGATTTAAGTACCCTTAGAGACCTTTTGAAAACATTGTGGGACATGGAGAAAATGCTGGTAACCAGCATTTTCTCCATGTCCCACAATATTTTCTCCATTTCCAACAGCAAATCCCGCTATATGAACCACATTTTGTTATCTGAAAATACTTCCGATTTGGGCAAGTCTACATTTTTGTCATGTGATAAAGACTCGACTGCAGCCTTCCACTGCCTTACACCCTGACACAAACAGAAATTAAAATATAATTGCATACTCTCAGACTTTGCTATTATCACTTGGTTGATGAAAAGGTCTAAAACCTGTACATAACATAAGTGGAAATTTCATGGTGATACCAATGATATGTAAAATAAGTACTAAACAATAAGTACAATATTCTACAATACTATTCTAGTAGCTATCAATATCAGGAGAATGGTTGATGTAACTGAATTATTAATTTATTGTTAATAGTTGTTTACAATTAGCAGACGGTTCATGAGATATGACACATGACTGAACATAAGAGAGGGAACTATGTGGTTCATATGTGCTGTGAATATTGAATACAGATGTACTAGACTTTGCTTCCTGAAATTATTAGTTACTTTATGACTTTTGTTCTGACTTTGATGCTATCATGGGCAACATAAATAACTTTTATTGATGGTTTAGATCAAGATTATACGAGAAAGGTCGTGTTCCCTGATCTTTGATAGACACTGTTGGCTATTTGATTCTAACTTGTGACCACAGTTTGATACATTTGCCGCAGGTAATGTATTTTGAGATCTCAAAAAAGAAAGATGTTGAATTTATTGCTTTGGTTGCAAGAATTACAAAAAAAAATACATTTAATTTTTATATGAGGAAGATAAAAGTCAGACCTGGGACTATTTTTTTACCAACTGCTAGGATTCTTTATAAAGCATTTTGATTGTAATTCTCAAAAATTTTCTAAATTTTGAAAGTAATCCAATGATTGCTTGATACATAAATAGACATAGAAATATTGTGGCAATAGAGAAATTGCATGTAACAAGCTATTCCTCTTTTTGCCATAATTTTTTTTTAACCATTTTGGCGCCCAAGGTGAAAACAGGGACTTTTGCGGACGGCATAGATCAAGATCAGACTGCACAAAATGTGCAGTCTGATCTTGGATCTATTTTGTCCGCTTGTTTAGTCAAGCCTATGAGACAAAAATCCCTCAGAGTCTCAGAGAATTCTGTTTTCAGGCATCGAACTGGATCAAGTTTATATGAGCTGCGCTCTGTGAAAAGGGGGCTTAATGCAACTGCGAAAAGTATCGACCCACGTCAGCCTGCGCATTCTGCGCAGGCTGACCTGGGCCGAAACTTTTCGCTATTGGTCAATTTTCTGTATGTCCAAGGAGCAGTCTACCTCATGATTAAGTCGGTTGTTAAAAAAGTGGCTATTAAGGATCCATATTTATGTGACGGCTTGCTTGGTATAATGCATCACGGAGATGCATTAAGCCCCCTTATGCCAGAGTGCGGCTCATATATTTGGTGCTGAAAGAGTTAAAAAAGTGTAAAAGTTGTCCACAGGTGGTACTATTTCATTTTTGCTATATTGAATCATTTCATGGTCACAGTTTCATTGTAGATTCTCTGTCATCACAAGCAGCTGGTTGTAAAATCTTTACCAAATAACGCTGAGGATGATGCCTTTTGAAAACTTATCGAAAAAAGAAGAAAATGCTGGTGACCAGCATTTTCTCCTTTTTCCCACAATATTTAGTACCCTTTCAAAAACTTTACTTCATTTTTACTACTCACAAGTTTGTCATGTGAAGATACTCTCAACTTTTAAGAAATTTGTATTTTCCATTAGGGAAAGAGTTAACTTGTATGATCATGATTTTTTCAATCCAAGTAGAAAAAAACTTGATGTTGTTTTTCATGTAGTATGAAGGCAAAAAGGCAAAGAAAAGGCTGCCATCCAAATATACATTTGAAGAGGTGAGTCAGAGTAAACTATGTTAATTGTTGATTAGTTTTTGCACTTTATTTGTTATGGTATAATCTGTTTTATTCTCTTGGTGTTAAACACAATTTATCTTCAACAGTAGTGCAGATATTTCTTAGTGACAAGTGTCCCTTGTCATGGATTTCTGATCACTGCATGTATTGCAGTTTATTTCTCTGAAACGACTGGCCCAAGTTAGATTTAATGCAAATGTTCCTACCTTGGTTTTCTGTCAGATTTCTTTATAAAACTTAGTTCAGTGCAGAGCTTTGGTTGCCATGGCAACAAAACTGAAAAACTTGACAAGCCGAACAAAACTTTTAAAAATCTTTTTCAACTCCTTAGGCTGGACATGTTTGCTATTTGGCTTGAATTATCCTTGGGTAAAACCCTTGTAGATTTCGCGATAGAGTCATGATCTGTTGTAAAACATGCCCTACCCTTCCCCTGGAAGTTACTTTTCAAAATTTTACTATTTGTTGAACAGCATATAAATAACATTTGGCATGAATAACCCTTGGGCGGACCAGTGTCAGATCTTCTTGTAAGAGGAAGTTGTAATGTATCAATGTTTTCACAGGTATTTGGAGATGAGAAGAAAGACAAAAAGAAAAGTAAAAGAAAGAGATCCCCCTCTCCAGTCCCAGAGAAGAAGAAAAGGAAGAGGTACATTATTTCTCGGCATTATTAAGGAGCCATGTGAAAACATTGTAGAAAAGGGAGAAAATGCTGGCTCCTTTTTGCACAGTGTTTTCTACCATATCAAAGAACAAATTCCATCATTTGACCATTATTTAAATTGGTGTTTGTAAATGCTGCCAGTTTGGACAAATCTACATTTTGCTTGTGTGGCAAGGACTTTAAAAAAAAAAAAAAGGCATTTTTGACATAGTTATGCCCCCTTTTTGCTGAAAATTTCACTGAAAAAATACCCGCAGCCGAACCTGGGCACCCACACACAGTGCTCTTGCTTTCTTTACAGTGGGCGTACTATACCAGGGTCAGCGCTGAAGAAAGGTAGATCCTACAGAGAGGATGACGATGAGGATCTTACAGCTGAACTTGAAGATCCAGTGCCTGAAACCAACATACAGGAAGTTCCTCTCTCAAAAACAGGTCTCTCTACATTTATTCTTCTTTAACTCCTTCATTATCATAGATGGACCAAGAGGATTGTGTGGACAGTGTAGATCAAGATCAGACTGCACAGAATATGCAGTCTGATCCCTGATCTGCACTGTCCTCAGCTTTTTTCTAGATAATGACCAAACTGTCTCTTCCTCTTGCAGGGAAACTGTATGCATAGCTGTTGAAAAATGTTGCAAAAGAGTAAATTTGTTATTTTTGGTTGCTGCTTAAGGGACAGGGGATTTCGTTTTGGCTTAGTATATCAATCCTGTCTTTTGGTCTGATTTTTCTCTGTACAAAAAAATGGAATACCAGTTTTAACACAGGATGTTGCTTCATTTATTTTCTTATTGTCTTTAACATAATACATGGTGATAAAATAAATTAGCTTGTCCCTATTATAGGCATTTGAAGACAGGTAAGCAGCAGAATAACAGATGAGCATTTGCATTGGTTGTTGTTCTATTGTTATTGGCAGTGACTTCTTGACATTAACAAGTTTCATTGTGTCAGACCTTATATTAGTAAGACTTATACTGAGTATTTTCACACAGTGCCACGTTGTTCACTATGCAGATTTGGTTATGCCAACGTACTAAGAAATTTTCATAATTGTCTGAAGTTAAGTTTTTTCATACAATACTTAGTGAATGTTTCTCAAATGTCTTTTATATTGCAGCTTCTACCCGAAGTAACAAAGACAGTGAATTTCAGCCCATTAAAGGAGGTTCTGTGTTAGATATGGATGAGGAACAGTCACAACTTGTAAGTACTGTAGTGATTGTCTGTATAGTTATACAACTTGACTGTGATAATTCTTTACCACATGACAAAATTTTGTCCCTGTGAAAAATCAAAGCATTTGCAGATGACAAATGTATCCCACAATGTTTTCAAAAGCCTTACTCCTGAAGGTTGTTTAAAGTTGGAATTGTATGGTAAAGAGTTGAGTTAACCCTTTACCATACAATCAGAGTTTCAACAACCCACTTAACTCTATACCACATTACAAGGTCTGAGACTTGTATTTACAGCATTTGCAGACAACAAACTACATGTGACCTAAACACTGGGATTTGTCGTTCAAAGGGTAAAAACATGGTGTTAACATTTTCTTTGTTTTAGCTTGGCCCTTTTAAAAGAGAGTATTGGGGTATTGTCATAGCCCTGTTAATTATCTGCAACTGTGTTGTTGTGTAGAAATTTAAAAACATTGACATTTTCTCACATTTCTGCTATGACTGAAGATATTAGATATTCACTTCCAGTGTTTTAGCAAGACTGTGACTTTACAACTTTCTTGCCAAAAATGTGAATTGTATCATGAAAAGCTACCTATAAAAAATTATAACATATTTGTGGCTTTAAACCATGCTATCGATTAATCAGTTAAATTGACAATATGACTTTTCTTATTTTAGAATGGTGAAGAAAAAGCAGAGGAAGAAGGTGAGCAGGATGAGGGTAAAGAGAAAGAAGACAATGATGATTCAGTGACAGAACAAACACATCACATCATTATACCAAGTTATGCTTCATGGTTTGATTATAATGGAATCAACGCCATAGAGAGAAGGGCACTGCCAGAATTCTTCAATGGGAAAAATAAATCAAAGTCACCTGAAGTGTAAGTAGGAAGTGGAAGGTATAATATACTGTTGGTGCTTTTTATACCCCCGCAAAACGAATGTTTTCGGGGGTATACTGGAATCAGCCTGTCTGTCCGTGTGTCCGTGTGTCGGTCTGTGTACAAAATACTAGTAATTTTGTGTCGCGAAATCCTCCTACAGTTTTGCTGCTATTGTATTGAAAGTTTGTTGATACATTGATCATATATTGAAGTTGTGCAAGACGCAGTTTTCAATCATCTACTCCCTATGACTCAAGGGTAATCTCCCCTTGAACTTAGAAAATTTTTTGTTAAATTGCCTGTTTCTGTCAAAGCACTGGTGGGGGTATTAAGTCACATTCAGTGACAGCTCTAGTTGCTGATGCCTTAAGTCCCCTTTTCACAGAACAGTGGTCAGGATGAGCTATTTCTCCTTTGCACAGTGCTTTCATAGGTATTTGAGTGGTGTGCTGGCAAAAAGGTTAATGCATCTCTATAATGCATTATACCAAGCAGGTCATGACATAATTATAGATCCATAAAATCCATTTTGTCTAACAACTGGCTGAATCCTAAGGTGAAATGGTCCTTGAACATGCAGAAAATTTACCAGAAGTAAAAAGGATCGACCCAGGTCAGCCTGCACAGGCTAACCTGAGCTGAAACTCTTTGCAGATGTATTAAACCTCCTTTACACAGAACATGATTATTTTTTATTTAACCTTGTTTAAGTGTATGATCCATGTTTGGAAAAAGTGATTTGAAAGTTGTCTGGGGTAAATTAATTCAGGAGTCAATGATTAAAAAAAGCTGCAGAAATTTTTTTAACAGTCAGTGTAAAAGTTGGTAGGTGTCTCCGAATTCAAGAACCAGAAAATAATAATTTCACTTTGTGTGAAAGCAAAGACTTTGAATTATCTCTATAGGATTTATCAGGTTTGTAACACCTTGCTTAGATTAGTATTACCTTGTTGATGAAATTAATGTAGCCCAGATCAGCTTGATTTTAAAAAAAAATGTTGAGGTAATTTTTTGTGAAATAGCAGGTTTCCAACACATTTTTTGTTTGATATTTACTTATAGATGATTTTATGAATATGTGATATTTTTTAGATACATGGCCTACAGAAATTTCATCATAGATACCTACAGATTAAATCCCATGGAGTACCTCACTAGTACAGCTTGTCGACGTAACTTGGCAGGAGATGTTTGTGCTGTTATGAGGTAAAGCTAGAGTTTGTTTAATTCTGATTGCAAGTATCAGAACCCTAACTTACAACCCAGACAACATCCTATCTGAAGTTGATCATTATTATATTGACTTAAATAAACTTCATGTAATTGACGTAGGCTTCTTGATGTTGAATAGCAGCTTGTTGCTTGGATATACTTTTAGAATAATGGAGTTTAAGTTTAGAAATACTTTGAAAGCGTGTCCAAACTTACTGGTCACTAGGGTAAATCCAATTGCTCTGGTAAACAAAAATACAAATAGGTCCTCTGGGTCAGAGATGATGGTAATTAATTGTCGGGAAATCCTATTTTGATTCTTGTGGACATTCCTGGTCACTCAAACATAGTTAGGCACTGCTTAGCACAACCTTGTGCCAATTAAAGAAGTGGATAAGTGACCTGTCACTGTGGTATAACTGAAATACTTTTGACGCAGTATAAAACCTATTCAAACAACAGGCAGTACACAGTAGGAAATTTAGATGGATGTTTTTTTGTGATAAATACTACATGCTTATCCAAAGGGCACTGTATTGGACAAACAATTCACCCTGTATGATATGGTAATTTCATACTTCAAGGGTCCATGCATTTTTGGAGCAATGGGGATTGATCAATTACCAAGTAGATGCTGACAGTCGTCCCACAGCGATGGGTCCCCCACCCACCTCTCATTTCCACATCATGGCAGACACTCCATCAGGAATACAGCCTGTTAATCCTCCCAGGCTGAATCAGGTATTAGCAAATTTGCTTGACCATTAACCTTTACACTCTGATTCACTCCTTACCAAATGAGATAATTTGTGCTTTGTGAGTATTTAGAGTTTTTTTCTTCAGACAACAGCTGTAATATGATTCAAATCATAGGATTTTTCCACTAAAAGGATAAAAGTCATCTTGGAAAAGTAGAAAATGCGAGTTACTAGCCTGTTCTGCTTTTCTTGATATGTTTTTAAATTTTCTGTTGCAAGATCACAACACTTGGTTGATAGAGGTTTTAAAGGCCTCTGTAGAAAAGAGTGTCACAAATGAACAAATACCGTTTGAAATGTACAAAAACAAGAAAAAAATGAGATGAATAAATAAAGAGATAACTAATTTTACAACATTTTCAAAAGCTGTCAGATGAAGAGGCTTAAAAAAGGGCTTTCACATATCACAGGTTGATTTATATGTACATGAGGATGTAAAAAAGTTGTGATATTTTGATCTTTCTCTCTACCTTTATTTGTTACCTTAAGAAAAGTCTGTATTGTTCTATTTGAAATGAACTGTAGGTTTCTTTACATCATCAAACAGGATGTATTTGACTAAACATACTCAGTACATCTGCATCCCTCAGTCTTCAACTACTGTAGCCTAGGAATAAGAAAAAACTGTATGGCTATGTAACATGCAAAGCTGACATACGAGTATAATTGTATGCTTTAAGTTTCAAGTTAGTAAGTGGCACAAAAGAAATTTATTAGAAGGTATCTGAATTCTGTACAAAACAATAAAATCTTAGACATGTCCCAAATTGAAAGCATTTGCAGAGGACAAAATAAATGTAACTCAAAAATTGAAATTATTTTTTGGAAGGGCTGAAAACATTGTGGGAAAAGGAGAAAGGGTTGGTCACCAGCATTTTCTCCTTTTCCCACAATGTTTTCTGAAGCATCTTTCCGCGGGGACGTTTGGTAAGGGGTTAAACATTTGTCATTATATTACATAGTGATGTACAAATGAACTGTAACATTCATTTATGAAATAGAATCAAGCCATTTTGACATTAATGAATTTGATCCTTCAGCCTTCTGCAGCCAAACAGATTATCAATTTTGATGAGAACAAAGACAGTGATGAAAGAAAAGAACTCTCCAATTTTGGACTACGCACAGATATATATGGAAAGAAAAGTCAGAAGGTAAGGTCAAGGCCACTTATATATCGCTGTTCTTTAGTATCCTAAACCACTCCTACTATAGGCCTTTGGTGAATTTGTGCCATATGTAAGCCACCATTAGTCTGCACATACATCCAGTCTGAGCTTAGTTTGCAATCTTCACTTGAATTCACTTTTTGTGTCAGTCATTTGATCCCCTTTGAATATCAGTAGAAGGAACAAAATCTGTTTTTTGATTCTGCACTACATGTCTGTGAAAGTGGCAAAATGTGGGCTGATAAACTTTGTTTTGCGGAATTCACTGGCCTAGTCTGGGCACTAATTCTATGTCCTAGTCCTAGTCTAGTCTAGTGATTGACTAGTCCTAATCAGTCACATGTTTAGCTTTTAATATAGTGGTCATGAGTTGAAGATGTGGCTTTTCAGTGTTAGGTGATGGTCATTGCAATAGAAATTATTTCTGCTGAAGTTAAATGAATACTTCAGATACAGAGAACATTAATTTTAAAGTTAAGACTGTTTTAAGCCTTAACTACACAATCCAAGTTTTAACGACCTCAAATAACGGTAACCAGCATTTTTTTTTTTTTTTTTTTTTTTTTTTTTTTTTTTTTTTCATTTCCCAAAAATGCTTTCAACTTTTCATAAACTATCCCAAATTTTTTGCTACATGTAATTTGTCTACTGGAAATGCTCTCGATTTGGACAATTCCAAAATTTTGTCGTCTGGTAAAGGGTTACTCTCTGAAACAAAGGGTTCATACATGGCTCAGTTGTAAGGTATAGGATTCATAATTGGGAGATCTTAGGTTAGATCCTGGCCCAAAGCTCTAGATTTTTTATGGAAATATCTCTGGACTAGACAATTCAGAAACCAAACTGACATTAAACGCTATGCAAGCAAACAAACAAACTTTACTACTATCCTTATGAAATCCTCAATAGACGTGTTAGAATAGCCAAGGATAGAAGGTTAAGATAGTTCATTTTTACACTCTGTTCCTCCAGGACAAAGGAGCAGCAACTCGAACCAGGGATTGGACGGACCAAGAAACACTTTTACTTCTAGAGGCTCTAGAAATGTACAAGGATGATTGGAACAAGATCAGTGAGCATGTAGGGAGTCGTACACAAGATGAATGTATTCTACAGTTCCTACGATTGCCCATAGAAGATCCATACTTGGAAGAGGATTATGGACATTTAGGTATATAGTCAAAATTTTTGCCAATCTTTCTTCTGTTTTTGAGATCCTAAGTACAAGGACTAATTTAAACATTGTGGAAAATGAGAATGCTAATAACCAGCATCTCTTTGTTCCCACAATGTTTCCAACCCTTTTCAAATGCAAAAGTTCTTTGAGAAAGATTTAATTTGTCAGCTGTACATGCTTGCATTATAACAAGTCTACAATGTTGAGGTCTGATAAGAAGTTGGATGCTGTGATGATTTTTCATTTTACTGTTTTATTAAGGTGTTCCATAAAAAAATGTTTAGCTTTACGAAGAAGCTTTTATCACCTGCAGTCTCCCTTTCCTGTCTTTCTTTGTGCACACCATTTTCAAACACCTTGTGGCTAAATATGAAAATTGCTCATAATGAGCAGCTTCTCCTCTGTGCATGGTGTTTTCACTTATATTTTTTGTGAGGATTTTTTCAAAGTCCTGTGCTGTAATTTTTTTAGTAAGGTAATAAGTTAATATTTATGTTTAATTTTAGTTACACATTTGACAGTAATTACATTGTATTACTTTGACAGATTGATAGATAGAGATGGCTGGTAGCTTTAGTATGCATAGAGTCAGTTTATGTACTTTCAATTTTGGCTGTAGCCTTTTGGCTTGATACTGATACATAATGATTCAAAGTTCATTGGATATTATCATGCCCAATCTAACGGTATCAATAACATAGGTTTAGGTAAAGAAATTGATATTTGTAGAGTGAGGACACCTGTAATTTTGCCCTAACTGAATGTCTTTATTTGTACATATATTGTGATTTTCAGGACCTCTGTCATACCAACCCTTGCCATTCTCACAAGCTGGCAACCCAGTCATGTCAACTGTGGCATTCCTTGCTTCAACTATTGACCCAAGGGTGGCTAGTGCTGCAGCTAAATCTGCACTAGGTAAGGAAGTTTTGCTCTTCTTTGCTCTGTAGGTCTGGTTTGAAATTGTAGGAAAATGTGCCCATAGGTAACAGAGTTGTATATTTGAAGTGGGTTTTACAAGCAAGGATCACAACATAGCAGGGTAAACAAACCAGCCCCATACAACAAGTTGGCTAAGCTAGAATACTGACTGTAGCCAGCAGACTGAAGCTCTGACATTCAGCAACTTCTTTACTAGATGACAAAATTTAGAATTTGTCCAAACTGAAAGTCATTGCAGACAACAAAAAATAGCAAAAACGTTGTTAGAAAAGGAGAAAATGCTGGCAGCCAGCATTTTCTCCTTTTCCAACAGTGTTTTCTTAAGTATCTTCTATCAGTCTTCTATCAGAGTCAGTACTACTCAAGGTTGTGTGGAAAAGGGTTAAAGAAAAAGTTCACCCCCGGCCCCCCCCCCCACACCCCCCCCCCCCCCCCCCACCCCCCCCTCCGCCCCCCAACATGGATGGACACCAAATACCCCAGGATTTTCGAGTTGTTGCAGTGATTTAACTGAACAACTAGTGAAAATGCATAAAACACCTTTCAGTTACATGTACTTCTTGTATCTTTCAGAGGAATTCTCTAAAATGAAAGGATGAAGTTCCACCAGCCTTGATAGATGCCCATGTTAAGATGTTGAAAAAGCTGCTTCTGAGGGGAAGGATGTTGGTCCAGACTTTGGACTAGACCAGTCAGGTATTGCAGGAACAGTACCAGACAAACCTGAAGGTAAAGGCTTGATTATTACTGGATTAAAGTAGAAATTTATGTGGTGTTATGGAATGTTTTCTTTCACAAATTTTGCAGTCAAGTTTCAGTCAGAACTTCCATATATAAGCTCTGAGGAAGAAGGTTATGAAAACATTGTAGGTGAAAATGACGGTAACCAGCAATTTCTGTTTTTCCGACAATGTGTTTTACCAATTTCATAGTTGAATCCATCATTGGACAACTGTTATTGCCTGTAAATACTTTTTATGTGGATGTGCGTAAAATTCTAGCATCTGAGATAAAAGAGTTATTAAACAAGCTAGTATGTTTGGAAGATACAAAATTAAGAAAGAAATTGTGTTTTTGTTAAGAAATATATTTTAGTTCCAAAAATCAGTTGGGAAGAATTACATTCACTCACTGTCTCCATCTGTCTGATCCTTCCTCATCAAAGCAGCAATCATCATTTCCTGTAAAGTCCGATTTTAGTTTTTCTCTCAACACCTCAACTGTATTAGCCGTTATCAAATTATCCCATTTTTGAAAAGAACGGTTTTGAAAACATTGAGATAAATGGAGGAAATGCTTGGTAACCAGCATTTTTTCTTTTCCACACAATGTTTTTTACCAATTCTTATACAAATTCCATCATTTGACCAACACTTAATTTGTTGTCAGCAATTCAAATATAGGCAGGTCTCAACTTTTCGTTTTCCTGTAGAGAGCTACCTTTCTATTATGTAGTAGAATTTAAATAGGTGTTCCGAATAGTTGGTTTTGTTCATGTTGTAGAGAGAAAAGAAGGAGGGAGAAAAAAAGAAAGAAGACAAAGAAAAAGGTGCAGACGGAGAAAATGTGGAAGTGAAGAGAGAGCCTGGGGCTGAAGAAAAGGTTTGTAGGGTTTCATAGGAACATGATTTTGTTCTTCCTTTGTTTCAAAGTACTGTATTCATTTACTAAGTCTTCCCCCTTGAATATATTTTGGGAAAGACATCTTATTTTTCAAGAGATGAAATCATTAGATTGCATATGTAACAGTTCTGACAAATAATCTTCCAACGTAGGGATTGAACCCATGAACTGTAGATCCCAAGGTGAACGCTGTACCACATCGCTACAAAAGTTAGCTCTATAGCAAGGCAGTATGAGTGTCCCCTTATACAAACACAAGCTATACATTTATATCTATCTGTGAGATAGACCAGTATGCTACTCATACTTCATTTGTGTCTTGTTCTTTTGTGTATAGGGAGAAGAGTCAATGGAAACAGATCAAGCAGACAAGAAATCAGATGGCAAAAAAGGAGACACTGTAAGTCACATGGTTATTTGTTGTATCCTGATGGAACTCCTGATGCCCAGTTTATCAATATACATCTGACACAATATCTGAGGGCCTTGCTACGAAAGGGGGGGGGGGGGGGGGGGGGGGGGGGTGAATAGGTGTTTCGTGAACAAGGGAATTTTTGTAACTTGTACATGTATATACTTAAAGGCTAAGCATTGTGTTTGAATATAACCACAAATAGTGAATTTTGACAATCTCATTTGAAGCTGCAAAAGTTGTTTATAGAAAGTGTCAAATGTATCAGAAAACGATTAATTAGCTGTTCTGACCGCCCAAAAAATTTGAGTTATTCTACAGGGATTGCCCTAACACAATTTTTTGTGCTGTGGCTATATTTTGCTAACTTACCTGTTTACATTCATCCACTGTGTAATATGGACTCAATTCAAGTAGGATATTGTAGTTTCCCTTATGTTTTGCTGATACTGTTTTCATATGTATTGTCACAAATTTTCCAACCAAAAAAAAAAAAAACAGATTTCTTAAAATTGAAGAAATTTCACTAGATAATCTACTACAGGAACAATATGAAATTGCCTCAATATTAATTATTATGGTTTAATATGGTTGTACAGGATGATGGAAAGAAGGTAGATGAGAAAAAGGAAGATGGAGAGAAGAGTGAAGAAAATGCTGTTGAGGTTGCTAAAAAGAGGATTGAGAAAGATCGTGGGAACATTGCTGCTGCTGCAGCAGCAGCTCTCTCTGCTGCAGCTGTTAAAGCTAAGGTTGGTATTTTTTCTTATCCCGTCACTTGCAAGAACTTGGATCAAAAGATAGGGTGCAAATTTTGTCACATGTCAGTTGGTCATTTCAACTTTGCTGAATCATGTTTTTTGTCTGTCTGTATACACGCTCTGCATCCTCTTCTCCTTCTACAGTTTACGTATGATTTGGCTGATATTTTGAGGGAAGCTACCATACCTCAGGAAAATGCTTGTACAATTTTCATCATGGTTGACCCTTCAACCCTGATGTTATGACCCTTCTAAATATTTTCCATCATAAAGTTTCAGTTTTTTCAATGATGGACATTGTCAAAGTAGTTAGTATCTAAGGCCTTGTGGCCCGTATTTACCACTCATTCTTGAGATGTATTTATAGCTTTAACCTAGATTAGAAACTAAATTTATGATTGATTGCACCGTGTTAGAACCATTATGTTTCTTTAAAATTTAGAAAACGCTTAAGAATGACATTAGAATGATTGATGAAAATGGGTCATAGCCAAGCACTGATGGAACTCTAGAAAGACAAGAATAAGTGAGCTTTTGTGTTGATTTGACTGAAACACAGTTAAAAATGTCATTAAATGCCTTCATATCTCAGTCCGAGATTATGACCTTGTTTTCATATGCTTTGTAGCATTTGGCTGCTGTTGAAGAGAGAAAGATCAAGAGTTTAGTGGCATTGCTGGTAGAAACACAGATGAAGAAACTAGAAATCAAGCTTCGACATTTTGATGAACTAGAGGCAATCATGGATAGAGAAAGGGAAGCTGTAGGTTTTTCCCTGTAGATTCTATAGAATATTTTGTTTGGTTGCCAGTGATTGTGAGTTTGAATCGGGGCCTGGCCAGATGGATTGAGGATTGATCAGTCATTACAACAGAATTCATTCTTAAGGGAAAACAGCAATTGGCTTGTAAAGAGTGGTTTGCAAAGTTTTATGAAAGAAACTCAAGAGTTACATTGGTAGATGCACAGGTAGCATTGACATAACTTAGACACTGTTTAACCCATTACTACACAATGCTGACTTTTATTGACCATGGAAAAGAAGCCTTTTGAAAACATTGTGGGAAAAGGTGAAAACGCCAGCATTTTCTCCTTTTCCCACATTGTTTTCAACCTTATCAAAGAAAAATTGTGCCATATGAGCCACAATGAAATTGTCATCTACAAATGCTTTTAATTTGGGCAAGGCTAAAATTTTGTCATCTGGTAAAGGATTAAAACTTTGTAATACCACAAATTATTTAATTAAAATTGTCGATAGTCTGTGCTTGACCCATTTTTCTTGAGTTCAAGGGTATTGATGGCTTGGATGACAAGTACAACCTCATGCACTCTTAGAGATGGTGTACTATCAAGATGCTGCACTTTGATCTGTGATCTTACTGGACCAAATCTTATCATCAATTACCATTTTGTAAATTTATATCCTAAAGCTTCTGTTGACTGAACTATATGTTTAACAGACCCATCATATTGACAATTCATTTATATTCTGTTCTACTGTGTGTGTTTTTCTTATGGAATGATTTATTACATAAATGGAAGTTTTCATGGCTGTTTGCTTTGTGTATTTGCTCATAGACTTGCATCATATAAAAAAAAACTGTAATGATGGAAATGAAAAAAAAAAAAATAAGATGATTTGATGAGTCAATATTGAGAAGAGAAGCAAAACCTCTCCCTTTGCTTGAAAAGATTATTTTATATCAATATGGTTAATGTTTATGTATGTGAACAACTGCTGCACTTTATATCTGTTATGTACTTATCTAGCTGGAATACCAAAGACAACAGTTACTACAAGAAAGACAGCAATTCCACATGGAACAAGTCAGAGCAGCAGAATATCGAGCCAGGCAGGTAGCCATGCAACAGATGGCTTCAGAACAGAAACAAGCATCCCAGGGAGCGGGTGACGGTATGTATACATATTACTTTATCTTAAGTTGTGGTTTCACATGTGATAAGCTTTGGCTTTAACCATTTACTAAACAGCTGCAACTTTAAATGACCATAAGTAAGATAGCTTTTGAAAACAATGTAGGAAAATGAGAAAATGCTGGTAGCCAGCATTTTGTCCTTTTCCCACATGTATTCTAACCTATCAAAAACAAATACCAAAAATACATCTAACTTGTTGTCCGCAAATAGTTTAGATTTGGGTAAGTCCAAAATGGTGTCATCTGGTAAAGAGTTAAAAAAAAATACAAGGTATGAGAGCTGCAGAAGTTTTTTCAGTGTAATTCCTAATTGTTATTTTCTTGCCTCCTAATTTTTTAGGTCAAAACATCTTTTTAAACAAGTTTGACTCATTACATCATCACAGAACTTTTTAACCCGTAGGCTGCTAAGCGCAACTTACTATTTGCGGACAGTGTACTTCAAGATCAGACTGCACAGAACGAGCAGTCTGATCTTAAATCTATACTGTCGGATAAGGAGATATTTTCCCTCCAAAAATGCCATTGAAATAGCAAAATTTTGGTTATTACTATTGGCTTGAAAATTTCATGTTAATTATTCAGCAGGATTAGGGTTAATAGATGGCTTAAAAACACCATGGTTGATAATTGAGGCATAATATGGCCTGCAACACAGGAAAAGGGGCATTCAGACATATGCGTAAAGTGTCGTCTCGGATCAGCCTGTGCAGTCTGCGCAGGCTAATCCGAAACGACACTTTCCGTTTTAATGTAATTTTCTGTTTTGCGAAAGTCTACCGTAGCACAAAATCCAGCCTAGTCATAAAGTGCCGTCTCAGATTAGCCTGCGCGGACTGCGCAGGCTGATCCGAGACGACACTTAACGCAAATGTCCGAATGCCCCTTTTCGCGTGTTGCAAGCCATATGTGAATACAAGTGAAACATAGTGTCACAAGCTGTTCAGATACACTGCGCAAAAATTCATCTACAAGAGGAAATGAATTTTATTTCCTTGAAATGATTTTTGGCTATCATTAATTTCTGTGTTGTAGTAATTTCATATTGTAGCCTTCTGTAATGATTACAAAGCCTTTGATTATTTCAGGTCAATTGAGTGGACCGGCATCAGTTTCCTCTATGTCAGTATCAGGGATCGGTCATGGTTACGCTAACACAGGGTCACCAATGACACCCATGGGTCCAACAGTGCAGCAAGGATCCCCAGCTCCACCCCCAACTACACAACCCCTCCCTGCCTCCACCCAGTCCAGTGGGCCTATGGCTGGAAAACCACCAACGCCTGTTCCTGTTTCAAGTGGTCAGTGCAATTTACTCTTGAATTTCCTCTGCAACACATTTTTTACTATTATTTTGTTATTATTGTTGTTAATGGTGAGCCTCCCTTTAAAAACCAATCATGGTAGGACTATGCATTCTTTGTGTTTTATTTTGTAATTTCTCGTCATACAAGATACTTCGCAATTTCAATGACCTTATAGCAAGCAGTTTCTAAAATATAGTGAGAAAAGGAGAACATGTTTTCCAAACTGATTGGTCTTTTTCTGATGATACTTTCCACATTGTGCAAATTTTTTCTGTACGTCAAAAGTAAAGTATTCAGTAGCTGGACATGATTGGTACACCACAATTTTCTGTCCCTTAGAGCATTGACCCTTTACAACAAAATCTTGTGGTTGAACAACCCCCAAAGAAGAAGGCTTTTGAAAACATTGTGGAAAAATAAGAAAATGCTAGTAACTGCAAAGGCAACTTAAGTTGTGAAAGGTGTCTTCAACTTGAAGTCATTCTTAGTCATACATGTATTTCCTTCTTTAATTCTACAGGTGATGGTGGAGATTCAAACATGTCAGCAGCCTCTGAGCCAATGGACACACAGCCTGCAACAACAGCAGCAACTTAGAGACAAAAAGCAATCTTTTCCTCTAGTGCTGTATTCACCAACAATCTTAATTTAATTCTAATTCTAAATTTCAAGTCCAGCAATATTATGATTTAGAATTGGAATAGAATTTAGAATGATTGCATAGTACAGACACTGTCTTCACATTTTATCATCATCGTATTTCATCATCTGTGTAGCTGCTAGTATATTGTTGTGATGACATTGTCTTTTCAACTGATGTGTGCATAATTGTTTTGACTTTATGAAGCTGATGGAGTCATCTTGTGAATGAAATGGGCATTTCCTTTCCTGCAGTATTTACAGTGTTGACAAAATTGTTTCAATACAAACAGCGTACGGTCAAAAATTTAAAAAAGAAAATACTTCCGGCTGGCCACGGCTGAAATCATTTTGGCTTGCGGAGAAATTGCTAGTTGGTTGTCATCTGCATGAATGATGCTTGTAAAGTTCATAACTTATAACCATTTACCAAATGACAAAACTTAATTATATTGAAAGCATTTACAGATGACAACTTGAATGTAGCTCAAATTATGATTTCTGTCTTTAATAGGGTAGAAAATATTGTTGGAAAAGGAGAAAATGCTGGCTACCAGCATTTCCTCCTTTTCTCACAATGTTTTCTTAAATATTCTTCTTCAGGGTCATTAAAACTCTGGATTGTGTGGTAAAGCGTTAAACAGTGTTTCCTCTGATAGTGACATTGTCCATAATATAACGAATATTTAGGGAAACCCTGTCCATATTATGTTCTTTCTGAGATCAAGTGCACTGTACTTTAACCCTTTACCAGTGGCAAAATTTCAGATTGGTTTAAAGTGAAGGACTTTACGATAAATAAGATGTGCCTGAAATGATGGGATTTGTCTTTTGAATGGGTAGAAAACATGGGAAAAGGAGAAAATGCTGGTTACCTGCATTTTCTCCTTTTCCCACAATGTTTTCCAAAAATCTTCTCCCTCAGGGTCAATAAAACTCTGGATTATATGGTAAAGGGTCAAAACATGCTGTCAGGTTGGATATATTGTATTTGGTTCCATTGACTGGTTTACCGAAGAATCCAGTTTTAATGATCCTGAGGAGGAAGGCCTTTGAAAACACTGAGAGAAAAGGAGAAAATGCCAGTAGCCAGCATTTTTTCCTTTCCTCACAATATTGTACATGTATATCCTTTCAGAGAAAAATTCCATCATTTGAGTCTTGCTAGAATTTCATCTGTCGTCAGAAATTGCAAATACTTTGAATTTGGAAGAGTCTAAAATTTTGTTGTTTAAGAATGGGTTAAAATAGAAACATTCATTAAGAAAAGTGGCTTTGAGTCAAAATTTATTTTTTTAATCCTCTCAGCTATGAGTACTGTATTGGGTCATTTTCATCTCATTCTGTCATCAACAACAATTGTAATGTTGTAATGTGTTCAAAGATCTGGATCAATTTATGAATAAGAAATACAAAATACGTAAAAGGAACCTTGTTCAATTGATTGAATGGTGTTTTATGGCACTTTTGACATGTATTTCAGTCATATCACAGGGACATCTGAATTGTTAATGTCTTTCCCGGCTTTCAACTGTATTAAGCTATGCTCTGCAGTGCCTTGCCCATAGGCACTTCTATAGAAAAGCAGTGCCACTGCTGAGGACCACTTGTTTGAGCCACTTTTGTTATCTGCAAGTATGTTCAATATGGATAAGGCCATAATTTTGTTGTGTTGTAAAGAGAGTGGATCCAAACAGTCCTGTTGTGTAATGACCCTGCAGAAAACATTGTGGGAAAAGGAGAAATTTTGGTAATCAGTGTTTTCCATCTTTTCAAATGTAAATTGCAGTATATGGGCAGCCTTTATACTATTATATGCAAATGCTGTCAACTTGGACAAGTCTAAATATTTATTGTCTGGTGTAAAGAGTTGATGGCTGATCCATGCAGAACAGTCTGGGTATATGTGGAAACTATGTTTATGTGGCTTTCAGCAGAAATTTGCTCTTGATGATGCAAAGAGTCTGGTTTAGCCTTGGTCAGACTTTACAAGGGTGAGCCTTTAAGTGCTTAATCATTTCCCAGACAAAAGTCAAAAGCTTTTTCCAACTTAAAAGTATACGTAGATGACAAATTATATGTTAATCAAAAACATGGGAAGGTCTTTCAAAAAACAGAAAACTTAGTGGGAAAAGAAGAAAATGCTGGTAACCAGCATTTTCTCCTTTTCCCGTTATGTTTTCAAAGGCCTCCCTCGTTAAAAGTTGGGATTGTTTGGTACAAGGTTAAGTAAATTCAGGTTATTGAGATGGAGAAAACTATTTAGGTTTAAGTTTTGTTTATTACCCAAACACAGATCAAGATATGTTTTATTTGGAGTGTACATGCATTCTGTGGGTTCTGCTCTTTGAAAATGCCTGTGTTGTGGGTACTGATTAGAATTTTCTTGAGACTATTCTAATGAATCAATACGACATTGATATGCACTACAAATGTCTTGCAAAAAAATGCTTTTGAAATAATCAATGACTCCGAATATACTTGTGTACTGCTCTGACTCCATTATTTAGAGTATGGATAGGCAACAGGTTCATAATAGTATCAAAATGGGCAATTTCTGTATTTGCCATTAAAACTTTTAGAAATTCTCTACACTCAACTTTCCACATTATTCTGTTCTTTTCCTCACATATTTGAGTTCCAATGAGTCCTTGAACTTTTGAAGTAATGGAAGAAATGGAGGATAATTGTCTCTTTCGGTGTATAATTGAAATTTCTTTCGTCGAGTGAAAAGCAAGGGCTGTATTTTCACGAGTGGCACAGCCATAATTGAAAATATTGCCTTTGCTTTTCACGAGATGAAAGAAATTTTGTTCATACACCAAAATAAACAATTTTCCTGTTTCTTTTATGCTCTTCACTTTAACCTTTCTTTTTACATTTTATTCTTGCTCATCGTCATAAAGATACATGTGCGTTTTTCAAGCAAAATGGATCTATTCAATCAAGTGGGATATAGACTAGCTGTAAAAATGATGTCATTAGTGATGTTGACTATGTCATAAAACGTGATGTTCTCCAGCTGAAAATTAATTCATGCTCTATGAATATCTTTGGTAAGTCAAAACAAGAAATATCTTTAAAAAAGATAGGTGGCGTAACAAAAAAAAATAGACGGCGTAACTTTGCCAGCAAATAGGCAGGGACCCTTGGAATAAAAAATCTAAATATTTGACCAATCACAAATCTCTATTTAGTCATTTGTTATCTGTACCAAAGAGTAGGGCGAAAGCCAGCACATTCAGCTACGCCAAATAATTTATAATATTCACTGGTGAATGGAAACATTCACCTGTGAATTATAAGGATATAATTCACTGATAGATTTCTATGAAATACTGAAAAGCATAAAGTCATTTTCTCGTAGGTCAGCTCTAATATTTTCCATCAACCATCAGCAAATACAGAATTAAGAAAAAACAGCTTTAGTAATAGGGTAGTTGACACATGGAACAGTCTACCGTTTGATATAGTAAACGCTACCAGTGTGAATTCCTTCAAGAACAAACTTTATAGTCGCTGGAAAAAAGCACCCTTATAAATTTGACCCGCAATGCTACACCAGCACACCACAAAACAGAACAATAACAAACAGATGGACCACAGTAAGTCAACGACTTTTCCTGGGTCCGGAAAACCGTGAGTAAATCAGACGAGTCCGAAAACATGTTTTTATACAATTTTCATTCAAGAGTGCATGTGAAAACATTGTGGTTGAATGAAAACTCGCTCGCCGTTTGCACGCTTTCAGAACTTCACTACTGCAAGTGGCAAGAAGGCCTCGTCCATTAACTTGACCCAGCCATAACAAACAACTTGTGTGATCTGTTGTCAAATTATAATTTATTTTCACCCCTCCCTCCTTTTCTTTAAGTAGGGTAAACTATATATCAGTTTTTCTCGGTCGGGTCAAAAGTTGTATTGGCCGTTTTTAGGTCATTGAATAAAGGTAGTTTCCCGTTTTTCAAATATTTTCTGATACGCAAATATTAAGGGGGCGTGTCTCCAGCAAAATGTAGCAGCGGATAGTTGTCCATGATTTATAATTTGTAAACCTAAAGGATGAACTACTTGATCTAGAACAACATTTAACTTGCTTGGCTGACCAACTTGGATTTTTTGCCCCTTCTTGTTGTAGTATCATGAATATGTATTGCATGCGATGGAAAGCTTGTTTGTCATTCCTCTGTTAATATCTAAATACTCCCCCACCATCTGCTTTTCTTGGACTTTAATTTTAGCCTTATTGTTTCCAGAATACTGTACGCTCGGATTGAGCGTCCATACGGTAATAGCGATATTTTTGGACACTAGAGACTGCATTTTAATACTTTTGCCATTTATATAATAAGAAATAATTGGTAAATGAAATAAATAAAAGGACAAAACCAATGGAAAAGTCTCGTACAAAATATGATCGTACAATGCAGTCGTGTGACCTGTTGTCTACCTATGGATGCCAGAAAGGGTGTATTATCTGACCATTTTGTACAATATTTTATGAACTCGATATGCACATATTCAAATGAATTACTGAATGAAAAACTTTTAATCTTTATTGCAACATATTACTTTAACATACTTCAAGCGTAGCCACATAAAATATTCCAACCACACTACAAGCGAAAATTGGCTGGACACCCAGATAAAACTTCCGAACATTTTAATATCTGAGGAAGGCGGGATAGTCTTTTATCCGTTGTCTGCACATGTCATATTCTTCGAAGATTCGACCTGTCTGCTTTGACGTATCACCCATCCCCGGATACATGGGAAAAGTAGGGCTTATACCGTAGCTATACCCAAGCTTGTAGGGCCTGTTTTAATAAATGGCCGGTGCATAGGTTACCTGCTAGCTGAACATAGCTGAATGAATCGCACCAGCTAGCGTTTTATTAAGTAAACGTTTGTTTTATTTTGAAATTCAAAGTAACGGTTGTTGTCTTGAAAAATTAGTCCGCTTCTGTACCCAGAATGCCCAAATTAGATAAATGTGTATTTGTAGAATGCCATCTAGCGGAAGATAATGGTCTTTATCATTATTTATAGGGGGATTAGGGCCTACCCCCTCCTGATATCACAAGTCTAACTTAAGGAGGATGCGAAACTGTATCCAATCTTAGAAATCAATTACGCTGACTACTATTTATAAAACCAAATTGGTTCGGAAACGCGTAGTTTAAGATACGAGACTGGTTTCGCTGATACGATATTTTCTCTTTCAAGAAACGGGTTTGGTGAGCAAAAAGCTTGCAAGCACAGATATCTGATCCGAGTCCTGAAATCGCATTCTCTTCAACAATTTAAGCTGTTTCTTTGTATTGCATATTTGTCGCATAATTAATCACTGCATAACGACAACCGTAATACATCACGAAAGGCGATGGAATCGTGTCGAATTTAGGGAATCACTTCGTCATAAATTTAAGATAAGTAAATTTGATTTTTTAAAAAAAGACCTAGAGGTTTACGAATAGGAAAAATGCCGACAATTTCGTTAGATTTCATTTCTTCAGAAGTCTGTTGGATTCGTCTCATATCATATTTTGAAAAGCGAGTCACTGTTCAATGTGTAATCAAAGTTTTCATCTTTTTCGTCGAATGCCAAATGTGTAGCGTTGGTTTGATTCAGGCCACCAAAATGTCACGCTCGAAAATTTGTAAATATTCTACACCAAAAAAAAATGCAGCATGTGTCAGTATGACCCATAAAATGTTCCAGTGACTGATGCATCTTCATAGATGAGAGATCAATGAAAGATTGGACAAAAAAAGGTCAATAAAATCTAAACTTGATCTCAATGTGTAACTTTTTATGCATTTAGAGACAAATGAAAAACGAGAATTTTTAGACCTGCGATTTTAAGATCGCTTTCTATGCAATCGAGTGTGACCCAGATCAAAAAGTATACGAAAACCCCTACAGTCGCCAAATATACTAGATAGAAAATAATTCTTTCCGTTAGAAATCGTAAACCTGTTGAGTAATAAAATTGAACTTACGAAGTCGTAGACCGAACAAGATGTCATCGATAAAGTACAATGTGTTTACTTATACGTAAATTAAGTCAGTTCAAATTAGTGCCATCTTTAATTGTCTCACTTGTTTTTTCCGTGTATTTTGGTTCTCGTCTAGATACGATCTCGTCGAACAGATATACAGGCAAGTGAAAAAGGATAGAAAGTTCATCTATAAGTAAAGTCTAGAAAGTACATGTATTCAAACACCAAACCATTGAATTGATATGTTCTATATATGCTTTTTTTGATCAACAAACAAATTTTTTATTGTGACAAGTGAGTGGCTAAGAGCGGTAGCCGAACCGGATCGAACTTGAGAACCAGATCGGACATAAAACCGGATAAGACAATTTTTCTTCAGTATTGTTTAAGCAATAAAGTTTTATCTTTGCTTTTATGGCGTTTTACGCCGTTTTTCAACATTATTTCAGCGGTATCGCGGCGGCCATTGTACATACCCATGCTTTGTTGGAGTTTCTTTAGCCAGTAAATCGCACAGTTTTCATCCCAAGCCAACGGCTGATTTCCCACATAACTATCGTCGACGCAATAACTATCATCAATCCCCGGAAAAAAATTTGCCTGGCTTGGGTTTCGAACCACCAACCCAAGGTCATGTGTGCTACCGACTGCAGCACTGGGCTGGGCAAGTTTGATCTTTATCAAGGCCGCTTGATCCACATTTGTTAGTCCGATAGTGCTTTCAGTACTTTGATGATATCGGCTGAGCTATGTCGCGCTCGAAAACCGATTTCTTTTACGGATGCGTAAGTGAGTGCTTCTTTTACACTCAGAATACCGTGTTCGAAGCTGTATAACTGATTGACTTATTTTCCGTTTATTTATCGTCGCAACCGGTTGCCCATGTGGGCGACTCTTCAACCCCCCCCCCCCCCCCCGTCTGTTTGTTAGGCCTATGTTACGGAGGATAGTGTAAGATACGGGACGAAAAGTTACGCCTGGTTCTTTAACGTGCTCGATGTATAGCACCGTCATACGAGACCTCGGCTTAACGTCTGGTACGAAAGACTATTAAATTGTAAAACGCATCCTTTTCGACGAAGAAATTAATCGATTATCTTTTTACATCGCCGATATCGTTGGGGTTTCTTTTTGTCATCTCTGTACAAGAGTATGAAATTCGAGACCGAAAATCTCGACCAAAACTGACCGTATGACTTTTTTTTTTTCATTGCTTGAGATGTTAATATTTTGAACTAACTAACTAACTCTCTCTCTCTCTCTCTCTCTCTCTCTCTCTCTCTCTCTCTCTCTCTCTATATATATATATACACACACATACACACACACACACACACACACACACACCATCGACAGTATGGTGAGCACTCGAAGTTTTATAAATAATTAAATAAAAACAATTGTGTATCATGATATCCAACAAGTTTGCAAAGGTACATGTGGATAAATAGGCAAATTTGTGACAAATTTACAAACTTCAGATCGTTTGATTGATTGTATGGTGTTGTCGCCGTTTTGAACATTATTTCAGCTGAAATATCGCGGCGGCCAGTGCACATATCCATGCTTTCCTGGAGTTTCTTTGAACCAGTACTCCGCAAACTTTCTTTCTAAGCCATTGGCTGCTTTTCCACATGACCATTGCCGATGCAATGGTAAGCGGTGAGAGATGGATGAATCATGTAGCAATGACTATCACCAATCTTCAGAAAGAAAAAAGTGCCCCATGTTCTCAAGTCCTGTACGCTACCGACTGAGCTCTAAGAAGGCTCTGCAACAGTCTTCCGGCTGTTTCAATATATATTCAAAATGACAGTAAACAACCAATGTGCAATGTTTGGAAAGAAGAAAATACTTACAATAAGACATGCTAGACCAACGGAAATCAGTTCTAAAGATCTATTCATGACATTTAGGTACATGTGGTGGATGTTATGGAATGAATGGGTCAATCTTTAGTACATTGAAATTTCCAGCCAGGAAAGCTCTCGAAATGGTTCTTAAACCACTTTAAATGCAGGGTTTACGGGCGACTTTTCCCCGGGCTCCCCCTCCCCCAACTCCGTGGGAACGCCTTTGATCCCTTGGGGTCTTAAGACAACCCTCAAGCCCGGGATTTTCCTCTCCTCATCTGTTACAATCACACTCCTCAGTACGCTTCATTTAATGTCATTGAACAATTATTTCAGTCATGGTATGTTCAAGTTTTTAAAAGAGACGGTTTAACTTGAAGAGCCGCCTTTGCATGCCATTGACCCAGGTTTTGAATACCGTAAGAATAAATCTGTCCACACTTGACTATGAAACTGTTCACTGCTCCAAACTCCTGCGTGTGACATGTCCTAAATTCACAGCCAATCAAAACATTTCTTACACTATACTATACATGAATGAAACCAAAAATGGCCGAAAACAGTAAAGGAGGGATTTTAAACAAGGCAGAAAAAATTCTTCGTCGTCGGAAAACTCAGGTAAGCTCTTGTCTTAATTTGTCATGTTTTCAAAGCTTTCCAAATTTCCAGTGCTCAAGATAAAATGCAACGTCTTCTTGGAAGAATTCGGATAGAAATTGTCATAGAAAACAGCAGGTGTGAAAAAGGGGCCTCGAAACTGTCAAAAAAAAAAGCTGTCTCACGAATGTCAAATTTAGCATCGCGAACGTTTTTTGTTGGGGTGTCCTTCGTCAATGCATTTCGATTTAAGAAGTATATTCATTTGCATTGCCTTTTATATTCCTCGTTTTTGTTTCTCTAGATAGATTTAATGTTTCATCAAAATCATTTGGGAAAAAAGAAACAATTCAACAGAGCTTTTCATTCATTGTTAGGAGGTTTCCTACCATCCAGTAGAGTCTACTCAGTAGTTCATGATTTTTATATAGTCCATGTTTGTGACTGTACTGATAAACCGTTAGCTACATCAGTATTATGCTAACTACTTACCAAACATGTTTCAGCAACCCCAAGAAACAAGAAAGCTTTTAAAAGCATTGTGGGAAAAGGAGAAAATGCTGCTTACCAGCATTTTCTCCTTTTTCCACATTGTTTTCTACCCTTTGAAAGGCAGATTCCAATATTTGAGCTTTATTTAGTTTGTGGTCTTAAAATTTGTACCAGTCTAAATATTTTTTGTTTGGTAGAGAGATAAGGTTTAACTGTAAGGAGTAAAGGGATAGAAGGTTTAACTGTAAGGAGTAAAGGGATAGAAGGGTTCGACTTCCTCATCACATTTATTGGTTGTTCAGTGATCAAAACCTTAATTTATAGCTTACTGTTGATATTTATATACTTAAGGCTGTGGTATATGAAAGGGGGGCCAAGGCTAGAGCATCAGGCCTATCAAAAAAATATCTCATTCTGTGTTTAGGGTTTCTTGACCCGACCTAGAAAATGCTGCTGACCCTAAACTTTTTGCGCTAGGATCGAAAAAAAAAAAAAATCTGTTTGATGTGATTTTGGTACATGGCACATGTAAAAGGTTTCTGGAAAAAAAAATCCTTACCTACAGCATCTCGGACCGAAACCCTAAATACAGCAATTTTTTATTGTTAGGCCTCAGTTGGTAACATACAGAAGTGAAAAATCAGGGGTTATGAGTTTGACCCAAGCTTAGACAAATCTTCTTCAAGGGTTTGTGATTGTCAATGTGACTCTTATTGTTTTGAGGATGTCTATTTGGGAAAGCAGCAGTGATTAAAGAATGAGAGGTAATACTAGTAAAGACATCCAGGGAATGCATGAATTTAAATCAGGTCAGTCATGCAACACTAAGTCACATTGTGTGTCCAGTTTAGTCTTTGTGTTATGTTTAAACCTTTACCACACAATGACGACTTTTAACCACCCTGAGGAAGAAGCCTTTTCCCACAAAGTTTTCTAACCTATCAAAGAAAAATTGTGTCATTTGAGCCACTATAAAATTGTCGTCTACAAATACTTCCAAATTTTAGACCTGTGTACATTGTATAATGAAAGGTTTTGCAGACAAAAAGTTTACTGTGGTTCAGTTGATGAAGTTTATCTTTGAAAAGGTAGAAAATATTGTGGGAAAAGGAGAAAATGCTGGTTACCAGCATTTTCTTCTTTTCCCACAATAATTTCAAAAGCCATATTTCTTTGGGTTGTTGAAATTCTTGATTGTTTGATAAAGGGTTAAGACATCAGACAATCAATTTACCATGATACATGTAAATATCTTTTCAAATTTAGACTTGTCCTTTTTGGAAGCGATTAGATGAGGCTCCAATGTTAGGATTTGTCTTTGAAAATTGAAAGTATAGAAAACGTAAATGCAAAAGGAGAAAATGCTGGTAACAAAAGTTTTCAATAGCCTACATCCCCACAGTTATTTAACCTTTTACCAAACAATCCAGGGTTTTCACTACCATGATAGAGAAGCCTTTTGAAAACATTGTGGGAAAAGGAGAAAATGCTGGTAACCAGCATTTTCTCCCTTTCCGACAATGCTTAAGAACTACTTTGCCCAAAGCAAATTCATTTTTTGAGTCACATTAAATATGTCTTCTGCAAATGCTTTCAATTTAGAGGAGTCTAAAATTTCTTTCGCTTGGTAAAGGGTTAACACTACCAAATGAAAAAATTTTAGGCTTGTCCAAATTGAAAGCATTTGCAGATGACATATTCAATTTTATTTTATTCAAATGATGTGATCTGCCTTTGGAAGGATAGAAAACACTGTGGGAAAAGGAGAAAATGCTGGTTTCTCCTTTTGCCACTATGTTTTCAGAAGCTTTCTTAAGGTTGTTAAAACTCATAATTCTTTTATAAAGGCTTACACTTCATGTATAAGAGTTACACTTGAAATATAGTGTTATTCTGATCAGTGATTCTTTGTAGATCGGTTGTGTTGTTGACACTTTTTATGGTACTTGAGTCAGTCGTTTGTTTACACATCAAACACTAACTGCCCACTTCACATAATATATAAACTATGATCATGAATGATGAGTATTTCATTGTCCAAAACCCTTCACCTCCTCAGAGCAGTACACAGTATGTTTGCGGGCAGTTTAGAGGAAGATCAGACTAAACAGAAGGTGCATTATAATGTATATAATCCTGTCATTCTGTAATTTTGGCTGTTTTATGGGATACACTTGTTGTGAAATGTCCTGAATTTACAATATTAGTTCTCTGCAAAAACTTCCTTGTACATGGTAGACTGTGACATTTTGTAAATGGTTGACAGTTTTTGTAGTATTTTTGCCAGTTAATTGTGTACAAATCCCACTTCAGCTATATCAACTAACCATTTACTACTCAGTCCCCAATTTTAATGACCCTTGGTAAGATGGCTTGTGGAAACATGGCGGGAAAAGGAGAAAATGCTGGTAACCAGCATTTTCTCCTTTTCCCACAATGTTTTCTTTCCTTTCTACTATAAATTCCAGTATTTAAGCCATGTGTAATTTTTTCTTTACAAATGCTTTCAATTTGGACAAGCCTACATATTTGTTGTTTGGTAGAGAGTTAAATGTTTACCAATCAACAAAATTTTATATTAATCCAAACAGAAAGCTTTTGCAGTCAAAAAATTAAATGTGACTCAAATGAAGGAGAGAAAACAGTTAAGGACACCAAAATTGTAGCACTCTATGGACAACCTGAGTTCTGTGTTTTACTGTTTTAGTGAGGATTCCCAAATTTTCACCCACTCAAACCGAGCCCCGGTAGCTCAGTCGGTAGCGTACAGGACTTGAGAACAGGGGGTCATGAATTCGATCCCCGGCTCGGCCAATTTCTTTCCGAGGATTGATGATAGTCATTGCGACAGGATTCATTCCTCTCCCACCGCAGACCATTGTTTCTATGATGGTTATGTGGGAAAGCAGCCAGTGGCTTGGAAAGAAAATTGTGCGGAGTACTGGTAAAAAAGACTCCAAGAAAACATGGATAGGTGCACTGGCCGCCACGATATAACTGAAATAATGTTTAAAACGGCGTTAAACACCATACAATCAATCAATCAATCACCTACTCAAAAAGTAAGCCCTTCTTTTGAACGTAAAAGTACCCCTTTTATTTGTACAGGTACCTCTTGATGGAGTGAGCAATTCATTGTTCTGAGCATTAAACATTTCCATAGATGCTTCCAATTCGATACATTTGCAGACAATAAAATACAAAATTCGTACAAATGAGCTTAACTTTAATTATAGGTAGAAAACATGGTGGAAAAAGGTGAAATCTTTATCATTTTTACCTTTTCCCACAATACATGTACATGTATTTTCAGGGTCATTGAAAGCTCAGGATTTGGTGGTAAAGGGTTAAGTGTGCATAGGCCAGCCTGGCTGGCAAAATCGACAAATACATTTGTACATTTTTCTGCCAAGGATCATTTTGATAGGGACAATAGTCTTCCAGAGATAGGGGACATAACATATTATTCAACATACCCTAAGTAAAGTGAAACCATATGCACTCATGACTGATTCTCAACATATGCACTCCAGACTGATTCTCAAATAAATGTGCAAGTGCCAAAGTCCCACCTGTGTGCATTATGATGGGAAATTTTTGTAATATGGTACAATGGAACAATGTCCCAGCATCCTTACCTTGGCAGAACACTGGTTAGGCTTGGAATTTTAAGGGTAAAATAGAATGTAATTCTATATGTTAAGAAAATTTAATCTGAACACATGATTTGCATACCAGACCTGTAAGCAATTTTTCTGCATACCTTAAAGGAGAAACTGGAAAATCTGTGGGTATACAATTATCCTCAAGTTTGTAAAATGATACACAAATATGATTGTGTAGCTTCTTCTCTAATTGCCTTTCTTTGAAATTTGAAGCTTTCTCTTTTATCAGTTTTACCTGTAAACCAGACAACAAACTTTTGGCCTCATCAATATGTAACTCTACCAAACGACAAAATTTCATGTATACTCATCCAAAGTGAAAGCATTTGCAGACGACTTAGTAAATGAGGTGCAAATGATGTGATTTCCCATTGACAGAAAAGAAAAGATTGTTGGAAAAGGAGAAAATGCTGGTTACCAGCTTATTCTCCTTTTTCCACAATGTTTTCAAAAGCCATCAGGGTCGTCAAAACTCATACTCATCAAAATTGAAAGAATTTGCAGATGAAAAAGTCATTGTAGCTAAAATTATTATCTTTGTCTTTGAAATGGTACAAAACATAGTGGGAAAAGCAGCAAGGCTCGTTCCACTTTGAAGGTGCCATTTTGGAAGTGAGCTGTTTTGACCCATTCCTGGGCAAGTGAGGATAGTTTAATGCACATAATATTTATGTTCTAAAAACAGCTTCGGCAATGATGATGTTTTATTCCAAATAGTGGTATTTTCTGCAAGGGTATGGTAATTTTTTTTTTCCAAGACTTTTTCATTGCTTATTTTTTACGCGTAACTGTCACATGTCATTGTTGGGTCAGAATTTATGCAGGATTTGAAAAAACAAGAGGGCCATGATAGCCCTGTATCATTCCACTGGCTAATAAGTCAAAACACTACAAGCCAAACATTACAATACTTGGCCAATTGGTTTTAAACTAGAAGACATACAAAATTTTCTTCTATAAAATCCTACGAGAAAGTTATGACCCCAGGGTAAAGCCATTTTTGGCCACAAAGCTACAATTACTTGAATCCTGGTGGAGGTCCACAAGATAAAGCCCCATACCAAATAAAACAGGTGTAGAATGTGTGGTTATAAACAAGAAGATTTTCAAAGTTTGCTCAATAAAAGGCCCTGTAAAACATGAGCCCCATGAGACAGGGCTAAATTTATTAGCCCTAGGTCTTATGGTTCGTGACAAGAAGATTTTTAAAGTTTTCACTATAAAAGCCCATGTAAAACTTGTGACCTTTGGGATGGGGCCAGACTTGACCCCAAGGTTATAATTTGGGCCCTCTTGGTAGAGGCCCACTAGATAAAGCTACATGCAAAATTTGGTAGCCATAGGCCTTATGGCAAGGTACGAGTAGATTTTTAAAGGTTTCCCTATATAAGCCCATATAAAACTTGTGACCCCTGGGGCGGGGCCAAATTTGACCCCAGGGCTATAATTTTGGTACCCTTGGTAGAGACCCACTAGATAAAGCTACATGCAAAACTTGGTAGCCCTAGGCCTTATGGCTAGGTACGAGAAGATTTTTAAAGTTTTCCCTATATAAGCCCATGTAAAACTTGTGACCCCCGGGACGGGGCCAAAGTTAACCCCAGGGCTATAGTTTGGACACCCTTGGTAGAGACCCACTAGATAAAGCTACATGCCAAATTTGGTAGCCCTAAGCCCTATGGCTAGGTAGTAGAAGAATTTTAAAGTTCTCCCTATATAAGCCCATATAAAACTTGTAACCCCCGGGGCTGGGCCAAATTTGACCCCAGGGCTATAATTTGAAGAAAGTTGGTAGAGGTCCACTAGATAAAGCTATGTGCCAAATTTGGTAGCCCTAGGCCTTATGGTTTCAGACAAGAAGATTTTCAAAGATTTTCAATATTTTTCAGTTTTGTTGCCATGGCAACCAGAGTTTATGAAGGAATCAAATTCTTTCAAGAATTCTGAAGAGGACCATGGCAGGATCATTTCTGTGAAGTTTCATCAAAATTGGATGGGTAGTTTCAGAGAAGATGTTTGAAATAAAAGTTAACGGACGCACTGATGCACGGACACACGACGGACACCGGGCCATGACATTAGCCCGCTGGCCTTCGGCCAGTGGAGCTAAAAATTACCGTGAATCCAGCAATTATACATCCAAGAATAGACACTTAAAGAAAAGCATTATTTCTCCATTTCAACAATAATGTTTACCATCATTTTCTTCTGTTTCCACCATGTTTTGAATAGCAGTCTTCCTCAAGGTGGTAAAACAGTGTAATTGTTTGGTGAAAACTGAAATTTAGAATTGTCTCAGGTTTATGGTTTGTAGGTAGACCAGTGGTTAGATGTTTGCCACTGGCCATGACGAAGTGTAATGTATCATTAATGATACCCCCGCAAAACGAATGTTTTCAGGGGTATACTGGAATCAGCCTGTCTGTCTGTGCGTCCGTCCGTGTGTCCGTCTGTGTACAAATAATTGCCTGTTTCTGTCAAAGCGCTGGCGGGGGTATTAAGTCACATTCAGTGACAGCTCTAGTTATACCCCCACAAAATGAATGTTTTCGGGGGTATACTGGAATCAGCCTGTCTGTCCGTTTGTCTGTCCGTGTGTCCGTCTGTGTACAAATAATTACCTGTTTCTGTCAAAGTGCTGGCAGGGGTATTAAGTCACATTCAGTGACAGCTCTAGTTTTAACTCTTATCGCCAGTAATACTGTTGAAGTGATTTCTTGTCTATGTATATTATTATAATTCCATTACTAGAGAAGGGTATCTTATTATTTCAAATGAAGATATTTTTCTGTATTAGATCCATTAGTGTAGACACGAAAAGTGAAAGTGCTTGTTCTGCGCAATCAGTTCTTTAGACTAGTTCGCCAGCAGGAATCACTGATAGTGTCAGCCACATTGAAACTTTAACAAACACTGCTGTGTTGTTATATGCCTTAGAGAGATAGCTCTTCAAAACATTCTAACTAGCATTTCTCTGTTACCCATAATGGTTTCTCTCCATCGAGGACAGAATACATTTGTATGAGTGATAGTTTGTAGCTTGTAATGATACTAACTCCTTACCAAACAACAAAATTTTAGTTCAAATTGAAAGTATTTGCAGTAGAGAAGTGTAATTACTCAAAACATGAATTTTGTCTTTCATAGAGTAGAAAAAATAGTGGGAAAAGGAGAAAATGCTGGCTAGCAGCATTTTCTCCTCAGGATCGTGAAAAGTCAGGATTGTGTGGTAAAGGAGTAAATCTTGATGAGTCTAAAATTATGTTACCGATAGTAAAGAGTAATGTCACCCAATTTTGGTGAAAGGGTCGACAAATCTCAAGTTTAGTGATACACCCATACAATGCCCATGAGGGCCAGTTTATTTTTGTAAGCCATCAACCCTTAGACTGCTGAAGAAGACAAAATGAACACTAATATATTACATGACCCATTGACAACATTTTACAGCTTCCAGCAATCCACATTTAAAAACGCAGGTTATTACTGCATTTTACAGATAATTTTTCATTGTGCCACGTTTCCACATGTATTCTTGTTTTAAAACTTAACTCATGTAGATTATTCCAAACTGAACTGTTTACCACATGGCAGTTTTTTGGACTTATCCAAATAAAGAATGTTTGCAGACGATAATTTAAAAGTGGCTTGGGAACATATGCCACAGTTTTATCACAGGTTTTCTTCATTTTCACTCATTTTCAGCTCTCCTTTTCCCACAAGATTTTCAAAAAGGTTCCTCTTAATAGTCAACAAAACATGTGATTGTATGTTAAAGGGGTAACCTTACTGATGCTTTTGAAGTCTCTTGTTTGCATATTTGTCTCATGGCGTAAGGAGTGAAAAAAAAAGTATTGCAGCATCTTATAGTACTAGAGAAATGCATTAGACAATTCCTCTCTTTGATCAAAATCCAAAATTCATGGAATTTTGGACCAGAATATAATAGCATGTTTTATGATCTTGATATACATGTTCACTATAGCCAAAAGCAGTTTCATGTCTCATCCGTTTACAGGGTTAACCAATAATTGTACAAGTTAGTGACTTTTTATGCCCCCATGCAGTCTGTATTTATTGAAAACTTTTTGGGTAAAGTAAAAATGGCTTCTTACAAGAAGTAGCTCCTTTTTCTCCCATTGTTTTCTATATTAAAATAAAAAATGTCCAATCTTTCCTTCAAATTTTTGGCTTTTTATGGTTATTAAAGTGTGGACTTTGGTCTTAAACTAGCCCATATAGGAAACAGTTTAGCATTATTGCCAAAGTAAAAGATTGTTCAAAAGGCAGAGTGGTTGTGCCTCTCTCCCAGATATTAGGTAATCAAATATGTAATTAGGTAAATAATTAACCCTTAAGGCTTTACTAAACAATGTGGGGTTTTAACAGAGAAAGAAAGCTTTTGAAATCATTCTTAGACAAGGAGAACACATTGATTACTACTTCTGTAATAGTTTCTACCCTTTTGTAAACAAATATCATTGTTTATCAGAGCTTTCAGCAAAGAAAAGTTTAAAATTCGTTGTCTGGTAAAGACTCATCTCTGGAGCTCTCAATTAACCCTTTTCTACACAATCTAGAGATTTAATTACCGGGAAAAATAAGCAATTTTTTCCTTTCCCCACAATGTTTTCTAACCTTTCGAAGTCAAATCCTAGTCTTTCAGCCACATTTAATTTGTCATCTGCAGATACTTTGAATGTGGACATATCAAAAATTTTATCGTTAGGTAAATAGTGATTGAAACGGACATTTTCAATCAGAAACAAATCTTGTAATTTTTTAGCTCAAAGATGGCAAAATTTTGGACTAGTCCAAATTAAAAGCATTTGCAAACAACAAATTAAATACAACTAAAAAAACTAAGAATTTTTTCATTGGAAGTATAGAAAACATTGTGGGGAAAGGAGGAAATGTTGGTAACCAGCATTTTCACCTTTCCCACAATTGTTTTTAATTACCTTCCTAGTTTAGGTCATTTAAAGCAGGATTGTTTGGTATTATGGTATAGGGTGAAGAAAAACCAGAATAGCATGGTTAGGTGCACTGAGCTGTCATAATTATAATAGAATTAATACTATTGAAAAAGGCATTTAACTCTAAATAATTTTACACAACTCAGTTGACTAGTGTTCTCCTTTATCAGTAGAAGTGCCATTTGAATTATTTAATGTTTCGGTATGTCCAAGGTCAAGATCACACTTAAAGGCCAAATGCTGGATTGTCATAAATAGAGCTTGTCTGAGCTACAACTTCTACATTTATCAGTGAATTTAAAAAATAATTTTACACAAATTTTCTTCTGTATGAGTAGAAGTTTCATTTGAATTATTTGTTCAGGAAGGTCCAAGGTCAAGGTCACACTATGACTTAAAGGTCAAATGATGAAATTGTTTTAAACAGAGCTTCTCCAAATTACAACTTCTACATTTGCCGATGGATTTAAAAATAATTTTATGCAAGAGTTCTCCTTTACCAGCAGAATAGCCATTAAAATTATTTGTTCAGTTAGGTCCAAGCTCAAGGTCACACTGAAAGGTCAAATAATAAATTGTCATTAATAGAACATGTTGAAGCTATAAATTCTAGCCTTTGGATAGATTTTAATATAGTTTGGTACAATTTAATCTCCTTCATGAGTAGATGTGCCATTTAAAATCCCCCATGGGGGGCATGACATCTTGCCCCTGGGCAATCTTCTGGTTGTGAATTGTCACTTGGATCATGATTCAACTGAAAAGAACAAGCAGTCTAATCTTAGGTCTAGACTGTCCCCTATGTTATTCTTCCCCCCCCCCACACACACACACACTGTTCCCTAGTATGTTGTTCTTTTTCCCCTCCCTCCCCCTCTCTGCATTGAAATTACTATATTTACTTTATATAGAGTTTTCTTTCCCAGGGATAGATACATGCACTGTGTCTCACAATTCCTGCAAGACTGAAATTTGCAAAGTAATAGCTGTGGGATATGTGCCTGAAAAGTTAGTGTTTTCCTGATAGTATATGAATGTCCTTTCCCAGTGTTTTGTTTATTTGCTATTGTAAAGGTTAGCGCAAACATTTCTTTGAAACAGATTTCTTTATTTTCTTTACATGAAAGTGTATGAGTGCAAACTTTCATTTGAAACAGGTTTCTTGATTATCTTTAGATGAAAATGTACGTAGTTACCATATTTGATGTTGTTATGATACGAGAAAACTTATGTTACAGAAATATAGAAGCTGCATAATTATCATTCATGGGCCAATGAGTAATGAAGTAGATAATTAATTCAGTAAAATACTTTTACCTGTAACCCTGTACTACACAATCCCAAGTTGTAATGACTTTGAGAAAGAAAGCTTTTGAAAACAGTGTGGGAAAAGGAGAAATGTTGGTAGCCAGCAATGTTTTCTGCTCACTGCATTTTCTGTGCATTCTGATCTTTAACTACATTGACAGAGTAATTATGCTCATGCATTTATAATGCAATTGAGTTAACTCTTTACCCAAGACAGAGTTTTAGATTCACCCAAATTAAAAGCATTTGCAAGCCACAAACTAAATGTGATTCTAAAAACAGAAATTTGTTTTTGGAAGGGTAGAAAACAGTGTGGGAAGAAGAAAAAATGTTGGTCACCAGCATTTTCTGCTTTATCCTGAATGTTTTCAAAAGCCTTTCTCTCAGGGTACTGAAAACTTGGGATGGTTTGGTACAGGATTAACCCTTCCCCAAACGACAAAATTTTGGACTAGACCAAATTGAAAGCGTTTGCAGACGACAAATTAAATGTAATGCAAATGACAATTTTTGTCTATGAAAGGATAGAAAACATTGTGGGAAAAGGAGAAAAAGCTGGTTACCAGCATTTTCTCCTTTTCCTACAGTGTTTTCAAAAGCCTGCTTTCCCAGCATCATAAAAACCAGGGATTGTTTTGGAAAGAGTTAAGAGATAGTGGAACATGCCTTTCAGTGCATACTGATTGTATCTATCTGATCTCATCAGTGCATTACAGGTTTAACTCTTTATCAAATGACAAAGTTTTAGACTGGTCCAATTTGAAAGCATTTGCAGACAACAAAATAAATGTGACCTAAAAACTGATATTTGTTTTGGGAAGGGTGGAAAATATTGTGGGAAAAGGAGAAAATGCTGTTTTCTTTCTTCTTTTCTTCTTTTCCCACAATGTTTTCGAAAGAGTATTTCCTGAGGTCATCAAAAGTTGGGATTTTTTGGTAAAGGCTTAACTCTTTAGCATTCAAATGACAAAATTTTGGACTAGACCAAGTTGAAAGTATTTGTGGACAAAAGTTAAAAACAGCTCAAATGATGTTTCCTGTCTTTGATAGAACAGGAAACATTGTTGGGTAAGGAAAAAATGCTGGTTACCAGCATTTTCTCCTTTTCCCATCATGTTTTCAAAGGCCTTTACTGTCATGGTCATGAAAACTTTGGATATTACATTAAAGGGATAATAAGGGTGTTTAAGACAGGCTGTTTTTCTTGAGTTTGTCATGATAGTGTTGATACACATGTAACTGGCCAAAGCAATCTGAACTTACCATTATATGATAGTCTTTCCAAAATTGAACAAAGTAACAGGTCCATTTTAGTATATAACTCTTAACCATACGACACAATTTTGAACTTGTCCAAACTGAAAGTATTTGCAGATAACTGATGTTGCTCAGTCTGTGATAACCAGGGCTCATTTTTAGTAACTATACTGAAGAATATTCTTTGTTCTATTCTAGATTTAGAAAGTAATGCAACTTCTGGTTGGCTAGACCATTTGGTTTAGCTAATCAGAAAATGTGTTTCTTTTAAATTTAAAAAACTCTTATGGATAAAAGATTTCAAAAGAAATGCCTTCCTTATTAAATTTTGTTGATTGACTTAAAGGCCCAGTAAAGGCTAAAATATCAAAGCAGGTGTCATAATGCATTTAAATTTAAATCATACCATTTAAAAGCATGGAAAATATTGTGGAGATGACCGTCTGTTATCGTGTGGTTGGGCCATATGTTAGTCACTGGCCAAAAAAAGAATGTTTAAAATCAGGCAAAAAGTAAACAAAAGACACAGCTACCTGGCAGGTTTTAACCTAGTTTTGAAATTAATTTCTCTGTCAGAGACTAACACTTACACCAACTGTACAGTGACAGATTGTAATCTTCATAATAATTTCGATACTTTTAAATGGTATGATATAAATTCAAATGCATATAAATACCAGCTTTGTTTACATTTGGCCTTTATTTTCACTTTAATTATTGGATCTCCCTCACTTGTTCCCTTTCAGTTTCTAAATTCTTAAAATGCCATCTAATAACCAATTGTACGTAAATACAGCTTTTTTTAGTTACTGTATATAGATATCATAATGATTCGACTGGGTTTAACCAATCAAACTTTGTATCACAAATTTCAAATGGTTTGGATTGTTTGGCATTTCATGGTCATTGATTCCATGACAACAGCACAATCAACCCAAAAGACTCACAAGAGTTAATTTTAATGCGGTCGATATGAGAGTAGATTTTGATTGTCCACTGATAATAAGGTCCATAGCATGCAAACAGATAACTCTTTCAGAATTGATCTAATTATTTTTTTTAGATAAATAGGAAACATGCTTTTGAAAACATTTTTGGAAAAGGACAAATGCCGATAATCAGCGTTTTCTCTTTCGCCCCTCGCCCCCCCCCCCCCCCCCCTTCTCCTACCCCCCACCCAAGAAAGAGGTTTTTTATCTATTCAAAGAAAAATCAAATCATTAGAGCCACTTTTCCATGTCATCTGCAAAACTTCTGCTTTCAGTATGGCCACATATACAATTTTGTTGGGCGGTAACAAGTTGGTATAATATATACCTCATAAGATAGGAAATCACCAATGTGAACAACATGGAAGTTCTGGGGATTAAAGCAACATACAGTGTTTATAAATAACTGACATTTTGTTGTATTCCAGATATTACGAGATCTTCGGAAAAGGGCATTTCACATCTAGCAAGTCCATTTATATGCTAATTCATTATGATAAATCTTTACCAGACGTCACAATTTTAGACTTGTTCAAATTAATGTACTTGCAGAGAAAAAATTGAATGTGGTACAAATGATGCATTTGGTTGAAAAGGTAGTAAACACTATGGAAAAGGGAGAAAATATAGATTACCAGCATTTCCTGCTTTTTCTTCTGAAGAGCCTTCTTCTCCAGGGTCTATAAAACTCAGGATTGTTTTGTAAAAGGGTAGGCCCAAGAGAGCTAAAGCACAGCTAAAGTTGCTTTTTGAAAAAAGTGTAGATTATGATTAGATTGCACAGAGATGTTAAAATGTGTATCCTACACTATCTGAGATCTTGGATGGTGCTCTGATCAAAATAGCCTTGAAAATGCAATTACAAACATTTTTTTATCATAACTTAATTGGTCTGTATCAGTGGTGCACCTTGTAAAGGGTTATAACCCTATTAGGGCCAATTAAGGAAAAAATATTTATTCATATGGCATAAACAAGCCATATCCTGGTCTTGTTCAGAATACCAGTCAGAAAGATATGAGACTGTGGAATGTAAGATCAGACTGTACATTTTAAAGTTAGAGATACCACACACATACAATTGTATTTCAGACCATGTGGTATCTAAGATTAGACTGTACATTTAAAAGTCAGAGATACCTGCACAAATATATCAGACCATGTAGAATCTAAGATCAGACTGTGCATTTGAAAGTCAGAGATACTAAACAAATATATCAGACCATGTGGAATCTAAGATCAGACTGTACTTTCAAAACTTAGAGAAACCACACAGATATATCAGACCATGTGGAATATAAGATCAGACTGTGAATTTGAAAGTCAGAGATACCACACAAATATTTCAGACCACGTGGAATCTAAGATCAGACTATACATTTGAAAGGCAGAGATACCACACAAATACTAGTATATCAGACCATGTTACTAGCATTTTTCTCCTTTTTCCTCATTGTTTTCAAAAGCCTTCTTCTACAGGATTGTTAAAACTCGTGATAGTGTGGTAAAGGGTTAATGTTTTCAATTTTTAGAAGCCAAAAACTTCATGGTCTGGTAAAGCAGCAAAGAGTTGGGTTGATCTTAACTCTTTACCACACAATCCCGACTTTTAACGACCCTGAGAAAGAAGCCTTTTGAAAACATTGTGGGAAAAGGAGAAAATGCTGGTAACCAGCATTTTCTCCTTTTCCCACAATGTTTTCCACCCTTCCCAAACCAAATTTCCATTTTTCAGTCACATTTATTTTGTCATCTGCAAATGCCTTCAATTTGGACCGGTCTGTAATTTTGTTGTTTGGTAAAGATTTAAAGGTTAAATTCTGAACTCATAGACTTCCCAGTATGTTACTGACTGAGCTAGTAACCCATGGGCTGGACTAAAGTGATGATACCATTATACATGTACCTAGCCACTACGAAAGTTTCAGCTGACTTGATACAGATTTATTCAAACACCTTCAGGGTATACACTTGCTTGTTGATGTCAACAGCGTAACTGCCTGATGGATGGGTTTAGTGTTTGAAGTTGACAGTTAAAATGACCAATGTGGTCATTCGGACAAGTTAAATGGCCATTGGTGTGGCTTGGCCAGGTCTAAGATGTAATGCAGGGGGTTTATTATGTACCTGCAAAATGTATTGACTCAGGTTAGCATGAGCAGTCTGAGCTGGTTGACCTGGATGAAAGCTGTTAACTTTTCATTAATTTTCTGCATGCCTAGGGATCATTCTATCTCAGGATTCAGCCAGTTGTCAAAAAAAATGGAATTTATGGATCCATGATTATGTGATGACTTACATGGTATCATAGGTACACCACATAGATACATTAAACCTCTAATTTTTGCCAGAGCCAAAGTATGGCACAACATACTTTATTGGGTGTACACTTGTATGTGAACTTTTCAAACTGAAGTTGAAAAGTTTGAAATTAAAGAGATAATGCTGTGACCAATTTTGGTAAAAGTAAAGAAAATCCCCTCAGAACATTAAGTTGATAGTCATAGGAATTTGAATTGCAAATACAGTATTTTGTTTCTTTAACTTTTACCAAACAATTGTGTGTTTTAACGACCCCGAGGAAGAAGCCTCTTGAAAACAATTGTCCAAAAAGGAGAAAATACTGGTAACCAGCATTTTCTCCTTTTCCCACTATGTTTTGTACTCTTCTATAGACAAATTCTATGATATGAGCCACTTTGTTGTCTGCAAATGCTTTCAAACTGGACAGACCTAAGATTTTTTGGTTTGGTAAAGGTTTAATACATAATTAGCCAGTCTGCACTGTCCCATGATTATCTCACTCCAGATAACTGATGCAAGCTTGGTCTTGTGAAACCAGACAAGTAAAACTGTCATCTACTTGCACAAGTAATCACTTCATTGCACAGTTAATGAATTTCAGATCTTATGGAAACAAGTTTGTAGCAGGCCACATAGAAAATTATCCATGTTTTTTATCGATAATTAACCCTATACAACACAATCCCACGACCCTGAGAAAGAAGACTTCTGAAAACATTGTGGGAAAAGGAGAAAATGCTTGTAACCAGCATTTTCTCCTTTTTCCATTGTTTCTACTCTTCCAAAAGCAAATTTTAATATTTGAGTTAATTTTAGTTGTGTGAAAAGGTGTTCAATTTTCAAAACTGTAATGAATTATTTAGGCAGAACATTTGAAATAAATAAAATTTATGTACAACTTATGAAGACTTGTGAATAATTAAATGTATTTATACTATTACTTGTAACTTATTTCTTCAGGTTATGCAAAGCCTGGGAAAGACGGGGAAAACAACAGACGACATACCAATTGAAGATTGCCAAAAGTTAGAAAAACAGCAGGTATGGTACGATTTGGCCATGTAGCTTTAAAGCACTAAATAGATGAAGGTAGCATTTAGTGTTGTCTCCAGAAGGTTTTGTGTTTGATGCATGTCTAACTTAAGAGTGCCAAATAAAATTAATCTTTAAAATGCCAAATAAAAAAATCAAAAGGACATCTTCAGCCTAGAATAAGTCCTAGATAATTGTAATTTTGTGGTTGCTTTTTGTCTGTAGTGTTTCAGTAAAGCGGACAGTGTAGATCAAAGACTGCTCGTTTTGTGTAGTCTGATGTTGATCAACACTGGCCGCAAAGGCAACAATAGTAGTGAAAGGCATTTTAAGGGTAAACACTGTTTCCTGACTCTCTACCAAATGACAAAATTTTAGACATTTCTAAAGTAAAAGCTTTTACAAAGGACATGACTATTGTTAGATGTTGTTCAAACCAAAGGATTTAATTTTGCCAGGGCAGAAAATATTATGGGAAGAATGAGAAAATCCTAGTTACTAGCATTTGCTACTTTTCTCATTGTTTTCAAAAGCCTTTTTCCTCAGAGTCGTGAAGAATCGGGATTGTGTGTTGAAGGGTTAACCTGTTTGCCAACAATCCCATGATTTGATGATCTTGAGGAATTAGGCTTTTAAAAAATGATTTGGGAGAAGGAGAAAATGCTGTTTTTTCCACATGGTTTTCTCCCCTTTCAGCTCAACCAATGTATTTCAGAGTACTGATGATAGTCATTTCAACAGGACTCATATCTCTCTCACTGCTGAACATTATTTGATGATGTTTGTAGGAGAGGGTAGGCACTGGCTTTGGAAGAATAATGTGCAAGGCACTGGTAAAAGAAACTCCAGGAATGCATAGATAGGTGCACTGGCTTACACAATATAACTGAAGTAATGTTTACTGAAATGAAACAGCTTTAAACACCATACAAAGAAATAAATAAACAATTAAATACAACAGATGTACAAAATCACTTAACTCTTAACTTTACTAAAATATTTTTAGACTTGTCCAAATTGATAGTATTTGCAGATTACAAAATAATTGTGGCTCAAAAGGTGCAGGTTTTTGGGAAAGGTAGAAAACATTGCAAAAAAAGGAGAAAATGCTGATAACCAGCATATTTCCCTTTTCCCAAAATGTTTTCTCATAAGTCCCTCTTTTTTAGAGTGGTTAAAACTCGTGAGTATTTGGTAAAGGGTTAAATGTAGAAATTTCATAGATGCATTGATAATCATGATATTGCATTTTGTCACAGTATTTTGTGAGGCCTATAAATTAAATGAAATTTGTGATAAGCATAAACTTGCAGGTGATGAAGTTTTTTCAACATTTCAGGAAGTTGCCACTCGTTTTCAAAAAGATCTCCGTAATTACATTCAGAGTGCCAGAGGTAAGTTTGGCCGTTTAACTTTTTCATAGATGACAAAACGTTAGACTTACCCAACCCTTTACCACAATGGTTTCGAAAGCCCTCTTTTTCAGGCTGGTTTTAACATGGGGATTGTGTGGTTAAGGATTAAAAAACTTGAGTTTAAACAAAACATTGGGGCAAAAAGGAGAAAACGATGGTATCTAGCATTTTCTCATTTTCAAACAATGTTTTCCAACATATCAATGACAAATTCTATTATTTGAGCCACTTTCCAGTTTTTGTCTACAAATGCTTCAAATTTGGACAAGTCTACATTTTTGTCCTGTGGTGAAGAGTTAACCCTTTGCCACACAATCAGGATTTTTAATGACCCTGCAAGAGAAAAGTCTTCTGCAAACATTGTGGTAAAAGGAACCAGCATTTTCTCGTTTTCCCACAATGTTTTCTATTCTTTCATAGAAAAATTCAGTTATTTCATCCACATTAAATTTGTCGTCTGCAAATGCTTTCAATTCAGATGAGTGTTAGAGTTTGTCGTTTGGTAAAGGGTTAAGCTTAGCTCCAAAATGGTTTGAAAACAATGGGATCAGTGATAACAAGTGGAGATATCTCCTTAAATTACATATTTGTGTAACTAATAGGGTTGGCTCAGCCTCTTTATATGGCCTGCAATACGCGAAAAGGGGCATTCGGACATCTGCGTAAAGTGTCGTCTCGGATCAGCCTGCGCAGTCCACGCAGGCTAATCCGAGACGGCACTTTACGACTACATTAGATTTTGTGTTACAGTAGACTTGCGCAAAACAGAAAATTACATAAAAACGGAAAGTGCCGTCTCGGATTAACCTGCGCAGACTGCGCAGGCTGATCCGAGACGACACTTTACGCAAATGTCCTAATGCCCCTTTTCACGTGTTGCAAGCCATATGGTACTTACATAACTTGTTCACTCTATACCAGACAAAGTGACAAAATTTAAGACTTGCCTATATTAACAGTTTAGGCTGCTAAGGGTGACTCACTGACCTTTTGCAGACAGTGTAGATCAAGATCACACTCCACAGAACATGCAGTCTGATCTTAGATCTACACTGTCTGATAAGGAGATGTTTTTCTTTGAACAATAAGTTTTAAATAGCATTATTTGGGTTTTTACTGTCGGGCGTGTCGGCTTGAAAGTTTCATTTAACTTATTTAGCATGATAAGGGTATAAAATAAACATAACTACGTAGAGGACAAATTAGTTGTTTTACAAATGATGGAATTCTTCTCTGAAATGGAAGAATAATCATTGTTGGGAAAGGGGGAAATGCTGGTTACCTACATTTTTTTTCGTTTCCTACAATGTTTTTAAAAGCTAAGGTACTCAGGGTCCTTATGGGAGGTTTGGCGGTGGGTTAAGTACAGGGGTCAACATCAACTGTGTCTGCAGATCCCTGGGACACAAATATTTTGAATGGGGTCAGTTGACATTCAGTATTTTAGAGAATCAGGTATCCCAAATTTTGTTAAATAAGTGATTTAACCCTGATCCTGCTAATTAAGTGAAATGAAACTCTCAAGTCAATAGAAAAAAGGGATAGTGCTATTTCAAACTTACTTTTTGGAGAAGAATATCTCCATATCAGACAGTGTAGGATCCAATATAAGACTGCACGTTCTGTGAGTTGCACGTAGCAGCCTATGGGTTAAGATTGATTGATTGAATGGTGTTTTAAGCCACTTTCAACATGATTTCAGTCATATCTCGGGGAAAGCTCACATATTCATGCATTCCTGGGTTTTACAAATACTAGGGTAGGGCTCTGAAGTGTCTTGCCATAGACCACTCCAATGAAAAACCCAGTGGTTCGGGTGATTCTCGAACTCAGGACCTCCAGGTTACGAGTCCTACACTTTACCACTGAGCCACACAGGATCCCTTATGGGTTAAGAAGCCTGCTTAAAATGTTAGTGTAAAGCGCTGAAGAACCATTGCTGGTGTTAAATTTTGGCATGCTTTTGGTAAAGTCAGCCCTTGGCTTGCCTATTGCACAAAAAGTAACAGTAGCTTGCGTGGTCAGAGAGGATGAAGATCAGATAAACCATTTTGTGACGTATGATCTTCCTCTTTATTTTCAAAATCTTTCTTCTTCAGGTTAATACACAGGATTGTTTGGTATTGGATGAAAAATTGTGATAAAGAAGATTTTAAAAACATTTTTGGAAAAAGAGAAAAACTGGTGACCAACATTTTCTTGGTGTTTTCTATCCTTTCAAAGGCATACAGCATTGTTTGAGCTCCACTTTGTTGTCTGCAAATGCTTCCAGTATGGATGTCCAAAATTTTATTTCAAGTTCATAGTGCTTCACACAAATCAATTGCTTCTACCTACTTTTCCTGCAGTTTCTTTAGCCAATGTGTTCAAAACACTAATCTGTAGTTGTTGGCTGCTTTCCCATGTAAACAAAGCTGAAAGTGTGATCAGGGAATAAACTCTGTCAAAGTAATTTTCATTACTCTCCTGAAAGAGTGTAGGACCAAGCCAGAAGTTTAAATCCTTGGATATTGTGGCAGTTCACTAACTGTTCAGCTCAACATTGAGCCACAAGGTCTTGGCTTATGCTGTCTGTCACAGCAACATGACTGAAATATTGACAGAAAGTTGCATGAAACTCCAGGGAAAATGTCAAATATCAAGCATTTACTAGCACGTGGCTTCTTAAGATTTCTTATTGCTTTTTCTTTTCCTGTGAGGGGATCCTATGTGGCTTGATGGTTGAAGTAAATGGTTCAGATTCATGAACTGTTTAGCAGATGACAAGAATTTAGACTTTTCCAAATTCAAAGCATTTGCAGACAACAAATTCAGTAGGGCTCAAACCATGGAAATAATCTTTTTAAATGCTAGAAAACATTGTGAGAAAAGGAGAAAATGCCGGTAACCAGCATGCTGTTTTCTTGAATGTTTCCCTAGGGTAGTTACAAATCAGGATTGTGCAGTAAAGGTTGAATCCTGAGATGTAGGCAGAGCTCCAGATAACGGGGAGTGATGGTTTTCTAAATCCATTATTTCTCTTTCAAACCTTATGTTGTGGGTACTCATTAGAATCGTCTTAATGAGACAATTCTAATGAGTACCCATAACATAGGGTTTGGTGAAGAACAATTAACATTTTTAACTTGAAAATCAAAATCACTCCCTCTATCTGGAGCTCTGTGTAGGCATTCATCATATGAGAGCTTCCTTGGGCAAGGCACTGCATTTTTACCCCTGGCCTTGTACTGTTGAAATCCAGGATAGACATGAAAAAATGAGCTGCCTGAAATATTGCTGAAAGCAGTGAAAACTACTAACAAGGCAAACAAACTTTCTCCTGAAGTCAAAGTGATGCATTAGAGGGTAATGGGACACAGGTGTGAAATAACATTTTTTATAACCAAAATAAACTTTATTGTCCTTCAGGTTATAAAAAGTAGCTGTTATAGTTACAAACAGTAGTTATATTTTAGATATTTAATATGCCTCACTTATATTTGAGCCATGCTCTGTGAAAAGGGGGCTTAACACATCTGTGAAAAAGTATCGACCCAGGTCAGCCTGCGCAGGCTGACCTGGGCCGAAACTTTTTGCTTTTGGTCAATTTTCTGTATGTCTAAGGACCAGTTTACCTCATGATTCAGTCGGTTGTTGGACAAAATGGATTTTATAGATCCACGACCATGTGATGACTTGCTTGGTATCATGTATCACGGAGATGCATTAAGCCCCCTTTTACCAGAGCATGGCTCATTTATTCCTCTACCATAGGACAGAATGTTATACTGGTCTGTAACAAAATGAGTGTGGCTCTGAGGAAATAGGGTTTATTGCATCTCGGTGATACATTATACCAAGCAAGTCACCATATTATAATTTTAAATCCATAAAATCCATGTAGTCTAACTGGTAGACTGGCCCTTGGACATGCAGAAAATTTATATAATTATAGCAAAAAAGTAATTACAACCCTTTGCCAAACAGTCCTTGTTGAAATGACCCTGAGGGAGAAAGCTTCTGAAAACATTATGAGAAAAAGAGAAAGATTCTGGTAGCCAGCTTTTTCTGGTTTTCCCACAGTATCTTGTACCCTCTCACCATTTGAGCTATATTTAATGTGAAGGTCTGCAAATGTTTTGAATATTATGGATGAGTCCAAGATTTTGTGGTTTGGTGAAGAGTTAAGGATGGTGTGATATAAAGAATGTCAACAGGTAAAAATCTTTCTATATGATATAGGTCACTACTACTATCACTAGAGATGATAGAGTAAGCTACATTCCTTGAATAAATTACAATCCCTGTTATGGTATCCTGCACATATACATCAAAGAGCTGAAGGTAGTGATCACGTTTAGGTGGTTACACAGTAATTGTGTCCAAGTTTTGATAAGAGTGAAGTTTTTGTTTGACTTTATTTCCCTTTAGACAAATTTACACAAGGCAACTATAGAAGTATCTTTTTAACTCTGTACCTAATGACAAAATTCTAGACTGGCCAAAATTGAAAGTATTTGCAGACAACAAATTGAATGTGGATACAAGGAATGAATTTGCATTTGACAGGATAGAAAACATTGTGGGAAAAGGTGAAAATGCTGGTAACCAGCATTTTCTCCATTTCCAAAATGCCTTCAAAAGTTTTCATCTTTAAAACTCGGGTTTTTGTGGCATTTGTCGAAGACAATGCCACTTTGAGTTCAATATTGAATGTTCAGTGTTGAATTTTGAAGACCATGTATTGTATTTTGTGCAAAACCAAAGGAAATAAACCCAATTAAACTCAATTTTTCGTAGGCAAATAAGTTTTTCGATAGCACCCAGACATGTAATTGGAAATTGCATATTAAAATAAATTGGATTAGGCCATCGATCGTGGAAATACTACTTTTTGATTGAAAATGGCTTCATCTGCTCTTAGCCTTCTATTGGCATAATGATATACACAAAATTTGTCTACTAACCGCTTTGGTTCCGGGCTTGTCCGTTCCAAAACCAGTTAGTCCCTGGGCTTGTTCATCCCATGATTGCATGCTACTCCATTTGATTATGCATGAATATTTACAGATCGAAATAACTGATTGTAATGTTGGGAATTAGATCTTGATGGCCAAAGATATCACAAAATCATAGTTTTCAGGTATAATCTTAATTTTATTTGATATAGGTATATGCATGATTTCTCTCTCTACCCATCATGCATCCCACCATCAAGGGACATTACTTGTGACTCCTGTGAATGATGAAAGGGAGACCACCAATACACAAATAATCCAAACTTTGGCACCAGTACTCTCCCTCTAGCCCAAAAGAGGTGTTAATTTGCTTAGTAGGTTGACTTTCAAGTTAATATTTGAATAATTTTCAAATTATTAATTCCACACAATGGCTTCCTTGACAAATGCCACATCAGTGTTTTTAACGCTTTGATTGTGATATAGGGTTAAAGTACAATAAACTAACATTAATTTGGTGTATACACATACACAATGTATATAATTATATTAAATCATAGTGACCAAAGGAAAAATTGCCCAAGACAATGCATTTCCTCAGAGCAGACAGCTGAAAAAAAAAAATGTTGAAAAGGAGTACTGATTTTTAAAAAGCAAGTTCTTCTTTTTCATCAATGTTTTTCATACATTAATATATTTAAGTTTGTGTAAATTATCCATATTTTCGTAGAATGTTTCTGATGTGCATTCCTGCAAACTGTTTTAAGAGATAATAGGTCAAGGTATACATGTCTTGTGTTCACTGGCAAATGAACACAGTTGCTTCATTTCATGGCATACAATACACAAAATTAGTCTTTGAGATGAAGGTTTCATTCATGTCCTGATGAATGCAGTGCAACTGCAGGCTGAAAATAGAGGCTGGTGAACATTTAAAGACGACAGAACTTTTATTAATTATCAACCCTTTAGCAGATGGCAAAATTTTAGCCTTCTCCAAAGTGAAAGCATTTGCAGATGACGATTGCAATGTGACTCAAATGGTGCGATTTTTCTTTAATAGGGTAGAAAACAATGTGGGAAAAGGAGAAAATGCTGGTTACCAGCATTTTCTCCTTTACCCACAATGTTTTCAAAAAGCTTCTTTGCCAGGGTCGTTAAAAGTCATCATTGTGTGGTAAAGGTTTAACCATTAAATTATAAATATCACTGGTCCCAGGAGGAAACAGAACTGTTCCAGGGATTTGATAGAGGAACCAAATTTTGGCAAGGAGAAAACTGTCACTCTGGAAAGTGTAAACAATGGCAAAGAGTCATGAAAGTATATTGACAGATTCTTCCCAGTCATTTGAAAATGCCTGTCTTAATATATAATTCTACCTTGGATTACAACAGGAAAAATGCATCCTTGTCTACATATAGTAGCATATCTTTGGTTTACTTTTTAATAACCCTCTTCATCTAAATGCTAAAAGTATATTCACATACTTGATTTGCATTTCTTTTCAAACAATCTTTGTCAACATTCCTTTGTATGCTAGATATGAAAATTACAACATTGTCAGCAATTTTTTCAAGATTAAGATGGATTATTTTATCTCTGTGTTCTTTATTTATGCACTTTCTGTGCCCTTTTATCTAAATTGCACTGTCCCCCCAAAAGAAATTAATACCTCAGGAAGGCATTGTACAGAACATGCAGTGTGATCTTCAATCTTAATTGATGTTATTGTCAAAGAAAGAATCAAATGGATTTGTAATAGTTTAGTCTTTTCGGCTGACAGAATGTACTTTTTATGTAGGTAGCAGTCTCTAACCTTTTCAAGGCCATGGCAAATACAGGTTTTTATGGACTGCATAGATCAAGATCAGACTGCACAGAACATACCAGTTGAAGGTGCAGTCTGATCTTGGATATATACCATCAGCTTGTTTAGTCAAGCCCGTAAGATTGAAATCCCTCTTGGGTTCAACCAGATTGTATCCAGTGAGGTTGAGTAAATGCATTTGAGGTTGAAAGAGTTAACAAAAATAAAGAGTAAACTTTGACATACCATCAAATCACAAAGCAAAACATTTGTGGTATACTGTCATATAGAATTTCATTCAGTTTAATGCTTGAATATAAAATGTATCTTATGACAGAGGGGTCAGCAGAACCATCCTGCCCTTACCTAAATACATTCAAAAAATCTTTTGCTACCAATTATTCACATGCAGTCATTTATTATAAATTAAATCATTATTGACTTTTTCAGATTTATATGAATATTTTGAAATTGTATGCTGCAATTTGATTTTTATTTTCAAAGTTTACCCTTAACAAAACAATCCTATGTTTTTTAACCCTGAAGGAGAAAGCTTTTGAAAACATTGTTGGAAGAGGACAAAATGCTACTAGTAGTTACCAGCATTTTCTTCTATTCCGTATAAGGTGTTCTACTCTTTTAAAGATAAATCACATATTTTGAGCCACATTTTAATTGACGTTTGGACATGATTTGAATTTGGACAATTTGCTAATTTGGTGAAAGGGCTAAATTGTGATAAAATGATATATAAGTGAGCAGGTCGCTATACTATCTTTGCAAAAAGATATAATAATGTTGGAGTAATTCATTATGAAAAAAAAGTATACAGTGTAGATCAGATATAATAATGTTGGAGTAATTCATTATGAAAAAAAAGTATACAGTGTAGATCAGATATAAGTCCTTTGTGTTTGTGTCTTACTGCTGGCTCTTAAAAGACTTAACCTGTAACCTTACATTTCCATTGTTTAACCAAGGTGTAAATACCTGTAACCTTACATTTCCATTGTTTAACCAAGGTGTAAATGCCTGTAACCTTACATTTCCATTGTTTAACCAAGGTGTAAATCTTTCACTACTGAATAAATAAATTGCATTTTCTGAAGGCTAAAAAAACATTTCCTTTGCAAGATCAAGAGAGATTTCAGTCATAATTTTAGAATATAGCAGTGGACAGTGTAGATCAGAGATCAGACTGAACATTCTACACTGTCCACAAAAGCTTCTGGTGTTGTCTATGGTATGGAAAGAGTTAACCCTTTACCACACAATGACGCCTTTTGACACCCCTGATAGAGAAGGCTTTTGAAAACATTGTGGGAAAAGGAGAAAATGCTGGTAACCAGCATTTTCTCCTTTTCCCACAATGTTTTCTACCCTATCAAAGAAAAATCATTTCATATGATCCACATTGAAACTGTCCTCTGCAAATGCTTTCAATTCGGACAGGTCTAAAATTGGTCGTGTGGTAAAGGGTTAAACATACATTAGGAAGAAATCTTTTAGAAACATGGTGGGAAAAGGAGAAAATACCGATAGCTAGTATTTTTTCCTTTTCCAACAATGTTTTCTATCCTTGCGGACACTAATCCCATGATCTGGGGCACATTTATTTTGCAGTCAGACAAATTCTTTCAATATGGACACTCTTTTAAAGCGTGTCGTTTGGTAAAGAGTTAACTGTATTTCCCCTACCCCCCCCTTCCCCACCAATAAGGTTGATAATGGCCAACAGGTTTCAGATTTAAAATGCCACAATAAAATGCTGTTTCAATTTAAAATTTGATACACAAATGGGCAGTTTACCCTCTACTCCAGGATTTTTTCCCAATTTGAATCGACTTTCACCGAATTGTTTACTTTAACTCTTTAATGCTTGCCCAGGTAGTTCAGTGGTAAGCGTAACTGACCCATGACCTGGTGGTTGTGAGCTTGATACCAGGTTTAGGCAAACTTTCTTTTTCGAAAATTTTTGGCCTCTCACCTCTAATGCAAGTGAGAAAGTAGTCATTGACTTTGAAAGAAAGTTGTGTCAATACTGGTGTAAGAAAGCCGGGAAATATGCGTAGATGCACTGACCACTGTGATATAACCTAGGCTGTTAAAACAAAGTTAAACTCCCCATTCAATCAATCATGTAAGTCTGTATCAGATGACACAATTTCATACTCAGTGTCCAAACTGAATGCATTGCAGATGATGTATTGAATTTGGTTTAAGTGAAGAGTTTTTTTCATAAAGGCGTTGAAAACATTGTAGGAGATGGAAAGAAATGCTGGTCACCAGAATTTTCTCCTTTTCCCACAATGTTGAAGTAAAAGTCTCTTCTACCAGGGTAGTTAGAGCCCTGGGATTATTCAGTAAAGGTTTAATTATGATTGTGCTGTGGGCAACTTGGTGCAGATCAAGATCAGACTGCACAGAATATATAGTTTGATCTAGGCTGCTGAAAGATTTGTGAGGTTTACTGACTAGAACATCCTTGATATTGCAATATTTGGGTGTTTAAGTCTTTTAGCGCCAATTACATTAACCCTTTACCAAACAAGCCCTGGTTTTAACGACCCTGGGAAAGAAGCCTTTTGAAAACATTGATGGAAAAGGAGAAAATGCTGGTTAACAATGTTATCGTTATCTACTCTATCAAGGACAAATTCCGCAATTTGAGCCACTTTTGAATTGTTGTCTGCAAATGTTTTTAATTTGGCCAAGTCTAAAATTTTCTCATTTGGTAAAGGGTTAATCCTTTACTACAAAATTCAGAGTTTAGAAGATCCTGTTGAAGAAACCATTTGAAAACTTTGTTGGAAAAGGAGAAAATGATGGTGGTATACAGCTCTTTCTCCTTTTCCCACAATGTTTTCTTCACTTTCAGAGGTGCATTTTTATTTATGAGTCACAATTTGCTTTGTTGTCTGCAAAAAGTTTCAGGATTGAAAAAAAAGGAGAAGCAATAATCTAATAGAGAAAAGAAGCAGTTTGAAGTCAAAATTCTGCGATAAAGTCAACATTTTTTGGGGGATTTTCTTATTTCTAACCTGCAGCAAATGTTTGCATCATTTAAAGGTTGAAGTCTGTTGAAAAAGAATGCCTGAAAAGGAATGCTCTATCAAATTTTGCTTCATTGAGAAATTACTTTTTTATTATTTACCTATTTGTCTAATTCAACATGTACGCTTAACTTATGGTGTTATTCTGATGGCCACCATGGCACAAGCTTAGCTGAAAACCCCAAAACTTTATGGATTTAAGCTCTGTTAAAACTCCTAAAATTTTAAGATTTTTTTTCTTTTCTTTCTCTTCTCTCCATCATAAGTTCAGGAAAGATGTTGGAAATACTTGTAAACAAAATTTTCCAAACTTTTCTTGGAAAGTTGAACTTCAGTTTTTCTCCTAAATTTGTTAAAAAAAGAGAATATTCTACCAAGATTATTACTAGTATACTTTTTTCCTCACTAAATATCAAAGTATCAGACAGCTCATTCTGTGCAGTCTAATCTTGATCTACACAATAAACAAAAGCTGAATGCTCAGTGAACTACAAGTTAAAAGAAGATCATCTCAACAGTTTTGAGTTCTGAAGATGTGCAGAAAAACAGATACTTTAGGATGTAAAATCTTAGGTTAGCATTGGACATAAAACTTGTTTTTACAGTCTCCTGTGACCTAGATGACATTTATAACATAGTGAAGATATCTGAGAATTTTACGTCCAAAAAAATACCACACAGTTATCAAAAATATTTGGGGAAGGGAAATGTTAGATAAAGTTTCATATTTGACGGATATTTGTGGCATGGTAAAACTGATCTAACATGGCCATCCTATAAGATGTCTGTATCACATTACTTCACCTGTTGTGATAGAATTCTTTTCTTTCTCAAGGATTGAAATTGAATTGACCAGTTGCCAGTGGCTTCAAAGGAATGTGTCATCCGTCTGTCAAACTTTTTAGAACTGTGCAGACACATGTTGCAAATATACCATTGTCCAATTAAAATCATACTGTATATTCAAGATCAGACTTCATGTTTTGTGCACTGACTGATCGTGATCTAAACTGGCAGCAAAGGCACCTAAAGCTGTGAAAGGGGCTTTAAGGGTGAAAACTGAGTGTTTGTGCTATTATTTTCATTGTTAGTCATATATCTGCATGATGGCTAGCTTTCCTAAATTCATCTTTGCTATGAAGGAATATGAAAACTTGAGTGTTTTATCAGAAATTGTTAACTCTTAACCAAACAACAAAATTTTAGACGAGTCCAAACTGAAAGCATTTGCAGACAACAAAATAAAAGTGACTGGAAATTTGAAATTTGTTTTGGGAAGGGAAGAAAACATTGTGGGAAAAGGAGAAAATGCTGGTAACCAGCATTTTCTCCTTTTCCCACAATGTTTTCAGAAGGCTTCTTTCTCAGGGTCGTTAAAAGTCGGGATTGTGTGGTAAAAGGTTGAAGGTGGCCCAAATGAAGAAATTTGTCCATGATAGGGTAGAAAACATTGTGGGTAAGGAAGAAAATGCAGGTTACCCCCTTTCCCCACAATGGTTTCAAAAGGCTTTTTCTGTAGAGTCATTAAAACTCGGGATTGTGTGGTAAAGAGTTAAGATAGTGGACAATTCACAGACTTACGAGGTATCTCAAAAAAAGTGAGACATTTTAAGGCACATGAGACTAAGTTTCAAATAAACTTTAAAGAGACCTAATTAGTTTTTATTCAGTAAATCAAAATTTCTTGCACACTGACAAATATGTCTAAATATACTTTTCTTTACAGTTGTTTTAATTGCATGATTACATTCAGTGGGTGCAATTTTGGGTGTTTAAAGAAAGGCATGGTTATTTTGCAATTCAGGTGCTCTCTTCTCTAGTTTTATTACATCAAATATGACATCATCATACTGGTTTGAGTACCAGTGTTTGTAATTGGAGCATGTTATTGTTCATGTGACATTGCCAAAAGTCTTTGCAAAACTCGGCATGAAATATGAAAATACATCAAGAGGCTATGTAGCCCATTAAGGAAATCCCTTTAAGAAATTTGGTTTTTTTTTTCTTTATTTATGTCTTCTTTACTGGTAATTTGCCAGCTGTTGACTAACTTAATTCTGTGTTAAACCAGTTTTAAGTTTGATGATATTATTAAAATCTGAATAGCTCCCTCCAGAGGGACAAAGTCCTATCCATGCACTTTATAATTGAATACATGCAATTCTCTCTAAATATTCAATGGGGCAGTATCCCAGAATCCCTGCCTCGACAGAACTCAGATACTTAAAATAGTGAGGGATCGTCTTTTAAAAGGGAGCAGTTTTCCCATCTGTTACAATGTTTCCTTGTTTGCCCGTGAATGACTTATCTTGGCACAATACTGATCCATGTTTTTTTGTAGTCTATTACATTAGAGTAACAAATAGGCCAAAAAGGCCTAACAGTATTATTTATATAAATGAGTGGTTATGTGTTTTTTATGGCCCGAACTTCTTAACTGTGTACCTGTAGGGAATTGTTGACTGTCAAGTAACTATTAATTTGCCATCTCCCCTTCTATTTAACGCTTTACCAGAAGACAAAATTTTAGACTGGCCCAGATCAAAAGCTTTTGCTGACAAGAATATAACTGTGACTCAAAACTAGAATTCCTCTTTGGAAGGGTAGAAAACATTGTTGGGAAAAGGAGAAAATGCTGTTTATCAGCATTTCTCTTTTTCCCACAGTGTTTTCAAAAGACCTCTTTTACGGTTATTAAAAGTCTAGATTATGTAAATAGGGGTTGATCTATTACAACTAACTCTGTACCAAGCATAACCATGTTTTAATAACCAAGAGCAAGACGCCTTTTGAAAACACCATAGGAAAAGAAGAAAATGCTAGTAACCAGCATTTTCTTCTTTTCCCACAGTACTTTCTATTCTTTCAAAGACAATTCGTATCATTTCAGCCATGTTGAAAATTTCACCAGGAAATGCTTTTCATATGAACAAATCTGTAATTTTCTTTGGTAAAGAGTAAACCATTTTTAACGACCCTGAGACAGATAGCTTTATAAAACATTCTTGGAAAAGGAGAAAATGCTGGTAACCAGCATTTTCTCCTTTGCCCACAATGTTTTCTAACCTGTCAAAAACAATTAAGACATGTGAACAACATTCGAAATTTTATCTGTCTGAAAATGCTTTTAACTTGGGCAAGTCGTAAAATTTGTTGTCCTGTAAAGAGTTATAAAGTTGTCATGCTCCAGCAACAGTTTTGGAATCCATTAAAGCATAGATTTTCATGCTCATAAACTAGCTTTTGGAAACACTGATTTTAAAAAGAAAAAAAAAACTTTCATGAACTGTTTTCTATTTCATTCGAGTGAGACATTTTTCTTTTGTTTCAATGTTTCTCCTTTGTTGCAGGTCTGAAAAATAGCTTGAAGACTTAAAGATGCATCTTTACTAGTTTTCATCCAGTTTTGTAACCAATTTTATCTTTATTTCATGAAATTATAATCATTCTTGTACCTTCGTGCCAAATGTTGCCCCTGACGGTTGTAAGATTGCACAGATTACGACGGATAGAAAATGCATTTCTTTCTATTGCGGCTTGCCATAGACATAACAACCACAGTTTCCGGTTTAAATCGAAGACAAATCCCTGGCGTCTCTTTATCACATACACCTTATATCGATTTATATCTACGTTTACACGGCTATCTAGATTCTACACATTGTAAAGATGTAACAACATTTGTTTACTCTCTGGCTGTAAGGGTGCGTCTTTAATGAAATAACTACATGTACCAGTCTCAGACTTTCATGATAAATGCATAAGAAAGTTTTTAATAGATTGCAAACTACCATTATGTCCTTACAACTACTGGGTTTTCACTGTTACAAGTATCAGTGATCATGCCGGTTGGTCTCAATAATGACATGTTAACTTTGTTTCTTTTCATATTTTGACATTCCTTGTGCACCATACTGCGTCACAAGTCTATCATGAGTTTTCTGGTAGAAAAGCTATGTACAGTGCTCTACTGACTATTTGTTTCATCCGTTTAATCTGTAATGCAGCAAAATGCAATCAATATTTAGTGACACACATGACCAAGGACAAATTATCAAATGTTTCATTACCTAAAGCACTTTAAGAAGTCGTTCATAACATGTAATAAAAAAAAATGACGAAATTAATTGTGTTTTGCGGCCATTTTATGTCAATTTGGGAACGTAAACATCCCGAGTAAACGATGAATGAAACTGTTTTTTCTTACGTTTAGCGTTTAAATTGAAAATATTTTTATTTCAAAAAAAGGAATATTGAATACACAATAGGTATGTTCATTTGTAGTTTTGTCACCAAATGAATTTTGTTCAACCATTTTTTTCGTAATTGTCTCTGTACCATGAGGCAACCCATCAAAAACTTATGTCACACTTCCTGGGACAGTTATATTTACAAATGCTTGGGTGGCTGTTGGATTTGAACATGAAAAACTGGGATACTGTACTATCTATGCAGGTAGTAACAGCATTGGTAATGCTCTAGAAGCTAGCAGATTTTGCATATTGACCAAGACATACTTTCAACCCTTTTCCAGACAACAGACTTTGAGACTTGTCAAATTCAAAAGCATTTGCAGGCAACAAATTGAATATGGCTTGAAAGATTGTGTTTGTCTCAGAAAGGGTAGAAAACATTGTAGGAAAAGGAGAAAATGCTGGTAACCTACAATGCTTTGAAAAACCTTCCTCCTGTGAGGACCCTTAAAACATGGAAGTTTATGGTAAAGGGTGCATTTGATCACTCATCAAAGAGTTTATCCTTTACAAAATGGTGACATGGTTGTTTGATTCTGATAAAGGAAGCTTTTGAACACATTGTGGGAAAAGGACAAAACGCCAGTATTTTTAGCATTCTATCCTTTTTTCCACCATGTTTACTACCCTTTTAAAAACAAATCCTATCTTTTGAGCCACACTGCAGTTGTCACCTGCAAATACTTTCAGTGTTAACGAGTCTAAAATTATGTCCTCAGGTGAAAGAGTTCAAGTATTTTGATAAATATCAGACAAAATGCATACATGCATGATGTATCAGGGTTCAAGGAGTTTGACATAGCAGAATGACTTCATCCCCATTGATGAGGTATACATGCTACTTCCTGTGAACAAGGTTTTTTTTCCCCAATCTGTTGTACAGCTAAATCCTTTAACCCTTTACCACACAATGACGACTTTTAACAACCCTGAGGAAGAGGCCTTTTGAAAACATTGTGGGAAAAGGATTTGGTTGTATTGGTTGTATTGGGGTTTAACGCCACTTTAACAGCTAAGGTCATGTCATGGCGGTCGGTGACGCACATGTGTTTCCTGGCTTTCTCACACCAGTACTAACACAACTTTCTTTCCAAAGCCACCGACTACTTTTCTCACATGCTTCAGCAGAGGTGAGAGGCGAAAATGCGCCGGAAAGAAAGTTCGCCTCAACCGGGTATCGAACTCACAACCACCAGGTCATGAGTCAGACACGCTCACCACTGAGCCACCCGGGCGGGCTGTGGGAAAAGGAGAAAATGCTGGTAACCAGCATTTTTCTCCTTTTTCCACCATGTTTTTTACCCTTCCCAAAACAAATTTCCATTTTTGATTTACATTTATTTTGTCGTTTGTAAATGCTTTCAATTTGAACCTGTCTAAAATTTTGTCGTTTGGTAAAGAGTTAACAATAATTTGCCAAAAGGAAAAAAATGATCAAAAAGAGCTTTTTTCTTCTTTTCCAAGAATCTTTTCACTTCTTTTCTTGTATTAGACTGTAATTCATGTGAATTATCCATGTGTTAAATTGGTGTTTTGAAAATCATTCAGTGCAAATTGTTTAAGGGTATTGTGATTAAGATGTACATGAATGTTTTGACCTTTGAATTAATTAACCCTTTACCAAACTATCCTGTGTTTAACCTTTAACCACACAATCCCAAGTTTTAATGACCATGAATATAAAGGTCCTTGAAAATATTGTGGAAAAAGGGAAAAATGCTAGTAACCAGCATTGTCTCCTTTTCCCACAAAGTTGTCTACCGTATCAGATATCTTAAGTTCATTTGTATCAATTTTGAAATTAATCATCTGTCGATGCTTTCATTTTGGAAGAGTCTTAAATTTGCTGTTAAGTGACATAATGAACAAAGCTTTTGAAAAGCTTTTGGTAACCAGCATTTTCATCTTTCCCACAGTGTTTTCTACTCTTTCAAAGACAAATTTTGTAATATGAGCCACAGTTATTCTATCATCTGCAAGTTAATGCTGTAAATATGGATTCGTCTATAATATCGTCCTCTGGTAAACTTTAGCTTTCAGTTTCAGTCTGATAAACAAAGACTGAAATGTGGTCTTAAGCTCTATTGGCCGAAGGGCAGCAAGCTTATGTAATGGCCCTGTGTCTGTTGTGTCTCAGTGTGTCTGTGTGTTAACTTTTATTTTAAACATCATCTTCTCTGAAACTACCCATCCAATTTTGACCAAACTTCTCAGAAATGATCCTGCCAGTCCTTTTCAGAATTTATTCGAAAGAATTTTATTCCTGTTAAAACCATGGTTGCCATGGCAACAAAACTGAAAAATATTGAAAATCTTTGAACATCTCCTTGTCTGTAAGCACAAGGCCTAGGGCTAACAAATTTGGCATATTGCTGCATCTAGTAGACATCCACCAAGTTTATTCAAATTATAGCCCTTGGGTGAAAATTTACCCCCTGCCTGGGGTCACAAGCTTTTACATTGGCTTATATATTGAAAAACCTTCTAGTCCTTAACCATTTGACCTAATGCTTCCAAATTTGGCTTGTAGCTGCATCTAATGGACCACTACAAAGAGTCTTCAAATTATAGCCCTGGAGTCGAAATTGGCCCTGCCCCAGGACTACAAGTTTTACATGGGCTTATGAAGTGAAAATTTTAAAAATCTTCTTGTTTCTAAACATAAGGCCTAGGGCTATCAAATTTGGCATGTAACTTTATCTAGTGGGCCTCTACCGAGATACTTCAAATTACAGCCTTGGGGTCAGAACTGGCCCGCCCTGCAGTTACAAGTTTTACATGGGCTTAGATCTATAACAGTGAAAACTTTGAAAATCTTCTTGTTTTTGGCCATGACCTACTGCTGTAATATTTTGTAAGCATTATCATCCAGTCGACCGCTTCCAATTGTTTTTTTTCAAATTAAAGCCCTTGTGTAAAAATTGGCCCCTATCCATTGGTCATAGCTTTATAAGGTGCTTACAGAGTAAACAATTAAAAATCTTCTTGCCCCTAACCATAAATCTTAGGGCTACAAAATTTGGCACATAGCTTCATCTTGTGGATCACTTTTGACTTTGGATCACAGTTAGCCTTGCCTCTGGGGTTTCATGTTTTACAGGGGCTTTATATCCAGGAAACTCAGAAAATCTTCTTTTGTATAACCATTATGGCTTAGACATGTATTATTTTATATGTGGCTTTATTTTGTGGAACTCTACCAGGATTCAAGTAATTATTTCTCTATGGTGAAAAATGACCCCTCCCTTGGGTCACAACTTTCACATGGACTTTTATAGAGAAAACTATGTCTTCTTCAAAACCGTTTGGCCTAGTGCTGTAATGTTTGGTATATATGGTTTGTACTTATTTTGAAGTGGGGTGATACAGGGCCGTCATGGCCCTCTTGTTATGGTTATTTTGGCCATGGTAGCTGACCTTGTAGATTCAACATGATTCTGCATGCTCTGTGCAGTTTGATCTTGTTCTACACTAGCCACAAAGGTAGTTGTAAGGTCTAATACATTGCTTGACTGTTTTCAGCCATATGTTTACCCTATACCATACAATCCCAAAATTAAAGAAAGGCTTATGAAAACGTTGTGGGAAATGGAGAAAATGTTTGTAACCAGAATTTTCTGTATTTCCAATAATGTTTTCCAACCTTTCAAAAACAAATTTCAGTTTTTGAGTTAATATATATTAATTTTCATGTCTGCAAATGCTTTTACATTGGACAAGTCTAAAATTTTGTTGTTTAGAAAAGTCTTAACTCTTTACCAAACGACAAGATGTTGGACTCATCCAAATTGAAAGCATTTGCAGACGAAAAATTTAATGTTGCTAAGATGACAATTTCTGTCTCTGATAGGATAGAAAACATTGTGGGAAATGGAGAAAATGCTGGTTACCAGCATTTCTCCTTTTCCCACAATGTTTTCTAAGGCCTTCTCTTTAAGGGTCGTTAAAAGTCGGGATTGTGTGGTAAAGAGTTAAACTAGTGTAAGTCAAAGACAATGTAATTCAGGGTCCCAGCTTAGACCTGGTGTAATCAGAGAAACACACATCTTGTATAAATCTTGTCAAAATAAGGTTGAAAGTAGCATAAAACACCCAAAGATCGACAAATTTCTTTGTCTTTTTCAGCATTATCACTTGCATCAAAGACTTTCTACTCAACATTGTCAGAAACCTACGAGGCAGAATGGGAGGGCCAAGAAAGTGTTGTAGAAATACTCAAGGTATTTGTCTCCTTCCTCAGTTAATCCTTTACCAGATGACAAAATTTTGGACTTACCGAAATCAAACTTAAAATATTTGCAGACAGCAAATTTAATAGGGCCCAAATATAAGTATTTGTCATTGAACAGATGAAAAGAAATGAGGGAAAAAGAGAAAATGCTGGTTACTAGCATTTTCTCCTTTTCATACATTTTATTAGAAACTTTCACCCTGAAGGTTTTAAAACCATGGATTTATTTGGTACAGGGTTAATCTGTTAACCTTTATCTCCATCCATCTATCTGTCAATCCATTTGTCTGTCTATCCACCATTCATCTAATCAATCATTCATCTGTCTGTCTTGGATCTATTAATCCATATGGGACTGTGAGTCTCTCTCCATTGCCATCTTTCCAGTCTTGTTGATTACTCATTATGGAGGCAACTGTCTAATGTTTGGCAAAGGGAAAAAAAAAACTTGTAAAATGTAATAGATTGAAGGCTAGCAAAGAGTGTCACAGATGACCATTATTGCCCCATGGCATTGGAAAGGTATTTTTCAAAAAAAAATTTACTAAAAATAGTATAGTCTTCTGGAAAAAAAAAAGTATTGTTATTTAACACATTATATAAAAGCTGTGTTTAGTATGTTTGGTGTTTAGCAGTATTTCAACATAGTTTCAGTCATCTCACAGTGGCAAGTACACCTATCCATGCTTTCCTTGAGTTTTTCAAAAAACTTTGAACTTACTAAGCCACTGACTGCTTTCCCACTATGTTAATACAATGTTCAGCTGTTAGAGAGAATTTCATTCTGTCACAATGAGTATCATCAGTTTGGCAAAGCTTGGAATCAAAGTTCTAACCCCTGGATCACTAGTCTGTTGCCAACAGATCTACTAGGGTAGGCTGCTTTTTTCAGACTTGGCACCTAATATTGCAAGTTACCTTGACAAAGATGATGTATTTTAAGTAATACATGTATTGAAAACAGAAGAGTATTTAGTGGTAACAAACAACTACTCATTTTCCTAGGAGGACAATTGCAGACAAGGTGTATGTGGCTCAGATGACAATATTTATTTTTAAAGGGTAGTAAAGATAGCAGGAAAAGGAGGAAATACTAATTACCAGCATTTTGTTCTTTTGCATCACTTTCCAAAAGCCTTCCCTCTTCGGGTTGTTAAAACACAAGCTTGTTTGTAAAAGGGTTAACCCTATACCAAACAATCCAAAGTTTTAACAACCTTGAGGAAAAGGGCTTTGGAAATGATTGTAGGAAAAGGAGAAAATGCTCGTGGTCAGCATTTTCTTCTTTTCCCTTAATGTTTTCTGTTCTTTCAGGGACAAATTTCATCATTTAACTCTTTACCAAACGACAAAATTTTAGACTCGTCCTAATTGAGAGCATTTGCAGACGACAAAATAAAAGTGACTGAAAAATTGAAATTTGTTTTAGAAAGGGAAGAAAACATTGTGGGAAAAGGAGAAAGTGCTGGTTACCAGCTTTCTCCTTTTCCCACAATGTTTTCAAAAGGCTTCTTCCAGAGGGTCATTAAAAGTCGGGATTGTGTGGTAAAGGGTTAAGCCACAATTAAGTTGTAATCTGCAGCAGCTTTCAAATTGGGACCAGTCCAAAATTTTGTCATTTCATAAAGAGTCAAACAGTATTTCACAGATTCCCTTTTCTACTTTCAGAATATGGACATGTTATGGCAAGACTACATACAGAAACTACAAGATCAAGTGCAAGAAAGATTGTCCAAATACTTGGCATGCATTCCTCAGATCAAGGTCAGTTAATTCAGCTTGAGTACCATTATTTTATGAGGGTGTTTTCAAGTTTTCTACTGCAGACTTGTATTTGGGGTAATGATGTAACTTTTTACTTAACAACAAAATTTAACGCGTGTCCAAATTCAAAGTATTTGCGTACATCAAATGTGGCTGAAATGAGGGAGTCTTTTAAACGGTTGAAAACATCGTTTGAAAAAGGAGAAAATGATAGTTACTAGCAATATCGTCTTTTCTTACATTGTTTTCAACAGCCTTTTTTCTCAAGGTCTGTAAAAGTTGGCATTGTTTGGTAAAGGTTTAACTCTTTACCACACAATTAGAAGTTTTAATCACCCCAAAGAAAGAAAGCCTTTGAAAACATTGCGGATGAAAGGAAAAAATGCTGGTAACCTGCATTTTCTCCTTTTTCCACAGTGTTTTCTATCATTTCAGATACAGATTTCATCTTTTGAGCCACACTTAATTTTTTGGCTGCAACAGCTCTGAATTTGGAGGAATCTCAAATTTTGTCATATGGTAAAGAGTTAAGAACAAACAGCGTCATTTTCATACTGTGTCAGTTGCTCAGCAGTTATGATAATGGCTTAACTTTGTACGAGACATTTTAAGACTTGCTGAGCCCCGGTAGCGCATTCGGTAGCATACAGGATTTCAGAATAGGGGGTCGCTGGTTTGATCCCTGGCTTGGCCAATTTTTTTTTTCCAAGGATTGATGATAGTCATTCCAACAGGATTCAGTTCTCTCTTACCGCTGATCCTTGTTTCGACGATGGTTATGTGGGAGAGCAGCCAGTGGCTTGGAAAGAATATTGTGCCGAGCACTGGTAAAAGAAAGTCCAGGAAGGCATAAATAGGTGCACTGGCCGCCACAATATATCTGAAATAATGTTGAAAATGGCATTAAACATCATTCAATCAATCAATCAACAATTTTAAGACTTGCCTATATTGAAAATATCTGTTGATAACAAATTAGATGTGGCTCAAATGACAGGATTTGTCATTGCAAGAACAGCAAACCTTGTGGTTAAATGAAAAAATGCTGGTTGAAAAAGTGCTGGTTTCCAGCATTTTTTCCTGCTCCAACAGTGTTTCCATTGAACTTCTTCAGAGTGGTAGAAACATGGAATTGTTTGTTTAATCTTTAACCCTTTACCACATGGTCCTGAGTTCTTAAACCCTGAAAAAGAAGCCTTTGTAAAACATTTGGGAAAAGGAGAAAATGCTTATAATCAGCATTTTCCCCTTTCCCACGAAGCTTTCTACCATATCAAAGACAGAGTCCATCATATGAGCCACATTGATATTGTGGTCTCCAAATGCTTTCAATTTGGTCAAGTCTACATCTGTGTGGCTTGGTAAAGAGTTAGGCTATGTTTTTGAAATCTTGTGATATGACATGACATTAGTGGGGAGTTATATGTCACATGCTAGACAGAGCGGATTTTCGGGACTTAAAACTTAAGATCTTTTATTCATTTTAATATACACATTATCATACATATTTCTGATTGATTCATGCGTGTGTACACTGGTGTTTCAAATAGAGAAAACACTAGACAGAAGGAGGAAAAGACAAAGTTCCCTGCTTGGACCTGACGAAAGTGTAGTGATATTAATCTTAAAGTGCCTTTCAGAACTATAGTTGTCTTTGTGGCCAGTGTAGATCAAGATCAGACTGCACAAAATGTGCAGTCTGATCTTGGATCTACACTGTCTGCTACCATGCAAATACCAAAGCAACCATGAAATTGCAATTAATTGGGTCTTATTTCTAGACTGAAAATGTCAGTTGGGTTAATTCTGCGCTCTAAGGGTTAACATTTAGTACATGTATATTTTATTCATATGACGGCTATTTAACCTCTTTACCAAAAAAAGAAACCCTCAAAATTTTGTACTTGTCTAAACCAAAACATTTGCAGACAACAAATTAAATGTCACAGGCTCGAAAAATTGGGATGTGTCATTGAAAGGGTAGAAAACATTGTGGGAAAAGGAGAAAATGCTGGTTACCAGCATTTTCTCCTTTTCACACAGTGCTTTCAAAAGGCCTCTTTTTTAGGGTTATTGAAACTAAAAATTTTGTGGCAAAGGGTTGAGTGGTTTATAACAAAACATGAGTGTCTTAGATAAAGGGTTCAAAAAAACACAATACAAGGAAAGGAAGTTAAATACCAGAAATTGAAGTGGATGATTGTATATATTGTAATTATCCCTTTGCTGAAAGAACTTGGGATTTTATCTCCCTGAGGGAGAAGCAGTTTGAAAACATTGTGGGAAAAGAAGAAAAGCTCCTGAAAGTATGTTCTCCACTTTCTGATAGTGTTTATTTCCTTTTTCTAGATAAACCCCATAATCTGAGGCGTATTCTTATCTGCAAATGCTTGCATTGTGAACACAAGTGGAAAATGCTTTCATATAATAAGAGAAAATTCAAATACAGTGTAGAAGAAAAGTCCAGCTGTCTTCTCTCTCAACCATTTCCTTCATGTATGTAGCAAAAAGATGTTGCAGTTGGTAAAGTTTTTTAAAGACATTTTTGCCTGATAAAGAAGTTGCTTACTAATAAACTATTTCCCAACTTGGCACATGACTGATGATTGTTGACTGTGAAAACTTATTTGTGACATATAGCTAATCATCATGAATTAAGATCAAATACATGAATACACATACTTGTACATATGGGCCATGCTCTGGCAAAAGGGGGCTTAATGCATCTCCTCTCTTTTTTTTCATTTTCAATTCTATGAAAGAAATTTGCTGAGCTGGGGAGTCAAACCAGCAACAGCCTGGTTTGAAGCTCAGTGTGTAACTGACTGAGCTACCATGCTTTGCGGTCAATGTATTGGAGTAAGTGGATGTTTGAAAAACTGAGATTTTCCTGTATGTTTATTTGACTTGACTGTTTCAGAGCAGAGTAGCTAAGAGCAGAAGAAAGCTTATCGATTATGACAATGCCAAACACAATCTAGAGGTTCAAGAAAGTGCAAAAAAGAAAGATGATGCAAAAATCACCAAGGTAGGTCATGACTGTGATAGCTGTAAATTGTTTTACCACTTGACAAATTTTTAGACTTGTCTTTATTGAAAGCATTTGTAGACGGCATATTGAATTTGGCTCATGATGTATGATTGTATGATTGTATTTGTCTTTGAAAGGTTAGAAAACGTTCTGGGAAAAAGAAGAAAATGCTGGTTACCAGCATTTTCTTCTTTTCCCACAATGTTTTCAAAAGCTTTCTTCTTCAGGTTCGTTAAAACTTGTCATCATGTGGCAAAGAGTTAAATACAACAACTTTAGTTAAATTGAGTTTAACATAGTCAAACACCTATACTAAATTGTTTATATTTACAAATATCAAGTATACATAACTTTTATATTATGTATCTGCAAAACTAGAGATATCATCAGAAAAAATTAAAATATTTGATTACTTTCTGGGTAATCTCATTTGAGACAAATATTCTGCTTTTATTATCACTGTTTAAAAAGCTATCTGTATCCTTAACTCTTTACCAAATGACAAAATTTTTCACTTGACCAAATTTAAAGCATTTCTAGATGACAAAATAAATGTGATTCAAAAATTGAAATTAGTTTTGGGTAGGTTAGAAAACATTGTGGGAAAGGGAGAAAATACTGGTTACCAGCATTTTCTCCTTTTCCCACAATGTTTTCAAAAGGCTTCTTTCTTAGGGTAGTTAAAAGTAGGGATCGTGTAGTAATGGGTTAAAGAGTATAGAATATTTTGGGCTTCCAGTACAGCCTTGCCTAGGGGTCCCAAATGGCTCAGTGTTGAAGGTGTGGAATTTGCAAACTGTAGGTCGTGCTTTATCCTCTCTAGAGGTGCCAGGATTTTTGCTGGAGTGTCCTTAAGATAGATACTTAAGGGCTGTTGCCTACCAAAAATGCCTTTTCTTCCATTGCTTTTTATTGTTTAGCATTGAGAATATTGTAAATTCCCTTTTTTAATCAATGAAAGTCCAGTAAAACCAACCACATTTTGTTTGATGAATATTTTTTTTTCATCAAAGTAATCAGAACAAAAATATTACTAATAATGTAGATTTTTATATGGATACTGGCTTGAGGATCATCATTGATTTTAGATTCACCACGATATAGCAGTCTACTGCTCAAAACATGCATAAATAATTTACAAATAGAGTTGATTTGTGAAATTTCAAGGTGAAACTTCAAGTCTGTCAAACAACATGGTTTTCTATCCTATCAAAGACAAATGAATTGATTTTGGCCTCATTTGATGTGTCTTTTGGAAATGCTTTCAATTTGGACTAGAGTAAAATTCTGTAGTCTGGTAAAGTCTTAGAACAGTCATCTGCAAGCTACCAGTATGGACCAGTTTGAAATTTTGTTGTCAGGTAAACAGTTACATGGGATAGGATAAAGAAAGGTTTATAAGTAACATCCATATGAATTTACAGCCTTACCAAAAAGAGCATGTTCTAGAAGCACTGATATATATCTTTCATTTTCAGGCTAAAGATGACTTAGAACATGCCAGAAAGATTTATGAAGATCTGAATAATGACTTGCATCAGGAACTACCAGAGTTTTATAAAAGGTTGGTTGAGTCAGTGATGACTATAAAGGTTCTTTCTTGTTATAAAGTAATATTGTGTGCTGTATTGGTTTTAGAAACAATTTCAGCAACTGTTGGGATGCTACAGAGCTCTTTAACTCTTTACTTTACTATCCTGAGTTTTAAGAACCTTGAAAATAAAGCTTTTGAAAACACTGCACATTTTGTGCAGTCTGATCTTGATCCACACAGGCCGCAAAGGCAACTATAGTCTGAAAGTCCAAAGGTTCTATGCAATGAATGTAGTTTAGAATGATGATTGCCATGCATCCAGAAACTCAAGCCCAGCATCAAAGATGCAAGAAACTGAGCCTCTCCTGTTACACTACTCTCACACATGGCTTTTCAACTCATTACTTTATAAATGCAACTTTTTACACCTGTTGCAGCTTTCTGCGCTGTAAAATAATTTGGGAAACAGATTATATGCTTGTAAGAAGAAAATTCTCCTTTGCTCACAATGCTGTTGAAGAATTATATATTCAACTTTTTCTCATGTTTGTCCATGGTGAAATCGTAAATTGTTTTTGGTAGTGTAAAACTTGAGAGGGGAGTTAACTCATTACCTCATAGTAAAATTTTAGACTTGTTCAAATTAAAAGCATATGCAGGAGAAAATCTAAACATGGATGGAATGTTAGGATTGTCTGGAAAGGGTAGAAAACATTGTGGAAAAGGGGAAAAATCCTGGTGACCAGCATTTTCTCCTTTTGCCAAAGCCCTCTTCATCAGGGTCATTATAAAAGGAGATTGTTCGGGAAAGGCTTAACTCTTTACCACACGACAAAATTTTAGACTGGTCCAAGCTGAAAGCGTTTGCAAACAACAAAATAAATGCTGCTTAATTGATGGACTTTGTCTATGAAAGGGTAGAAAACATTGTGGGAAAAGGAGAAAATGCTGGTTACCAGCATTTTCTCCTTTTCCCACAACGGTTTCAAAAGCTTTCATTCTCAGGGTTGTTAAAACTCGGGATTGTGTGGTAAAGGGTTAAAACAGATATCTATTTACTTAACTATACATACTTGTGGTGTTTGTTTCAGCCGAGTACCATTCTATGGAGAGGTATTCAAACAGTTGTTTGAGGCAGAAACACGCTTTCATGAAGAATCTGGAAAGGTAAGCTTTCAGACCAGCGTATACATGTGAGCCATGCTCTGTGAAAAGTGGGTTCATAACATATGCAAAAAAGTATCAAGCCATGTCAACCTGTGCAGTCTACGCAGGCTGACCAGGGTTGAAACTTTCTGCCATTGGTCATTTTTCTGCTAACCATAGGACAAGTCTGCCTCATGATTCAGTCAGTTGTTAGACAAAATGGACTTTATTGATCCATAATTATTATGTGACAACTTCCGTGGCATCATGGAGATGCATAAAATGCCATTTTGCCAGAGCATGGCTCCTTTGCTTTTATGCGGAGACTTCTGATAACTCTTTACCAAACGACAAAATCTTAGACTGGTCCAAATTGAAAGCATTTGCAGACAAAAAAAATAAAGGTGACATAAAAATGGAACTTGACTTTGGAAGAGTAGAAAACACTGTGGGAAAGGGAGAAAATGCTGGTTACCAGCATTTTCTCCTTTTCCCACAGTGTTTTCAGGCTTCTTCCTCAGGGTCGTTAAAACCAGGGATTGTTTGGTAAAGGGTTAAACAGGAAATCTTTTTTATTCATTCCTGACTGAAACAGATTTTGTTTGTAGATGACCTTGAAATAATTATTGTAAAATGAGGATATTCTACTGGACTTAACCCTTTACTGCACAGTCCCGAGTTTTAACAACCTGAAGAAGAAGGTGTTTGAAACATTGTGGGAAAAGAAGTAAATGCAGGTAACCAGCACAGGGGAAAAAATGGAAAGATTTAACTCTTTCCCAGACAAGAAAATTTCAGATTCTTTCATATTGAAAACATTTTGCAGTCAACAAACTGATTGGGGCTGAACATTAAAAATGCAGAAAACATTGTGCGAGAAAAACAACATTTTGCTGGTAACCAGGATTTTCTCATTTTCCAAGTATTTAAAATCTGTTGATCAGGGTCATCAGATATATATTTTAAACAGCATTTTTTTTTAAATTTGACATCATTGAAAGGGAAGAAAGAAATAACAGACTTTTTTAAACATCTTTAATTTTGTAATATCTTATACATTAGGTGTGGGAATGTGCTCCCACCTGTGACTTCCTTGTTGAGGTAAGTTGAGTCCATTGACTCTTAGCATGCTGAGGACAGCTGTAGGTGCTTTTGTGGACAGTATAGATCAAGATCAGACTGCATAGAATGTGCAAATGTGCAGTCTGATCCTAGATCAACAGTAATAGTATGTAATACATATAAAACAAACTGAATATTGCAAACATTTTCAGCATTTTTTCATGGACTGAAAGTATGTTCTCTAATGAGTAACTATAAAGTGGATGGATCTATGTCTGTTAGAGTGTGAAAATCTCAGTTTATTGCAGGCATGATGAAGCTTGCCATGGTATTTATCTCCTTCACTTTGCTTGAAACATATACAGGGTGTCTCATTATATCTGATACCATTACAAATGGTTCTTAAAATATAATTATGATCCACGTTTAGATGTTTGATACATCAAAATAAAGATGATACCATGAAGTTTTGTTAGCTATGAAAATTACGGGAAAATGTCAACGTAACGACGTCATGATGACGTCATAATAAAGACATTATTTATTCAACATGGCTTCAGCTCAGGTAATCGCTGCTGAAGTTGTTAAACTGTATTATTCAAGTTTTTCACCAATAACTGTAATAAGAAAGATGCAGAAAAGACACCCAGATCAGAAGAGACTTACAAAACTTTAAGAACACCGCATAGTGAAGCGATTCGAGGCAACTGGATCAGTTATTGATGGACGACACAGCAATATTGGAAGGCCAAAATCTGTAAGAAGTTCTGAGAGTATCGAGGAAATCAGGCAAGTGATTGAAGAAAAGCCTCAGAAATCTATTAGAAAAATTATGTGTGACCTTACCAACACCCCTAATCGTGCTAGTGTTCGCAGAATGCTAAGGTTTGATTTGAAGTTGATTCCATTCACAATTGCAGCACCTAAAAGACTCAGATATTGCTAGTAGACTACGTTTTGCTGAGTGGATGAAGGAGCACATTGAAATCACAGATGTTCTATGGTTCTCGGATGAAGCTCACTTTTATTTAAATGCTCAGGTAAACAAGAAAAACTGTCGTTATTGGGGCAGTGAAAAACAAAACATTTACATTGAGAAACCCTTACATGGTGAGAAACTTACGGTATGGGCAGCACTGAGTGCAAAGGGAATAGTCAGACCTTTTTTCTTTGAGGATGAGTTTGGGAGTGTTGAGACAATAAATAGTGAGCGTTATTTGAATATCCTAAAGTACAAATTTATACCGGCTTTACGCAGGAGAGGAATAGACATCAGTAATATATGGTTCCAGCAGGACTGTGCAACCCCGCACACTTCACTCCGATCAATTGCATTTCTCGAAGAGAAATTCGGGGACCATTTCATTTCATTCAAGACGAAAAACGAGTGGCAGCCTCATTCTCCTGACCTGAGCCCTCAAGATTTTTATCTCTGGGGATATTTGAAAGACAGAGTCTACAAACCCCTGCCAAACACCCTGGATGAACTGGAACCAGCTATACGCAGAGAAATTAAAAACATAAGCACAGCAACATACGAATCGCTGATCCAAAATTTCAGGGAACGTTTAGACGTCGTAATCGTGCAAAAGGAATGTCATCTGGAACAAATACTCTGAATATGAACTTGAAAATAGGATCAGGCGTGGGGAACAAAAGGTATGTGTTATACATGAGGTAAAACTTTAAAATGTATACAATAACATTAAGTAATCTCTGTTAGTGCATCAATCTCAATGAAACAAATAATGAGCCTGCAAATGGTATCAGATATTATGAGACACCATGTACTTTTCTTTTAAATTATAATGTTAGTTTGTTTTATTTCAGTTGTCATTGCAAGATCATCTTTACTTTCATTGAAATTGTATAAAAAATACAGCAAAGATATTGGATAAAGCTATGACCAAACAACAAAATTTTGTACTCATACAAATTTAAAGCAGTTGCAGAAGGGAAATAAAACATGCCTCAATTGATGAAATTTACCTTAAAAGGAATAGAAAACTTTGTGGGAAAGGAGAAAATGCTGATTACCAGCATTTTTTCCTTCTCCCACATTTTCAAAAGCTCCCTTCTTCAGGGTCGTTAAAGGTCGGCATTGTTTTGGTAAAGAGTAAGAGATTTTTTGCGTGGATCCAATTTCTGTGGAAAATTAGTTTTATCTCTGTATAAAATGTTTGAACATGGCTCAGTAAATCAAATGCGTGTAGATTAAGAGTTAAAAAAATACTCACAAACCTGTAGTGAATTTTGAAGCTGATAACGATCATTTGAATAATGACCAACAGATGATATTTGAAGACATGAATTTTGAGGTTGGTGAAATTTATTTGGATAAAAACCAAATTAATATTGGGACTCAAAGCTTTTGATTGCCAACAAATGCAATTCAAATCTATGAAAACTTACATGTATATGGAGTTGGTTGAAGCAAACTAATTGTTAGGGTGTTGAAGACTATCTTGGAGGATTTTGCAAATGACTTAGGCCTAGATCAGACTGCGCAGAAAATACAATCTAATCTTGGAGTCCTATCCTCTCCAATGTAATGTAAGATTGTATGATCAAAACAGTCCTAAAAGTGCATTAATTGAGTCTTCAACACTGACTTAAAATCACTATATATAAAATGGTTAAAGGATTAGGCACCATTGTTAAGGAGGGTTCAGGGCTTATGCCTATATATAAATGCTTGTAGCAAAATGTTTGTCTTAATGTTACGTTTGAATTTCATTCGTTGAATTTTATTTGTTAAACATGCCATTGCATATTTGTATGGGTTGCTGAGACGACAACATTTTGGATTCCGCCAAATTAAAAGCATTGGCATAAGACAAATGTAGCTTAAGTGATGATTTCTGTCTTTGATAGGGTAGAAAACTTTGTGGGAAAAGGAGAATTACTCACATACCCCTTTTGAACCATTTGCTGCAGACAACTTAGAAACTATCCCTGTAAAGTTTGGATAATTAAATCTTTACTATCTGAAAAAATTTTACAATGGTACAAATAGAAAGCATTTGCAGATGTTTTATGAGGATGGGACTTTAATCAATAAGGGTAGAAACCATTGTGGAAAAGGAGAAAATGTCTGTTACCAGCATTGTCTCTTTCATCCACTATGATTCCAAAAGCTGTCTTGCCCACTCGGCATTGTGTGGTGATGGGTTCATACATGCCTGAGTACTAAAAAAGCCATATGATTCCAAGGACATAAAAAGTGTAGAGTGAATAGCCAAGATGTAGTTTTTACAGAGTGTCTTTAATTTCTTAGATAAAGGTGACTTGCCTGTACAGTGAGTGTCTATTCCTAATAAACTCTTTACCAAACCACAAAACTTTATACTAGTTCAAATTGAAATCATTTTCAGAAGACAAATGTGACTAAAGGTTTTAAATTTGTTTTTAGAAGGGTAGAAAACAAGATGGAAAAAGAAAATGATGGTTACCAGCATCTTCTCCTTTTCCCACAATGTTTTCAAAAGTCCTCTTAATTAGGTCGTTTAAATTTGGGACTGTTTGGTAAAGGCCTAACTTAAAGAAAGATTTGATATGACATATGAAACCATTGTGGCAAAATTTTCATTTTCTAAAGTAGTCTACTGCTTAACAAAAAAGTTTAAAAAAGGTATTAGGTTATTTTCTTTTGCTTGCCTTTTTTCCCTCTGAATTTGCAACCTGGAGATGAAATCTGGTTGCAAATCAACAGGTAGAATCTTGCAGGTTTCAGCATGTAATGTAGCTAAATACTTCACGAAAATGTGATTATACTGCAGAGTATGAGGTATGATTTCTTTCTCTTATTTTCTCTTAAATTTCTTTTGCCCTTTATGATAGCCTTTCTCCTTTTCAGACTCTCTGAATGAAACAGTTTTGAAGTAAATGAATGAAATTGTGGTAGATCATGACTGCTCAGGTTGTGCTTTTAAGATTGCTCAAGCTGTCCATCTTTCCATCCATTCATAAGTCTTTCAACAATTACATAAGTAACTTCTCATCAGAAACTATTGCACAAATGATATAAAATTTTATGTACAAACTCTTTAGGACAAGGAGAACAAAAGTTGATAAAATCACTTTGGTCATGTGACCAATATGACCACCAGTGCTAAATATAGCTAAAAGTTTTGAAAATCTCTACAGTATCAGAAAATGGAGAGCATTGAAACTTGGAATAATAATCAGTGTCAGGGCCACTACAAAGATAGCACAAATGATGACTGTAAGCTGACCTTTGACCTTATGATATGGCTAAAGTTGAGATCAAAGCCATTGTCACCAAAAACAGAGAAAATTGCATCTGCAGTGATATCTATAATCTATGGGCTGTTCATGAAACTTTGCATGGAGAAAATTCTTGATACTCAGAATATGCTTATACTACAGTTGTAAGGTATACCGGTATGTCTCTGATACTACCTTGTGAAAAATCAAGATTCATGCTCCAAGGGGCTGTATCTATTTATTTGCTATACAAAGTTTCTGGCTCACCTGTCCTCTGTTTAGCAATAAAGGATGGTCTTGGTCTTCTAGTATGAATTCATTGCTGAAGTTTTTGGAAAAGGATAAAAGTACTTGTGTAAAGGTTTCTGGCAGTTTTCAGAAAAGTTTGGACTTCTTATTTACTGTACTTGAAGGGTCACTGGTCAGCACCAGCTTCAAAAAAAGCATTATGTCAATTGAATATTCAATACCGCATAAGATGATATGCCCATGGATGCAATTTGTTGTCCTCTTTACTTCAAACTATCTTCAAACTATTTATTGGTAATTTTAAAGGAGGCCTTCATAAAAGGGAACTTGTTCACCAGCAGTTTTCATTTTGACTGGTGGACTGTAATAGTACTTTTGGCCCCTTGAATTTTTTTCCTGATTCAGGAAAAAAGGCAAACATATGGGCTGTTTGTGGACCTGAACAGCTATAGTTTCACCTGCTTTGTTTTGTTCAAGAGAAAATTGGGAATAGATTTAGATGGCTTGGTATTAATCTGCACCTTTTTGTTCGCAAGCTTTTTTGAACTCTTCATTTTGAGAAATTCCTCTTTATTTTAAACTTTGACCATACATTAGGAATACATGTATGATCATACTTGTATCCTTTTAAGGGTAATGTGATATTCAACCCTTAAAATGTAGTTCACAACAAAAATTGCTTTTGTGGCCATTGAAGATCAAGATCAGATTGCAAATAAATGCAGACCAATCTTTGATCTACTTTGTCCTCTTTTGGGAGACATTCTTGGCAAATGTAACCCTAAAAATTCAAATATTTGGGTCTTATTCCTGGACTGAACATGGCTGCTTAATTTATTGGGTGCTCCCAGGGTTGAGAATGGAATTAACCCATTAACAGACTATGATACTTTAGATATTTTAATGACCTTGGCAGGGAGTGCTTTTTAAAACATTGTTCGAACAGGAGAAAATGCAGGTAACCAGCTGGTAACCAGCATTTTCTCCTTTTCCCATAATATTTTCTATCATTTTGATTGTAAAAACTACCTTTTGGGCTGCAATGAATCTTTCATCTGCAAATTTTTTCAATTTGGAAAAATCTAAAATTTTACTATCTTGTAAAAGGTCAATTGTGTCATTAAGGTCAAAACTTGATAAGCAGACAAGTTTTTCTCTTCCCACCATGAGGTAAAATACAGCTCTGAATATATAATGAACAAATCTGATTGGTCAGTCACTTGAAAATCATTTTTGAAATAATCGTGTAGTGCTAAAAATAGTTTTAACTAGTCATTATCCCATAATGGACAAATCTGATTGGTCGAAACTGTCTTTTTTTTTAACAGCACACCATTATTTTAAAGCTTGTATTCAAATATCACTGAGCAATCCGATTTCTTCAATATATTTGTTTTGGTATTTGAATTTCCATCTCATCCGATTTCTTCAACACATTTGCTTTGGTATTAAAATTTCCATCTCTTTGATTTCTTCAATACATTTGTTTTGGTATTAGAATTTCCATCTTACATTGGGAAGTGAAAAATTTATCCACTTTCAAAGTTTTGACTAATTACTCACTTGATATTTATGTTTGATTCATTCCATGTAGTAGATTTACGATGAATTACAGTAGAACCTACTAAAAGTCAACAACTTTTTCTGTCTTACTTTAAAAACATGTGAATAATACTGACAGATAATAGGGGGCACGTTGGGCAGGTAATACAGTTGTGGACACATTAGATTGTAAAAGGTGCAGTTTGTGAAAATTCAGTTGCATTTGAATGATTGGCACTGTATTTTTTCCACTACCATTCAGTATGCTTTTAGACATAACACTATCTTGACCAGATAACCAAAAGGAGAAACTGTTGAAGGAAAGGAAAAAAACTCTGTTCGAAATAAAGTTTTGGAAAGTGAGCAATTGAATGACTGTAGCATGTGATTGCTCATTTTCTCACAATATTTTTAGGAGTAGTCAATTTAGATCTTTACTACACAATTTCAAGTTTTAATGGCCCATATGAAGAAGGCCTTTTTTGTAAGATTGTGTGAAAAGGAAGTAAATGGTGGTAACCAGCATTTTCTCCTTGTCCCACAATCTTTCAAATCACAAAGTTTTGACCATACTTGATTTGCCTTCTGTAAATTTGGACAAGTCTAAAATATTGTCATTTTGCTAAAAGACTAGGAGCTGATGACAGATACACCAGTACCATATTAAGCAATATCTTATTTGCCATCAGTGTTTCAGATTTACTAATATCTGTAATGTTATTCAGATTGATTATTTATGTTTTATTAGAATGTTTTTAAAGGCATCTGCTGCAAATTTGATTCAGAAAATAAGCAGTCTAAAAAATTAATTGATTTTGTAAAAAAATTTTTATAAGGTAATTGTGGGATTGTCTGTTTAAAGGGAGCAGAGAAGATAACAGGGATAGCCACCAAGCTGTGCTCGGACAACGCCCAGTATACCTACACACCTAAGGCAAATCTGAGGAACACAATTGTCATGTAAGTACCTGGATGGTTGATAAATTGTAGATTAAAACTGTTTCCATCTGTCATTTTTTTTTTTGGCAAGGGGCCACTCCCTGGGTTTCTCCTTTGTACCACACTTTCTAAGCCAGTGAGCGGCTTTTCCACACACAAAAAAGTTGAAATTATGTTCAGCAAGTATCTATGATTATTAGGGTTTTGTTGTGCTGCAAGACTTCCAAATGATATTAAACAGTATACCTGTTCTGTTCCAGTTGAGTTCTTCATCAAAACCTTATGTTGAATTATCAAGTATAGACAACTTATAGGAGTAGCAACAGCATGAGTTTTGCTGCATAACAGTACTATTATTGCCATTGAAATCCATTGATACCAGCAATAGTCTGTAGCTCTAATATCTCTTTCTTTTGTTTTACCTCATTCACCAATCTTTTGCTTTGTTTCTTAAATTTTGTAAGAAAAAATTATCATCATTAGTTAAATCTACAACTGCCGTATTGTTTTCATTGGTATCATTGTCTTCTCATTAAATTCCTTTTTTACCCCATTCACCACTCTATTGCTTTGTTTCTTAAGCATTGTAAGCGAAAATTATCATTATTAGTTAAATCTGCTACTGCCTTATTATTTTCATTGTCATCATTGTCTTCTCATTTGTTATGTCAAATGGTTTACATGAAGTAATTTCACCGTGGGTGTCTCCTCACATGCTTTCCCATTCTAGCACAGCCAGCAGAAGGCTAATGAGCTGATGTCATGGCCCTGTGTTTCGCCTGCGTCCATGCATGTGAGCTTCCATTTGTCTGCCCATGCGTCATCTTTAAAACATCTGTCAAACCTACCCATCCACTTTGACCACACTTCAGAGATTCCATTAGAAACTGTGTTTGCTATAGCAATAAAACTGAAAAACATTGAAAGTCTTTAAAAATTGGGTTTTTTTTTGGACAACATCATCCCGGTATCATGGAATTCTCTAAAAACTGATGTAAATCATCCCCTGGTGTATCTCTTTTGGATTTCTTGATATGATTTTGATCTGGTAAAGACAATGCTGCTGTGGGCTTGGCTTTGTTAAAGTTCATGACAGGCTTTATGAGCTAAGCTTATATAGTATTGTCAAAGTGCACTTTGTTTTAAGAGTTCATTGAAAGTTTAAATAAATGATACTTGATTAGATTGCTTGTATTCACAGACATCATCCGAAAAAGCATGATACCAATATGACTCTTTATGGGGCCCGGCTATTTTCCTCTGATTATTTATTGCCTTTAAGACTTTTCATTGTGAAATGTCTCTATCATTGCCAATTAAGTGTATTCAGTTGAAGGCAGTGGAGTGATAACAGGGCCATTATTACCCTGTTGTTTAGGTCTGGGTGGGAGTGTATTTCATCAGTGAAGTGAATCCCAGTTGCCTGATAGATAGTGTAGAGAGGGCTTATAGTTTTAGTATGGTGACATTAAATTCCAGCTTTGGCAAATTTTTCCCATGGTTTGATGATCCAGTATGTTGTCACTGCTGAACACTGTTTTGACTGTTAATTTTTTAAGGCAGCTGATGGCTTGGACAGAGTGTTTTGTATTTCAAGATAGCAACCATCTACTAGGGAAGAAATCCAGTACAGGTTCTCCTGGACTAGTTCTCTAATAATGGTTTGGTACCCTGCCTACAGTGATGTGACTCACTGGCACTCAGTATCTTTAAAAACAATTATTTAGATGACTACTTTGCAAACAACAGAAGATTTGCAATTGAACACCACTCAAAATGATTTGGCAATAGAGTTTTTCTTTTATCTTTGAAGAGATAAACTTAACTCTTTACCAAATGACAAAATTTATACTAGTCCAACTTCAATGCATTTGCAGAAGACAACTAATGTGTATTTGAAATGACGAAATTTGTCTTTGAAAAGGTAGAAAAGGTGGAAAAAAGAGAAAAATGGTGGTTATTAAAGCAAGCTCCTTTTCTTTGTTTAACCCTTGTCCTGCTGAATAAATTAAATGAAACTTTTCAAGCCGATAGTAAAAACCCAAATGGTGCCATTTCAAATGTATTTTTTGACGAAAAATATCTCCTTATCGGACAGTGTAGATCCAAGATCAGACTGCACGTTGTGTGCAGTCTGATCTTGATCTACACTGTCCGCAAAAGGTCAGTGAGTCGCACTTAGCAGCTTAAAGGCTTGGTCAGACCGGTTAACGGATATGTAACGGGGGGGAAATGGACAAAAACATGCAGAACTTGGTTATCCGGTGACAAAATTCATCTCCTCTGCTGCTCGAGGGCTCACGCAATCGGTGTGTGGAGCGAGGAAGCCACACAATGACCACACGAGTACCGCACATGTAACGGAAAAAAACGCACGTTTAACGGATATGTACAGGATAATAAACGGTCTATTAACGGATATCACCGTACGAGTAAGGGACTTGTACCGGATAAAACGGAAGTGCAACGCATGAGAACCGGACAAAACGTACGATGAACGGAAATGTACTGAACACCAACGTACAAGGAACGTACCGGTCACGTGACATGCTGAGGGTATAAGTTGTCAGATGCATCCAAAGTCTATCATTTGCATGTCTCTGTCCGTTTTGTCCGGTGGAAAGTTTTGAACATGCTCAAAACTTCCCACCGGACGGAACGGACATCGCCGGACATCGCCGGACAAGTAGTGGATTCACCGGATAAGAAACGGACATAAAACGGATACGAACGGACACGAATGGATAAAATGATTTTTTATCCGTTACTCGTCCGTTAGCTCGGTGTGACCAAGGCTTAAGGGTTAACATTTTAACCACAGTTTTATTCTTTTTATTATCATAATGTTTTCTACCCTTTCGAAGAAAGATCCTTTTATCTTCGCCATCTTTTTTTTTTTTGTCTGTAAATGTTTTCAATTTGGAGAAGTCAAAATTGTTGTTGTCTAGTAATGGTTTAAATTGATATTGAAAATTCATCTAGTTCATTTGTTGCAAATCTGTAACAGAGGTTTCTGTACTGCATTCCATGTCATGAAGATGTGTCAGTCATGGAAAAGTACTAAATTTGCATACTTACAGGTTTATAGTTCAAAATACATAGAATTGCAGGCCTGCACTCTTTAATAAAGATGAAGGCTTGTTGAAAACATTGTGGGAAAAGGTGTAAAGTGTAATAGCCAACAATTTCTCCTTTTCCAACAAATTATATTCTGTCCTTGCTAAGACAAATCCCATTATTTAAGAAGTATTCATGTTCTCATCAGCAAAACCTAAGAATTTGGACTTGGCTTAAATTTTTCATCTAATGAAGAGTTAATCCTTTAGCCCTTTACCACACAATCCCGACTTCAAACGACCCTCGGAAAGGGAACTTTCAAAAAACATTGTGGGAAAAGGAGAAAATGCTGGTTACCAGCATTTTCTTCTTTTCCCACAATGTTTTCTAATCTTTCCAAAACAAACTTCAATTTTTGAGTCAAGTCAATTTTGTCATCTGCAAATGCTTTGAATTTAGACTGGTCCCAAATTTTTATACCCCTGCAAAACAAATGTTTTCGGGGGTATACTGGAATCAGCCTGTCTGTCCGTCCGCGTGTCTGTCCATGTGCCCATCCTTGTGTCCATCTGTGTACAAAATACTAGTTATTGCCTGTTTCTGTCAAAGCGCTGGTGGGGGTATTAAGTCACATTCAGTGACAGCTCTAGTTTTGTTTGGTAGTTCGGTAAAGAGTTAACTTGATCAGAATGTAGACTTACCTAAATTGGAAGCATTTGCAGATGACAATTTGAATGAGGCTCAAATGATAGAATTTGTCTAAGATCAAGTAGAAGACATTTTGAGAAAAATAGAAAGTGATGGTCACCAGCATTTTCTCCTTTTCCCACAATGGTTTCAAACGGCTTCTTCCTCAGGGTTGTTGAAACACAGGATTGTGGGATAAAGGATTAAGAGCTGAATAAATGTCATGGAAGTTATCAAACAGTGAAAATGACCTAAATATAGCAATCTTAAGGTCACATAGGGCAGTATACCCATTACAAAGTATACGACTGTATGGATACAAGATCAAACTGGTCAGAATTTGCAGTCTTATCTTTATCTTCACAGTGCACAAAAATTATATGAAGTGATACATATCAATTTAACCATGTACCGAACATGACAAATTTTAGACTGTTCCAAATCAAAACATCTGCAGATGACAAATTCAAAATTGGCATAGATGAGCTTATGTTCTCTGACAGGATTGAAAACATCATAGGAAAAGGAGAATATGCTTTATATCCAGCATTTTCTCCTATTTCCACATCGTTTTCAAAAGCTGTTTTACACAGGATTGTTAACACTTGGGATTGTTTGGGAAAAGATTAGCGATTGATATTGTGACATATAAAGGAACATTATGACAGGCTGTTCAAAGGCAACCTGGAAAATGAAAGGTGCCAGAATGCTGTATTTGTTTACAAATCTGCGCAAAATGCAGATGAGTATTGTGTCATAACCAGAATGTAGGACATCAAAATGTTGGCCAGGTTTGGAATAGGCTCACAGTTATTTCGCAGTTAGCCTCGGTATATTAACATGTCTGTTGGAAAAATATCATTGTTGCATTTCTCTTTTATCTTTTGTATTTCATAACAGTGTATCCTAATGAAGTAATCCATAAGTCTTTTCTAAACAACAAAATTTTAAACTGGTCCAAATTGAAAGCATTTGCAGATAACATATAAAATTTAGCTGAAATGATGACAATATTGTCTGTGAAAGTGTAGAAAACCTTGTGGGAAAAGGAGAAAATGCTGGTTACCTCCTTTTACTCCTTTTCCCACAAGTTTTTCAAAAGGCTATTTCCTCAGGGTCGTTAAAACTCGGGATTGTGTGGTAAAGAGTTAAGAGACCATCCTGGATTTTTACCGTCCTGCTGAAGAAAGCTTTTGAAAACATTGTTTGAAAAGGAGAAAATGCTAGCTTTTTCTCCTTTATTCTCTTACAAAGGTAGCCAGTTGATCAGTTTATTAATTCATATTTTGAAAAAAAGAAGTTTCAATTTATCATGCTTGTTTACTGACAGAATAAAAAGAAGCAAACTGTCATCAGATAAGATAAACTCTATTTTAAGGTATTTTGACTGATTCTTTTGTTTGCTTGTTTCATTAATAGAGAACTTTTCTAAAACTGAAACAGAGTTTTGTTTCAATTGCTTCATTTCTTGTGCCATGATTCATACTTTTTTTGTATCATACAGTAGCCATTTTTTGTCAGTAGCTGTTTGGGTTTGTTGTATGCTTGGTTAAAAGGGTCTATTTTTGTAACCTTCAGTGCCAAATAAACAAAATGGACATTTCCAATAAGGCCAAATGACCCAAATATTGTTAGTTGCTTTCCTATGACACCAACCATGTTGGCCACACACATTTAGCTGTTTTAGCTCAGCGATTGAAAAGTGCTTTCATCTATGTTGTAACATATTTTCTTTTCATCCAAATTTTTTTTTTTTCTTGTAATTCATTAGCCCTCATAGAGGATTAGGAAATGACTGCCCAAGTTCAAAAATTTTGGAAGAAAAACTGGAGCAATGAGAAAAACTTTTAATTACCGTTGTTGCCAGCCTGCAACAAGATCAGACTGCACAGAACATACAGTGTGATCCATTATCAAAAAGGTCATTTATTTGTCCAGATTTTAATTCTAGTCATAAGCCCTTCATTTTTATCATTGTTGATGAAACTCATTGCAATAGTGGCCATTTCTCCAGCAACATTCTTTTGTGTCAGTTATATGGGAAAGCATCCAGTGGTTTTGAAGGATAAAGATAGGCCTGGAAAAGAAACATTAGCAAAGCAAGGATAGGTGTATTGACTGGTTTGATATAACTGAGATATTAGTTATTGTATAACCCTCACAGTTCAGAGTTTTAACAACCTTGACAAAGAAAGCCTTTGAAAATGTTGTGAGAAAATGAGAAAATGCTGGTAACCTTTTCACACAATGTCTTCTGCCCTTTCTCAGACAACTCTCAACATTTGAGCCACATTTTAATTTGTCATCTGCAAATGCTTTCAGTTTAGTCCAATCCAAAATTTTATCATTTGGTACAGGGCTAACTGATATAACTGTGGCTATAACTGTTGATAATGTCAAGAAATACTAAATACACAATAAAGAGAACGAAGTCAATTTTACAGAAAAGATTAATGTTTGCTGAACTCTTTACCAGACGACAAAATTTTAGCCTTGTCCAAATTGAAAGCATTTGCAGATGACAATTTCAATGTGGCTCAAATGGTGCAATTTTTCTTTGATAGAGTAGAAAACATTGTGGGAAAAGGAGAAAATGCTGGTTACCAGCATTTTCTCCTTTTCCCACGATGTTTTCAAAAGGTTTCTTTTCCAGGGTCATTAAAAGTTAGCATTGTGTGGTTCAGGGTTAAAATATTCAGTATTTATTGTTCTCTGTCCAAGACATACTAATGCAAGTAATGTGAATTGTTTTGACTGACTTTTTTATGTAAATAATGTGAATTAGTTTGACCAACTTTCAGCCATTTTCTGTCTTGTCAGCAGGGTAATGTTGTCTATTTGATTGTCTTAATGCCTTTCATGAATATAGTAGCCTTTGCAGCCAGTGTAGATAGAGATCAGGTTGCACAAAACATGCAGGCTGATCTTTGATACTCACTGTCTGCTTTGCTGAAACACTGTAGACATAAGCAACCATGGATTTGGAATTATTTGAGTTGTATTTCAAAGTTAAAAATGTCTGATGAGTTAATTCCTTGCTTTAAGGGTTAACATTTCATCATTGTTTACTTCTTTATTCTGCGGGAAGGCAAGGGAAGTCTTCAAAGTCAGTTATGATGACCCCAAAAAGTGTGATAGGTAAAGAAATTGATGCTATTGGTGTGATTTCCTGGCTCTTTCAAAAGGCTTTCTAGGATTTGCTCTGAGATAAAAGACATGAAGTGTGCACTAATTCCACTCCTAACTCTTTTCCAGTTGACTGGGATATTAGGCTCCACCATAGTTACTGTTATTTCTTGATTTCAGGAGTAAAACTGCAGTTTGTTAAACAAATTTTTGCTATGTAGTTATAAAAATATATATTAATTTTGTCCATTTATCATATTTTTTTTTGAAACAGGAAAAGGGAACAGAGGAGGGATATTGATAATTCTAAAGTTCCCTTCTTTTTCCGACTTTCTATGAATACTGATTATAGGTGAGCCTCTTGGGGTGACACAAGGATCAATAAAAATATCTAAAACATGTAAAATCTGGAGGTTTTATGAAACAGTTTGCACAATTGTTACTTACAATCAGTGGATGTAGTATTAACCATGTACCAAAAAACCTGCCTGTTTTGGAACCCACAGAATAAAGCTTTTGAAAGCATTTATAGTGACAAGGAGAAAAAGCTGGTTATCAGAATTTTCTCTTATTACGCACAAAATGTTCTCTCCTTTTTGAGACAAAATGTCATCTTGCAAGCTCTGTGGTCTCCAAATGCTCTCAATGCTGATATTCGAAAGAAAATTTTTTGGGAAAGAATAAGAAACCACTAACTCTTTTTTTTTTTTTTTACTTTAGCCTTCTCTTTAAGAATACATGAAATGTTTTGGGGACTCAGACTTTTTATTACCTGCCACTAATTGGGGCTGACTCGATGTGCATTTCGGTGTGAAAATGTAGGAATACCCCTAAAGTACTGTCCTTTATGATATTGATTGAAAACTTGTTAACTGTGGGGCTTTGGTGGACATATAGGGCCTATTGATATGCATTAACCAATGTTATTTGAAAGCAAAAGCATGATGCTTATTATTTGCTTGGTATATGGTAGGTTTAGATGCCACTTTGAGACTCACAATGTCTACAGTTGTGACCCTTAGATAGCTTAAAAGGGAACAAAGTATTTATGTATTGGACATCTAGAAATCTTTTCAGGGTGCAGTTGTCTTTGTTACCCAAATATATGTCAATACATGTATCAGCAGCTAGATATGGAAAAATCTTAAGCCTCTTTTTGGCACAACATGAGAGATACCGAGTATGAAACCTCCCTGTGAATGCCTAAGTATGTTTATGAAACAAAATGAGATACTTCGTATGAAACCCTCATCTGAGCACTATATATCAGAAACCTCTTATGGCACACAATTGTATACTCAATATATAACCCCAGTCTTTACACTTAGTAAGTTACATTTGAGACACTGAGAAACATTTTGTAGTACACAATGGAATACTAAGTAGGCCTATGAAACCTCCCTGAGGGCACTTAGTATGTTACGCTGAGGCACTCTGAAACCTCTTCATGGTACACAATGGTATGCTCAGTATCAAGCCTCCCTGTGGACTCTTTGTCTTTTTTTTGAAGCACTGAGAAACTCTTTATGGTACCCAATGCTACCTTCATTTTGAAGTCTCCCTGCAGGGTCTTTGTGTATAGTGATAGCCTCTTCATGGCACTCATTGGGATGGTTCATTCTAGAAATGAAATTTATGGGGCCAACTGGCCCCCTCATCAGAAAAAGTAGGGGCCATTAGAGAAAGTTATGGGGCCAAGAGAAAACTACCTTAATAAATGGATTTTGCCTTTATCTTGCAACCAAAAGTTAAAATTTCTTCCATTACTGCCCTAATGACCTTTTTCCTCTAAATACCTCACTCATGTGCATGTGAGAAATTGTGTAAGCTTCAGTCAGCATATCTATCTTTTGTGCTTAGAGCAAAAAATACTGTATATTTTGTGTTTAGTTAGAACCGTTTGAATTAATCACAACAACGAAATAATCTCTAGTATACTGGCTGAATCATAGATAAATCTCTACCTGTCACTGGTTTTGCTCCCAGCAACATCTTGCATATAACTAGAAGAACTTGGTTGTCAATGTTATCTTGACATTATTTCTTTGGTTATTTGGGCCCAAAAATGCAAAAAATATCGGCTGAGACATCTGCTGTATGATGGAAGCAACATTGAGTTTTGTTAGGTTTTCAAGTACGGTATCCTTTTTTTTGATTGGATGATACAGGTGACACACCCACAGAAATAACCAATAAGAGCCTTCATAACAATTCACCGGTCATATGTTAGCTGCACTTGATTCTTCAATTAGTTTGAACTTGAGAACAAACTCTCATTATTAAATTAACACCTGACGAAAAACAGGCGCCGGGTTGGTCCCGAGGTAAGATTTTTCTTGCACCAAAGATGAAAAATATGTGCCAATGGCACAAGGGCACACTCTAGAATGAACCCTGCAATGGTATACTCAGTATGAAACCTGCCTGAGGCTTATTGTGTCTAGTATTTGAAGCACTGAGAAAGGCCTTTATGGCACACGGTGGTATACTTAGTATGTAGCCTCCCTGCAGGCTCTTTGTGTCTTGTAATTGAAGCACTCAGAAACCTCGTTATGACCCACAATGGGAAAATGGCATAAAATATCCCTCTGAGCACTTTGTATGTTATTCTTGATACACAGAAGTTTATTGTAGTACACAATGAGATATTCAGTCTGAAACCTCCTGTAGGGCGCCAAGAATCTTATATTCTAGACACACAAACTTTTGTAAGGCATACAATGGTATACTCAGTATGTGGCCTCCCTGCCGTAACTTATTGTCTCACATTTGAGGCACTCTGAAACCTTTTTGTGGCACATGTCTTTGGGATACTATTTACATAACAGCCTCTAAATGCTTGATATTCAAACAGTTAACATGTTGGATAAGGTAGGCTGTTGTTTTGAATTTACACATTAATTGTTTCCACTATTAATTGTTTCCACTATTAACATGGCTAAAATATTGACATGGACATATTTTTCTTTACTTTTCAATTCTAAATCACTGATCTATTCCTGAGAGTTTTGAACTGTATTTTTGTCATACTGTTAACTCCTTACCAGATGACAACATTTTAGACTTGTCCACATTCATTTAGGATCTTTAAAACTGAGGATTGTTTGGTAAAGAGTTAATCGTAAGATTAGACAGTGAATAAGGCCTAACTATTTTGTCAGTACATCCCTTACCATGCAATCCTGTGCTTTGACAATTAATGGGCAGGCTTTTACTTTGACTCTCTTATATGGCGGTCATTTGACTCTCTTCAACTGAATAAAAAATGGCAAACATGTAAATTCTGGGGGTCATGTAGAAAATTTGGAGGTCCAAATTCAAAGAAACAGAGGGATCAGGGAAACCCTGCTGGGGAAAAAGCAGCTTTTAAAAAAAATGGCGGGTAAAGGATAGAATGTTGGTACCAGCCTCTTTTCCTTTCTTCCCACACTATCTTTTACAACTTACAAAACAAATCCTGTCATTCAAACCATATTTGTCATTTGCAAAGGCTTCCAGTATGGACAAGTCAAAAATTTTTTGGCTTTATAAAGAGTTTAGAAATATTTATGTCACACAATTTTTCAAATGCTTAGGCCAGAATGTTTCACAAAACAACAAAAGTGGCAGATCAAAGGCTTGTTGTTCAATAGGGTCATTCCTTAATGTAGTCTGTCTAAAAAGGCATCTTGTTCCTGGTGTTGTTTGGATTAACATAGTGAGTGAAAGGGAAAAAATCCTTATTGTTGTTGCATTTTTTTTTTCTTTGTCACCCTGTCATTCATCTTTCTACCTTTTTAGAGGATCTCCATTTAATTTCCGGGGTAGTAAAAATCCATTTAGGTAAAGAAGTTGGTAAATTTTCTATTTGATGTTGTGGCTGTAAAACAAATCTTAGTTTAGATCTAGATATGGCTTATTTACTTTTAGTTCTGCTTCAGATTTTTTGAGTACTTTTATTGAATATAACTATTAGTCATCATTTTATGAAGAAATAGTTTTTCTTGAGACTGTAAGATAATTCACAAAAAAGCTATTTCTTTGGCATTTTCTACATTGCTCTTCTTGAAATTTTGAAATGTGATATATTGACTGATTTTTATCTTTATTCCTGGAATGCAAAAAAATGACATTTACAATTTTTTGTGATTAATAAAGCTATTCATCCAGAATATTTCAATTAGAAAATATCAAAAAATGCAGATAGAGCATCAGAATGTGCAGTCAATGAAGTTTAAGGCAAATGAACTGTTGCTATGCTTTACAATTTAGGGATTAAGAATTAAACCAAGTATAGAATGGTTGTTGAATATTGACCCATTCATTATTGTGGATACGCTAGAAAATATGAAAACTGTTAACCCAGTAAATAAATTGGTTATGTGGCATGATGATTTATTGTAATGATAAGGGAGCGCATGTTTTCTATAGAAAATTGTATACAAAATAATGCATGGCACAACTTTTTGATGATAAACTTTGCATTCTAAAAATGTTTAATCAAGAGCCATTAATCAAAAGCCAGTGCAGCAGAAGAATGTTTAGGTATACAACATTTCAACCTGCTTTGTTAAAAGTCTTCTTGTGTTTTACAGTTTTCCAAGAACAATTAATTCCAACATGTTGAGATTTTTTTGTCAGTGAAACCATTGAGAGATTTATGAACATGAGTCCTGAGCATAGCTTGAATTTTAGCTTTTGATTATTCTTTTGATTGGCCAATATCTAGAGTAAGATTCTCTGAATTAATTTTTTTCTGAATTTGAGCAGCATATGAAAAGCCACTCAAAATTCCCAGGAGAGTAGGCAGTTATTTTTTTTTATGAAATTGTCATGGCTATGGTGCATCTAAATTAATTTTTCAAACTTTGTTTAGATTAGATAATTTGTAGATTGTTGTTTGCTTGCTATTTTTTTTTTATTGAATTGTATTTTAATTCGATAGTTTTTTATTTGCAAGTAAATGTTAGTCGTTTCCTTTAATCAATTTCATACTTTTTTGTGAAATGTTTTCTTTTTTTTTGTAAATTGGTCATAGATATAAAAAAAATGAGAGGAATTATTTTGATTACAGATTAGAAAATCTTGTCCAATTTAAAAAGTTTTTATGATATTTTTAAGCAAATACTTGAAAATTTTATCCATTTCAAAAGGTTGTATTATGTTTTTAACCAAATTTATGGCATTTTAGATACTAAAGAGTTTATAAGAAGCTTTTTCATTAGTTTAATTATCAATGTTGGAAAAATGATAGGAGTTATGACCATAAAGCCATACACAAAATGACTGCATATAAAAGAACTTTTGATTTATAATGTCAATCCTGAAATGGTACTTTTTGAGGATAGGCTGTCATTACATTTGGTAATTGTAATTTGATATGTATAAACATGGTTTGTTTCTAATATGTTAACCCTCTACCAAACAATCCTGTGTTTTTACCATCCTGAAGAAAGTGGCTTTTGAAAGCATTATGGGATAAGGAGAAAATGCTAGTAACCAGCATTTTTTCTTTTCCTACAACATTTTCTACCCTTTTAAAGGCAAATTTCATCAATTAAGCCATATTTACTTTGTCATCTGCAAATGCTTTCAAGTTTGACATGTCTAAAATTTTGCGGTGTGGTAAAGAGTTAACCCTTTTCCACACATTAACCTATGCAAATGTGGGTAAAGGAGAAAATGCTGGTAATCAGCATTTCTTCCTTTTCCCAGAATGTTTTTTACCAGTTTGAAGAAAACAGTCCTGCTTTCTGTAACATTTAGTTTGTTGTCCGAAAATGCTTTCAATATAGACCAGTCTAAAATTTTTTGGTGTGGTAAAAAGTTACACCAGATATCTTTGTTTTCATATATGGTTTCTGTATTACCAGAAATATGGGGAGGGGGGTACTAGTGTGCTAGAAGACTATATGAAGGTGAGGCATTGGCAATGTTTTTAGCATATTGAAAAAGAAATATTGTGTTTGAACAGAAAAAGAGCCATGCTAGTTTTGCGTATTTTCAATCTTTTGGTTGGCTAATCAAGTAAAAAATGTGTCTTCAAGTCAGAAGATAAGTTTTGAATTGCTAACCCTCTGCCATACAATCCAGTATTTCGACAGATGGATGTAGAAGGCTTTTGAAAACATTGTGGGAAAAGGGAAAGAGGTGATAACCTACAACTGCTTTGAATTTGAACAAGTCTAAAATTTGTTGTCTGGAAAAGAGTTCAGAAAACATCCAAAGGTGTATCTGCACATATTACAGAGACAATGATGTTGATCTTACTAACGGTCACAACCAGAGTAGCACCGACATGGAAACGCCAAGCACCTCACCAGCAACCACACCAGCCACATCACCAACTACAAATGAACCTGTTCTGAATGGTGAGGCTGACACAAGCAAAGATAGCTTTGATGGTAGGTATTGCTGTTTAACCCTTTACTATATGTCACAAATGTATATTTGTCCAGTTTCAAAACATTTCTGATGATAGTTTAAATGTGGCACAAGTGATTGAACTTGCCTTTGAAAGCGTAGAAAACATTGTGGATTGGGATTGTTTTGTAAAAAGGTAACCCTTTTGTAACTAACAGTTTGGACATCTTCTGAATTTAAAGCAACTGCAAACAATGAATTTTAGGTTGGTACAGATGAGGCAAAGTTTTCTAATAGGATAGGAAACATTTGGGGAAAGGGAGAAATTGCTTGTTACAAGCAATTTCTCCTTTTCCTACAATGTTTTTAAATGCATTTACTGTCGATAAAACATGACATTGTTTGGTAAAGGGTTAAACAATTATCTCCTGAAACATTTGTGGAAGACAACCTGTTGTATTTTGACTTTAAGATGAGTTAAATTTTGATAGAAAGCTGCTAGCAAAAACATTTTGGGGAAATGAAGAAATTGCTTATTAGGAGTGGTTTCTCCGTTTCCACTCTGCGGAGCAAGGTAACTCAGGCAGTTACTTACAGCACTTGTAATTCAGTTTTCATTATTTCGAATCTTTACTTGTCCAAGCTGTTTTTGAGTACTGATGATAGTCAATGCAGTGGGATGCATTTCTTCTCACATAGCTGAATATTTACTCAACATTATTTCTGTGAATAAGCAGCAAGAGTTTTGGAAAGATTGTTTTGCTTATTACCAGTAAACGCCAGGAATGCATGTGCACATGCACCTGTATATGACTGTAATGATGTTGAAAACAGATAAACCAAGCAAATTACAAAGAAAAAAGATGTTAAAACTAACAAAAGATTATCACAATTGACAAGTCGAAGTAAGAGATATAATAAGGCACACTCAGTCTGTAGAAAAAAAGACTCAAATAGCACAAGTCTAAGGATGTTTTGTTAAAACACTTCAGAAAATGATGGATCCATGTTCAGACTACATAATTATGACACCAAGCAACTCCAAGTTTTTACAACCCTGAAGAAGAATGAAAATGTTGTGGGAAAAGAACAAAAGAACAAAAAGCTGGCAACCTTTACTCTTAGGTCTACAATTTTATAAACAAACTGTAATACCATCATTTGAATAACATTTAAGTTTGGTAATGCAACATACTCTCAAAATAGACTCATCTTAACTCTTAACCTAAAGACGAAACTTCGAGATTTGTATCAGAAAGGGTAGGAAACACTGGGGGAAAAGGAGAAAATGTTAGTTACCAGCATTTTCTTCTTTTCCCACAATGTTTTCAAGTACTTCTCCCTTGTAAAGGGTAAACATTGTTATATTACATTGCAGAATCTGCCAATCATGATGTAGAAACTAAGGCAGAAACAGCAGTTGACGTGAAACGGATGGTAGAAGACTCTGAACAAACCACAGAAAACACTGTTCAAGCAAGTGTGACAGATGTTAAAGAAGTGGTAGTTGAAACTAAGACCACAGAGCAAGCAGAGGAGAAGGTAATGTCAGACTTGTGTTATTCTACAGTAAAATCAACAGCTTTCATTATACTGGAATCAGACTTTAATCACACATATGACGTTGGTCGACATCAACACTACATTTATTCAGCTTGGAAAAAAGAAGATCAAGATAGTTCGGACTATGAAACAGTGGATATTAATAGTGGTTTTAATGCTAGATTTCTAGGTAGTTTTGATGCAGATTGTGGCAGTTCATCCAGATGTGGAGGAGATCATGCTGTAGATGTAAGTCTTTTCAGAGCACATGTGAGAGATATTGCACACGATGGTACTGTAGTCAAAAAGGTATTATCTGTTTGTGTGGCACAATACTGGTCTCTGTTTGTGTGACACAAAACTGGTCTTGGAACTAATATGACACTGATCCATTCAAAAAGGAGTCAGGAATTAGGCACTTTAATTGAGAAAACAAATTGTGCTTTTTGATTGTGATAAATGTTAGATGTGCTGTGTTTATTAGCTCCACTGGCTGAAGGCCAGTGGGCTTATGTCATGGCCCTGTGTCCGTCATGTGTGCATCAGTCCGTGCGTTAACTTTTATTTCAAACATCTTCTTCTCTGAAACTACCCATCCAATTTTGATGAAACTTCACAGAAATGATCCTGCCTTGGTCCTCTTCAGAATTTTTGTAAAGAATTTGATTCCTTCAAAAACTCTTGTTGCGATGGCAACAATACTGAAAAATATTGAAAATCTTTGAAAATCTTCTTGTCTGAAACCATAAGGCCCAGGGCTGCCAAATATGGCAGGTAGCTTTATCTAATAGACCTCTACCAAGTTTCTTCAAATTATAGCCCTGGGGTCAAAATTGGGGTCACAATTTTTACATGGGCTTATGTAGTGAAAACTTTAGAAATCTTCCTGTACCTAGCGATAAGGCCTAGGACTATCATATTTTGCATGTAGCTTTATCTATTGCCTCTACCAAGAGTGTCCAAATTATAGCCCTGGGGTCAAATTTGGCCCTGCCCCGAGGGGCACAAGTTTTGCATGGGGTTACATAGGGAAAATTTTAAAAATATTCTCGTACCTAGCCATAAGGCCTAGGGCTACCAAATTTTGCATGTAGCTTTATGTAATAGACCTTTACCAAGTTTTTTTCAAATTATACCCCTGGGGTCAAAATTGGCCCCATCTTAGGGGTCACAAGTTTTACATGGACTTATATAGTGAAAACTTTAGAAATCTTCCTGTACCTAGCCATAAAGCCTAGGGCTACCAAATTTTGCATGTAGCTTTATCTAGTGGGCATCTACCAAGAGGGCCAATATTGTACCCTGGGATCAAGTTTGGCCCCACCTCAGGGGTCACAAGTTTTACATGGGCTTATAAAATGAAAACGTTAGAAATCATCTTGGTGCTTACCATAAGACCTGGGTATGGGTCTTCATCTTGTGGACTTCTACCAGGATTCAAGTAGTTATAGCTCTCTGGTCAAAAACTGCTTTGCCCTGGGGTCATAACTTTTTTGTGGAATTTTATAGAGAAAATTTTGTATGTCTTCTAGTTCGAAACCAATTGGCCAAGTATTGTAATGTTTGGCGGGTAGAGTTTTTAACTTATTAGCCAGTGGAGCGATACAGGGCCATCATGGCCCTCTTGTGTTTCATTGTTGCTCAGTTCATAAGATATTTCAACTTCGGATATTTTATGAAAGACCAGAAAAACTTAGGTAGCAAAAGGTGTAAATTGACAGAAAAAGTGGTTAGCATTATGCCTTTCTGCTTCTAGGATTTTCATTTGACAGAACAATTAGGCCTGCTCCTGAAAACTGTGGTAGGCAAAACATACTTCTGAAGGACAGGACATTGAAACTACTGAAATTCAAGTGTTCTATAGAGTATGTTATTAAACACATGTATTACAATGCACACTACCATAAATGGTCAAATACATGTAAACTTGTTTCTTTTTCTTTTGGTGGTGTTTGTCCAGCATCCAAATACAGGTCTGATTTTCAGCTTAGAATCTTTATTTTGAGGCTCTCAGACAAACCTAAAGGCTGAAAATTTTGCCTGATTTGCCATGCTTAAATTTGCAATGCACTTTATTCTGATGAGTAAGAATCAGTAAACCAGTCAATGCAGAATTTTTAACAGTAGGCCCTGCCCCAACATGTAAAAACTACTTACCTGCCCAGTACCATCATAAACTTAAGTCTTAGCATGTTGGTAAGATCACCTGTAAGTATTGATGCTGTGAACAAATTGAAAGTTTTTTTTTTTTTTTTGTCAAAGTTTTGGACTCAATTTTTAGTGCACCAATGGAGTGATGATTTTCACACAGCCTCGATGCAAAACCAATTATGCAATTGTTGAGGAAATGTTGGAAAATGAGATTTTGTTCAGGGAGAGCCATTGCTCTTTTTCCCCACAATGTTTTCTAAAGTTCTATGTTCTAGAAACATTGTGTTTATCTATAAAGTATTACAATAGATATATCAGCCACAGCATGAAAGATGCCTAGGGGTTTATATTGTGTTTGATGTTTTGAGACATTGGTGTGATTTTTATTATGACAAATTTTCAGATTGCTCAACTTTATCTGTCAATTGGCCTATTTTTTTACAAGCATCATAAGATTTTATATCCCTATGTGAATGGCTCATTGACCTCTATTGCAAAGAAACTTATATATATTAGCCATTGATTATATATATTTTATTTTCATGTTTAATAACTTGTTAATGTAGAAGCATGACATTAATTGATAGAAGTAGAATACAAAGTAAATTATTAACTATTTTAATTTTTCATTTTCCGGTGACCTTACAGGAAACTCTTAACAACAAGACAGATGCATTTCATTTGTGCACATTATTATCTTTCTTCATCTCCTCTCAAACCTAGGATGCTGTGCACATTTTTAGGTCCTCTTGCAGACTATGTAGATCAAGATTAAGCCGCACAAAATTTATCGTCTGATTTTGATATACTCTGATAGTTTGTGTCCCATTTTTGCCAAAACAACACTACCATTGTTGCAGCGTATTCTTGTTTCTTTAAGTCTCTTCTTGTATTTAGGGTTAGAGATCAAAATTCCACAATATTTTTTACTAGAAAGCAATCTAAATTAACCCTTAACTCTTTACCAAACTACAAAAATTTTAGACTTGTCCAAATTGAAAACATTTGCAGACGACAAATCAAAAGTGGCTCAAATGGCGGAATTTGTCCTTGATAGAGTAGAAAACATTGTTGGAAAAGGAGAAAATGCTAGTTACCAGCATTTTCTCCTTTTCCAACAAAGTTTTCATAAGGCTTCTTTCCCAGGGTCGTTAAAACCAGGTCTTGTTTGGTAAAGAGTTAAAGACACTGAGTAAACCCAACCCACATACTCAGACTAGGAATAGAACCCAATTGATTGCTATTTGATGGTTGCTTTTGTCTACAGTTTTTAAGCTAGTGAACAGTGAAGATCAAAGATCAGACTGCACATTTTGTGCAGTCTGATATTGATCTACACTGGCTGCAAAGGCAAATATAGTAGTGAAAGGTGCTTTAAGGGTTCATTTCCTAGTTGTACCATTTATGGACTCACAGGGTAAAAAGAGGTTGTGAAGATAAAAGCAACACACTTGCTTTTTCTGACCTGATTCAAATGACAATGACTCAGGCCTTAACCTATTTATGATTTTTATCAGTGTTTGTTTGAGTTTGATGAAGACATAATACTGGTTATGGTTGAGTGTTTTGTATATGTGTGTCTAATGTTGATTTTGTAGTGAACGAAAGTGAAGGAATGAATCACAGAAATTTTTGAAAAAATCAGAGGGAATTGAAATTTGAATGGAAGGAATGTTCACAGTATATTTTTATGATACAGTGTATGTGAAATACTAGCATGAAAAACCATTAAAAATGGACCAACTGGGTATGAAATAGGGCAAATGTAGAAGGAAGGGTTCTAGGACATTAACTGACTATGCCTGCCATAATTGATTTATTAATCCCTGTGCAATTTTTTCACAAGCTTCAATTAAGACTTTATTAGACAAAAAAAGATAACACTCTCATTTTTGCTTTTACCATTTAGAGTGAACAAGGTTTGCCTCCAAATGCATAGGGTTATAAGATGTAATAAGCTCTCATTATCAAACAATGTAGATTTTTTTCTTTGTTTCATAGCAGTGGCCTAACAATTGGTGTCTTCTTTTGGAGAACATACTCTGTGTTATGTAGACAAAACTTCTCAATTTCCAAAATAAATGATATACCCTTTGTACTTATTGTGATAAATTTTGTTATCACTGTGACTCTTTTTCCTCTCAATATTTCATCTGGCAAGTCCTCTGGTATAGACTTTCACATTTTGTATTCTCTACTATTAACTTTGATTTTCCTTGAAAAGAGCTGGGGTGCATTCAGAAATTTGAAATGAAAATTCCATTTACTGATTAAAAGTTCTGTAAGAGACCGATCACGTATGTTAAACATGCATAGCTGAATTTTACATTGGTGGAAGAGACTACTGTATCAGACATGTTTAAGCCTATTACACAAATGCAGCTTTTTGTCTTTCAAAGTTTTGAAACAGATATGGGGATAGAAGGTACATGTATAAGTGCTTAAATCATAGATAAAGGTCTTTTGTCTGTCAAGCAAATATTTATTTACTTTTGATATTTTCTTTATGATCAATTTTACCAATTGCTTCAATATCTCAAAAAAAAAAAAGAATCATTAACCCTTTACCAAACAACAAAAATATTAGATTTACCCAAATTGAATTCAAACGACAAATAAGACTGATATGGTTCAAATGGAAAGGTTTGTGTTTTAAAGGATAGAAAGCAATATGGGAAATGAAGAAAGTGCTGTTTACCAGCATTTTCTGCCTTTTCCACTACACTTTCATAAGCTGTCTTTTTCAAGGTGCGTTGAAACTCAGGATTGTTTGGTAAAGGGTTAACTTACTAGTGACACAAAGGAGAAATATATTAAGGAGAGAAAAGGATTCTTTTGAAATATTGATGGAAAATCAGTAGTTGCTCATAGCAAGGGACTGCTCCTTTTCTCACAATCTTTTCAAAATTCTATCAATGGGAGGGTCATAGGAACTTGTAGAATGTGTTCATGAGGGAATGTGTTACTTATTTATTTTTCAATATTTCAGGTTGACGAAATCAAAGAAGAGGTGAAAGAGATTGTCAATGAAGTGAAAGATGATGTTAAGCCACAGATGAATGGAGATGTGGATGAATCAAAAGATCTAGAAGCCCCTGATGCTCCCCCACCCCCCTTACCTTCATCCGAACCCCCAGAGGATGAAAAGGCACCGGAAGCAGGTATTGACATAGTTTTTCACCATTAAGATACAAACAAGATTCACAGATTTTGCTGACAGTTCACTATCCTGTATGGCTTGGGAGTTAGGATGCTGGATTTTTAATCAGAAAATCATGGTCTATTCTGGTGGTACAAGTGACAAGGGATATCTTTGGGCAAGCCACAGTTCAGAAGTAATGACATACTATTGAAAGTAGCTTAAGGCTCTTATCAAATGTATAGAGTTATTAGATGAAAGTTAAGCAACATGTTGTTTGATTTGACATGTACTTTGTCTTTTTGCAATATTCTTCACAAAAATTTTGTTGAAATTATGATATTTGCCTCAATGCCTTGAATATGCATATGGCAAAGAAAGTAGCTGTAATTGTCATTGTATAAGGATTATCTGAAATTTGTTTTTCACCTCAAAAGAACTGAAAAGAATACCAGTAACAGAACCATAAAACACTATGTAACTCTCTATCACATGACAAAATTTTAGACTTGTTCAAAATTAGAAGCATTTACAAACAACAAAAGAATTATATCCCCTTGGCTTTGAAAATTCTGTGGTGTTGATTAGTCCCACTGAATGTCAAAATGTCCATATTTGATTATCAAGCACCCTTATAGAAAACTGTTCAAAATTTTCAGTGAAAGCATAGGGTTGAAATGTATGTACTTCTAGAGTTGAAAAAATTGTTGTGTTTATTAGGTACACTTTGGGTCAGTGTCTATTTTATCGGGTTATCAGGCACTCTGAGAGGGGTCAAAATGCCCATTTGTCTGTCAGGCACTGTGAGAAGAGTCAAAATGTCCATTTTATTTATCAGGCACTTTTAGTAGTAGAGTGAATTGTCCATTTTGTTTATCAGGCTTTTAAGTAAGATCAAAATGTCCATTTTTTTTTTTATTAGGCTCTGGAAGTAGGGTAAAAAAGTTATCTTTTAATCTTAGTAGTGTCTAAAGGTCTTTTCTGTTTATCAGGTTTTCTTAGCACTAAGATGTTCTTTTTGACTTGTAGTGCTTAGGGTTTAAATGTCCATTTTTGTAATTTGTGCACTCCTAGAGTTAAAAAATTTGTATTGTATATTGGGTCCTTTCAGTGTCAAAATGTTCATTTTGTTTATCAGGTACTTTTAGGGTTAAAATGTGTATTTTGTTTATCATGCGCACATAGGATCAAAATGCTCATGTATTTATCAGGCACTCCTAGGGTGGAAATATTCATTTTGTTCATCAGGCACTCTTAGACTGGAAATGTCCATTTCTGTTTTTAGTGCCTAGGGTAGAAATGTTCATTTTGTAATTTATACATTCCTAGAGTTGAAATATTTCGTTTATTTGGCATCCTTAGGGTGAAAATGTCCATTTTATTTATCAGGCACACTAGGAAGGGCCTAAATGTCAGGTTTGTTTACCAGGCTTTCTTAGGGTCAAAATGTTCAGTTTGTTTTTCAGGAACTCATAGGACTAAAATGTCCATTGAGTTTATGAGGCATTCTTAGGGTTAAAATACCTATTTTATTATTCCCCCCCCGAAGGTGGAGGGATATAGTTTTAGCGTTGTCCATCCGTCTGTCCGTCCATCCATGTGTCATTACCGGACAATATCTCCAGTACCATTGGACGGAATTTCATGAAACTTTTAGGATCATCCGTCGTCCATCGTGCATCATCAACAATTCTTTAAACATCATCTCCTCCTAAACCGCTGGGCCAATTTGGACGAAACATGGCTGGAATGTTCCTTGGGAGGTCCTCTTTAAAAAGTGTTCACAGAATTTGATTCCATCAAAAACTCTGGTTGCCATGGCAACCAAATGGAATTTTCTAAGAAATTCTTTAAAAATCTTCTCCTCTGAAACCGCTGGTTAGACTTTGAAATAATTTCACAGAGATGTTCCTTGGATGACCCTTTTCAAAAATGTTTGTGAAATTTTGATCCGTAAAGAAACATGGCTCTGGTGACTGGGGGCTACTTGCACTATACGGATATGAAGAAATTCTTAAAAATTCTTCTTCTCTGAAACGGCTGGTCAGATTTTGAAATAAATTCACAGAGATGTTCCTTGGGTGACCCTTTTCAAAAATTGTTCGCGAAATTTTGATCCGTCAAGAAACATGGCTCTGGTGACTGGGGGCTACTTGCACTATACGGCCATGAAGAAATTCTTAAAAATTCTTCTCTGAAACGGCTGGTCAGATTTTGAAATAATTTCACAGAAATGTTCCTTTGGTGACCCTTTTCAAAAAGTGTTCGGGAAATTTTGATCCGTCAAGAAACATGGATGTGGGCTACTTGCACTATACGGACATGAAGAAATTCTTAAAAATTCTTCTTCTCTGGAACGGCTGGTCAGATTTTGAAATAATTTCACAGAAATGTTCCTTGGGTGACCCTTTTCGCAAATTGTTCGAGAAATTTTGATCCATCAAGAAACGTGGCTCTGATGGCTGTGGGCTATTTGCACTATATGGACATGTAGAAATTCTAAAAAAATCTTCTCTGAAACCGCTGGTCAGATTTTGAAATAATTTCACAGAAATGTTCCTTGGGTGACTCTTTTCAAAAACTGTTCACAAAATTGTGATCTGTCAAGAAACATGGCTCTGGTGGTACGGGCTATTTGCACTATAGGGACATGAAGAGGAATTTCTCAATTCTTCTTCTCTGGAACGGCTGGTCAGATTTTGAAATAATTTCACAGAAATGTTCCTAGGGTGACCCTCTTCAAAAATTGTTTGGGAAATTTTTATTCGTCGAAAAACAACAGCCAATTGTTGGCACCTGCGTGTGGTTCTCTTGTTCGACATGTTTTTAGTCACTGTCGAGCATGTGCTCTTCTTCAAGAAATTGTCCTTGGGTGATCTATCCAAAAATTTATTAGCAGAATTCTGATTCATCAAAATCATTGCTGTGGTGATGATTGTAGGTGTGGTGACAGATTTTGAAATGACTTTTACAGGTGACCTTTTCAAAATTGCTTGGCAAAATAATGATTTTGTTTCCAAAGTTTCAATACCTCAAAAAAAATTGGCTATGGTCCTCTCAAAAATTTAGGTGAGCGATCCAGGGCCATCTTGGCCCTCTTGTTTATTTTTTGATTCGATGCAAATGGCTGACTGGGAGCAATTTTGAGTTACCCGGTCGTGTAAATTTTTGAAAAGGTCTTTTTCGGCCCGGGATATTATTTCAACGAAATTGCTTGTTTATCAGGAACTCTTAGGGTAAAAATGTCCATTTTGTTTATCAGGCACACTTTGGGTCAAAATGTCCATTTTGTAATTTATGTACTGATATGAATGCTAAGAGTTTAAAAGAATTGTTTTGTTTATTTGGCACCCTTAGTGTCAGAATGTCTTTTGTTTATCAGGCAGTCGGAGAAGGGTCAAAATGTCCATTCTGATTGCATAGGGTCAAAATTTTAAGTTAGAATCAAAATGTCCATTTTGTTTGGGGGGGGGGGGGGATCAAAATGTCCATTTTGTTTACCAGGCTGTCCTGGGGGTCAAAATGTCCGTTTTGTTATGAGGTTCTCTTATGGCCAAAATGTCCATTTTTGTTAATGAGGTTCTCTTAGGGTGAAAATGTCGATTTTGTTTACCAGGCTGTCCTGGGGGCCAAAATGTCCATTTTGTTTATGAGGTTCTCTTATGGCCAAAATGTCCATTTTTTTGGCCACGGTGTCCTGGGGGTCAAAATGTCCATTTTGTTTATGAGGTCCTCTTATGGTCAAAATATCCATTTTGTTTACCAGGCTGTCCTGGAGGTCAAAATGTCCATTTTGTTTATGAGGCTCTCTTATGGTAAAAAATGTTCATTTTGTTTATGAGGTTCTCTTATGGTCAAAGTGTCCATTTTGTTTATCAGACACTCTTGGGGCTCAAACTGTCCATTTTGATTATCAGGCTTACAAAGGGTCAAACTGTCCATTTTGTTTTGCAAACACACTTATTGTCAAAATGTCCATTTTTACCAGGCACTTGTAGGGTCAAAATGTTCATCTCACTTACCTAGGATAAGAAAGTCCATTTTGTTTATCAGACACTTTTATGGTCAAAATCATAGGGGTCCGTAGTTTGACTCCTGGCATCCATAGACTATATAGTATAATCAAGGGATTTAACTGTATGCAGCCCGTTACTCGCCCCCGGTTACAAAGAAACAACGTATGTTTTCTACCCCATCAGTTATTCTCCTTATTCTTTGGATAACTGATAGCTAAATCATTTGTCTACCATAAAAACACGACTATTTGTCAGTGGCTAATGCAATCTGGCTGCTACAGTCCTTAGAACTTGTAACCTCGCACAAAAGTCTTCGCCATTGACACGAGTTCGTACATTCGATACTGCCGGTCGCGCATATAAACCAATGGAATATCTCGTTCCAAAACAGTGTCACATGATAAAAGGTGTGAGCAGCTGTACGAAATTTCATTGGTCAATTGCACGACTGTCAGTACATATCAACCAATGAAATTTCTTGTTCCAAACAATGTCACGTGACACAAGATGTCGGCAGCTGTTTGAAATTTGCATCTTGATAAAAAATCCACGAATTCTGAGGCGATTTGACTTTGTTGAACACAAAGACTACAGGTCAGTGATATTTTGAAACATGTTTAATGGGTGTTTGCCGCTAATACTGTGTTTCATTGGATCTAAAGTGTATTTTATATCTTGAAAGTCGGATGTACGGACCTGTGTCAATGGCCAAGATTTTTGAGGGAGTTTACAAGTTCGAGCGACAGTAGCAGCCAGACTGCATTAGCAACTGACAATCAGTTGTGTTTATCTGGTAGAAAAATGTTTTAGCTCTCAGTTGTCGAAAGAATAAGGAGAATAACTGTTAGTAAAGAAAAGATACATTGCTTTTTTGCAATCGGGGGCGAGTAACGGGCTGAATAGAGTTAAATCCCTTGATTATACTATAGTCTATGGGTGCCAGGAGTCAAACTATGGACCCCTATGGTCAAAATGACTATTTTGTTAACCAGGTATTCTCATGGTTGAATGTCCATTTTGTCTACAGGCACTTTTATTGTCAAAATGTCCATTTTTAGCTCTACTGGCTGAAAGCCAGCAGAGTTTATGTAATGGCATGGTTTCCGTCGTCCGTCCATCTGTCCGTCCATTAGTATTTTTCTTGTTTACGCGAGAAAGTCTGCATTTGTGGTCAGATTTTCGTGAAACTTGCACAGTTTGTTTATCCCATCAACAGCTTCTACCCTATTGATTTTGAAAAAAATCCAACAAACAGTATGGGAAAAGTAGCCATTTCAAGTTGAAAATTTCTATTTCTTGTTTACGCGATAAAGTTTGCATTTGTAGTCAGATTTTCATGAAACTTTCACAGTTTGTTTATCCCATCCACAACTTCAACCCTATTGATTTTGAAAAAAATCCAACAAATAGTATGGGAAAAGTAGCCATTTCAAGTTGAAAATTTAAATTTCTTGTTTACATGATAAAGTCTGCATTTGTGGTCAGATTTCCGTGAAACTTGCACAGTTTGTTTATCTTATCAATAGCTTCAACCCTATTGATTTTGAAAAAAATCCAACAAACAGTATGGGAAAAGTAGCCATTTCAAGTTGAAAATTTAAATTTCTTGTTTATGCGATAAAGTCTGCATTTGTGGTCAGATTTCTGTGAAACTTGCACACTTTGTTTATCTTATCAATAGCTTCAACCCTCTTGATTTTGAAAAAAATCCAACAAACAACATGGGAAAAGTAGCCATTTCAAATTGAAAATTTCTGTTTCTTGTTTACATGATAAAGTTTGCATTTGTGGTCAGATTTCCGTGAAACTTGCACAGTTTGTTTATCTTATCAATAGCATCAACCCTATTGATTTTGAAAATAATCCAACAAACAATATAGGAAAAGTAGCCATTTTAAGTTGAAAATTTCCATTTCTTGCTTACATGATTAAGTCTGCATTTGTAATCAGATTTTTGTGAAACTTGCACAGTTGTTTTGTATCATAAACAGCTTGAACCCTATTGATTTTGAAAAAAAATCTGACAATCAGTGTGGGAAAAGCAGCCATTTAAAGTTGAAAAGTTCCATTTCTAGGCAATGAAGTCCACAGTGTTGATCCAATTTTTTTGAAAAAGATTATTTGGTTCATCAAGGGATTGAACTTTATTAAAAGTGAAGAAAATTTAGTAAACCGTTCAGTAAAAGCAGCCATATGATGACTTAGTATCGTTTACTCAACAAAGTCCACATTATCGGTTACATTTCTTTGGCTGGATTCCAAACAGTTATTTTTAAGAATTGCACTTCCTTTTTTTTCACTGTTAGTTCAATTCACTATGCCTACTCATGCTGTCTAAGTGAGTTTGAGCCCAGTTGCAAGAACACATTTTTGTGTTTTTTTTTGTGTGTGGTTTTTTTTTTTTTTCTTTTTGCATCATGAATTCATAATGTATGCTAGCAAAAAAGCAAAATCACTGCCAGTAGAGCGATTTCAGGCCCTCAAGGGCCTCTAGTTGTTATTAGGGACTCTTAGGGTTAAAATGTTTATTTCATTATTAGTGCAGGTAAAAGCCCATAGGGCTAAGAGTTTGCACGTTAGAAATACATTCTGTAATATCATATTGCTCGTTCCTAATGTGCAAACAACACAGACCTAAATGTAATTAATCGCTATTTGTGACAAAACTAAATTGTCTGAGAAAATCCTGATTATTGTCTCTTTTTAATGCCCCCTTTGGCATTGGATTTTCCAAAAGGCAGGCGATTAATAGAGGTAAAATGACAAAGAATTTTCCGAGGACACCAATAACATTACCATCCTGGCTTTAGTCAGTGCCAATTGTGAGGCAATGTCCACTTGAAAAACTCACTGTAGTTAATGCAGAATACCGATTTTACTGCCGATCATGATTCATTTGGAATTTAAATTGCATTCAGGATTCTTCAAAACCTTCACTATCTTAAAGTTTTTCCAAGTTAGTGTAACTCTGAGACAGAGGTAACATTGTGTTAACAGAAGTTCAAAATGTTATTGTGTATTTAGATTTGGATAGATAGGTGTGACATTGATTTGTGAAGTACTTAGGGTTATGTCAATGTTGAAAGTATATTCAAGCTGATTTCTTTCAACTTTATCAATGGATTGGCCATCTGGTATTGTTCTTACCTGGACAAAGTCCAGCAAAAGCAGTTGCAGTGCACCTGACACTGGAATTGGCATTGGCATGGACGTTGGAGTTGGCGTCCACATTGAGGTTTAAGTTTTCAAACAGACACATTTTCCAAACCGTGTGATGGATTTGGCTCATTTTGTTATTATAACAAGTATAGGAGCAAAGTTTCTTTCAGAAATACCCCCACCCACACCCATGACCTGAAGGTCAAGGTCGTAGACTAAGATATTTTTCACATTTGGCCTGATGACAGATACAGGTTCAAAGTTTCACTGAGCAGTGGCTTAGCCATGCCAATGATCTTCAGGTCACAGTCACAGATTTTGAAAATGTCACATTATATGGAATGAATTTTTATGTCCAATAAGTTGGTTGAATTCATTTAAAGCTGCATAAAACTGAATTTGGATCAAAATGATATACAATGTCAGCTTTTGTAATGATATTTTGAGAAACTTGCCCTAATGAAATCTTGTTTGAATCAAAATGAATTACAGAGGCAAAAAGAAATGATGAAGCACAGCCAGACGATAAGAAGGAAGAACAACATGAAGAGAAGAAGCCAGACAATGAAGAGGAAGAGGACCATGATGATGATAACTTGTATCAAGTTCCCCCACCAGCCAAACCTATTGATAACTTCTTGCCAAAAAACTACCTCTACTCAGTATGTCAAGTTTTTCTGTATTAACCCTTTACCAGACAAACCTGAGTTTTAATGACCAAGAAGAAGAAGGCTTTTGAAAACACTGTGGGAAAAAGAGAAAATGCTGGTAACCAGCATTTTCACCTTTTCCCACAATGTTTTCTGTGTATTTAGAGAAAAAAATCTTGGATTTGAGCCACATTCAATATGTCGTCTGCAAATGCCCTCAACATGGACAAGTCTAAAATTTTCTCGTACAGTAAAGAGCTAACTCTTGTTACTTATATTTAGGTTCTGTACCTGCCAACACATTGATATGATTCATGCTCTGTGAAAAAGTGGTTTAATATATCTGCAAAAAATATGGACCTGTGTAAGCATGTGCAGTCCAGTCAGGCTGACATGAGTTGAAACTTTTTGCTATTGGTCAACTTTCTGTCTATCAGAGGACCATCCTACCTCATGATTCAGCAGGTTTTGAACAAAACAGATCAATTTTACCGGACAACTTGCATTTCATAATGGATTGCAAAGATGCAGAGCTCTTTTTTCCCCCACTAACTATCTCTATTCAGTGTGTAGATAGATTTTTTTTGTGTTAACTCATTTTCTCCTGATACAGATTTGCAGCAGATCACTTTGAAAAGATCCTTCTCTATTCTGGATAATCAACCCAACTTGAGATAAAACACTTGCAAAAACAAAAAAGGGGGCTTTTTAGATTTTTATAATCTCACCAAATGATTGCCAGGACAATAGGTCAAAGTTCAAGATAACATGAAAAAAATAATTGACAAAGCAGCAAATGGGAAAGCCTATAACCTTGTCATTTATTGATTTTTAAACAATTTAAAATGATTTACCAATGACAAACTACAGATTTAATGAAACCTAGGATATTACAGGTTCAAGCTACACACAGCTACAAAGGTGAAGATGATGATGAATTGAGTTTTGACTGTCATGAGACTATATACGTCATTGAGTATGATGAACCAGAGGAACAGGTAGGGAACGGCTTTCAAAGTTAAAAATTTTGTGTGTAAAAGATTTCTTAATGGCTGTTACCCTTCTTGAAAAACACTGTGACAAATTGAGAAATCTGTCACAATAGGAATGTTCTCTGATTGACCTTTGACCTTTATTTACATTCAAATCCTATTTACCCGCTTCTGCCAGTTGACTTTGCCTAAATATATCATAAAATGCCTTAAAATGTAGATGTAGGTTTGGACTGCACAAAACTTGCATGCAGTCTGATCTTGATCTACACTGACAACAAAAATGGCTTGAATAACCCTCATGTTGGCTTAAGATGCTTTATCATATGCCTAGCCATGACATACAGGAATTTGTCAGATAACCAATTACCAAACAATTCCAAGTTTCAACAAAATGCTGGTAACCAGCATTTCTCCTTTTCCCATAATGTCTCAACAGTTCCAAAGATAAATCTCATCATTTTATCCTCATTTGATTTGTCATCCGCAAATGCTTTCAATATGGACCAGTCTAAAATTTAGATGTGTGGTAATGAGATAAATAGAGGATAATCAAGTGGTTGTGTGTGATATTAAAAATCTGTCACTAGAATGGGGTGTGATGTGGTTGAAAAACGAGTCCAAAGGACGAGTTTTTTAACCGTATCAAACCCCATTCGAGTGACAGATTTTTAATATCACACACCACCACTTGATTATTGTGCCCCCCTTCAACGAAGTGGGGGTATATTGCTTTGCTAATGTCCATCGGTAGACCTTACCTTGTCGGGATGATAACTAGACACAGAATTGACCTAGGTTTGTCAAATTTGGCACAGACATGCGTCTCAGAGTGTAGATAATCCCTATTGATTTTGAGGTCAATCGGTCAAAGGTCAAGGTCACAGTGACCGTCAACATGTTGATATATCGACCAAACCTTGTCCGGATGATAACTAGACACAGAATTGACCTAGGTTCGTCAAATTTTGCACAGACATGCGTCTCGGAGTGTAGATGATCCCTATTGATTTTGAGGTCAATCAGTCAAAGGTCAAGGTCACAGTGACCATCAACATGTTGATATATAGACCAAACCTTGTCCGGATGATGACTAGACACAGAATTGACCTAGGTTCGTCAAATTTGGCACAGACGTGCGTCTCGGAGTGCAGATGATCCCTATTGTTTTTGAGGTCAATCGGTCAAAGGTCAAGGTCACAGTGACTGTCAACATGTTGATATATCGACCAAACCTTGTCCGGATGATAACTAGACACAGAATTGACCTAGGTTCGTCAAATTTGGCACAGACATTTGTCTCGGAGTGCAGATGATCCCTATTGATTTTGAGATTAATCCATCAAAGGTCAAGGTTACAGTGGCCTTCAACTTAATGATATTTAGACCTAACCTTGTCCAGATGATAACTAGACACAGAATCGACCGAGGTCCTTCAAATTCTGTACAGATATTCATCTTGGAGTGTAAATGATCCCTATCGATTTTAAGGTTAATCCGTGAAAGGTCAAGGTCACAGTGACCACCGGATGATTCAGGGCACGTGCTGCCATTCGCCACTTGAGCCATTTGCTCAAAAAAAATTAAAGTGTCTCAAAAATCATCATATGTGGCTCAACTTGTGGCTCCAACATTTTATTCGCGTATTATCGGGGATGTAGTAAGCATCGAAGTTGACTTGGAAAAAGCTGAAGTCAAACGCGCGTGCCGAAAAGAAAATCGATAACCCAGTCTGTGTATCGGCGACTGTTTACAATCTTGTATGTATACACACGGCGGTGTGTATAATTATGTGAACTGTTGACAGATTATCACGTTTAACAATTGAAGTGGGCTATAAATCAAAAAGATGACATCGATATTTCCCAATCAATTCTTTTGATATCAGTTTATGAACTGTGCCACTTCCTGTATCAATGTGGCAGTAGGGGGGCATGACTGTTTTACAAACAGACATCTTGTTCTATTTATTATATTCCTAATTCTCCCATTGTTTGATGATAATAATTATCAAGAATGGTAGGTATACATGTATGGGACTCTCTTTACAAATACATGATCCATTTTTGGCTGAAGCAGCTGACGCAACAGATGACGTAATGTTCGAGGGTATGTTACGTCATCTGTCTTTCTATTTGAAGGCATGCATTGTTTTGCACCTTTACAATCTAAAACCAGTCATATGAAATTAGAAGAAGAAACAGTTAACCCTTTCCCACATGACAAGTTTAAGACTTTCCCAAATTAAAAACATCTCCATATCAAAAATACTAAATTGGTACAAAAGATCTTAGGTTTTCTGAATAGAAAACATTATGGAAAAAGGAGAAAATGCTGGTTGGTAGTATTTTTTCGTTTTTCCACAATATTTTCCAAGAGTTCTCTTCTACAAAAGCTATCTTCTTTTCTCGAAATGTTTTCAAAAGATTTCTCCCACACGGTCGTTAACTCATGGTTGTTTGGAAAGACTGTACCGAAAATCTTTTCACTGTGCTATTGTTTACTAAAGACGTTTGAAGCAGAGACAGAAACGTTAAACTGTGAGAAATATAGGAAAAAAAGTAGTTCCAGCAAACATTCTAAGACTATATCATCACTAGTGACAATACCATATCATCACTAGTGATGTTATTCATTGTGAAAAAATGAAAAAAAAATACACTGAGAAATCCCAGTAATTCACTGATAGGAATATAATAATTAATTTTTATTGACTACATTTATATACTCACTATTGATGATATCTATTTTTAGTGATATTGTTGTATGCGGGAACTACTTTTTCTTGCATAAATTAAGATAAATTATAAGATGCACAGTTATTCTCAAATAATTCTCAGATCTTTCCTATTTTTACTTTCTGAGTAAATAAACAGAAAACAAATCTACCTGAGTGCTGAAGAACATACTGTTTTTTAAATTTAAAGATTAAAACAGAAAAGTCTGTCACTCATTCCCCTGTAATTATGCCCCCCTTCAACGAAGTGGGGATATATTGCTTTGCTAATGTCGGTCGGTCCGTCGGTCGGTCCGTCGGTCGGTAGACCTTACCTTGTCCGGATGATAACTAGACACAGAATTGACATAGGTTCGTCAAATTTTGCACAGACATGCGTCTTGGAGTGTAGATGATCCCTATTGATTTTGAGGTCAATCAGTCAAAGGTCAAGGTCACAGTGACCGTCAACATGTTGATATATAGACCAAACCTTGTCCGAATGATAACTAGACACAGAATTGACCTAGGTTTGTCAAATTTGGCACAGACATGCGTCTTGGAATGTAGATGATCCCTATTGATTTCGAGATTAATCCATCAAAGGTCAAGGTCACAGTGGCCTTCAACTTAATGATATATAGACCAAACCTTGTCCGGATGATAACTAGACACAGAATCGACATAGATTCATCAAATTCTGTACAGATATTCATCTTGGAGTGTAAATGATCCCTATCAATTTTGAGATTAATCCATCAAAGGTCAAGGTCACAGTGGCCTTTAACTTAATGATATATAGACCAAACCTTGTCCAGATGATAACTACACACAGAATTGAGCTAGGTCCTTCAAATTCATTACAGATATTCATCTTGGAGTGTAAATGATCCCTATCGATTTTAAGGTTAATCCATGAAAGGTCAAGGTCACAGTGACCACCAGATGATTCAGGGCCCGCACTGCCATTCGCCACTTGAGCCATTTGCTCAAAAAAAATTAAAGTGTCTCAAAAATCTACTTTTCTCATCATTTTTTTTATGCATACATAGGCACCAAAGTAACATTGCAGTCTTCAAGAATACTCCTATTTGTTTACGCAAACATCATATGCCAACCCTTAACCAAACAATCCCAAGTTTATGAACCATAATGAAGAATGCTTGGTAGCCAGCATTTTCACATTATTCCACATGTTTTCTATGCTTTCAGGGACAAATTCAATAATTTGAGCCACGTTTAATTTGTGGTCATTATATGCTTTCAGTTTGGACAAGTCCAAATTTTGTCATGTGGTAAAGAGTTAACTGGGTGCATAATGTCTGTGACAATTTCTTTATAAAATCTACTTTTCTCATCATATACCATGCACTAGAAACTCTTTTGCAAAACTGATACAGGGTGTCCAAAAAAACTAAGGCAACACTTTTGTACATTAATAGCATGGCTTTTAATTTCAGATGATGAGATAGAAATATATATATACATTTATATGAAATATGGAAATTTTTTTGTATGATAATTTCATTCAATTTTCATTACATTATTTAATTTTATACAGATTTCATATCAAAGGAGCTTTTTTGTCATTCGGGTCATTTTAGTAATTAAAGACATTTTCAATGTGATGGCCTTGTATACTTTTTCCATGCAGAACATGCACAATGAAAATATCAGTCAATGTAGCGCACAATCAAATATCAATCTCTATGAATCACATATAATGTTCTTTAACAACATGTCTGTGCTGTCTGGCATGGGGTTGTAGACCTTTGACTCCAAGTAACCCCAAAAGAGAAAGTTGCACGAGTTGAGTTGGAGACTTTGTACAGGCCACGATATCCTGCAATTTTTTACCTCCAGATATTGTCTCAATATTACCTTATCATCAAATGTAGCGTGAAAAAAATCTGTCACAGTATTAGATGTGTCACTGTGTGCTGTAGCACCATCCTGCATAAACCAAATATACTGAACCAAAAAAGAAACTTCCCCTGTGTTTAAGTGCAAATGCAATGTTATTAAAAAAAATCAAAATATCAGATGACCTACATATATTCGGGCGAATGATTATGTGTCCGATAAAACAAATTTTAACTCGATTGAAAGCATTTTGCAGAAGAAACATGCTGAAAGCGATTTTCACGTGCATGCATGGACCAGTATAATTCGTGTATATTTTTTGAAACCTTTCAGTCTAATTTTATAGACTTTCATGTCAATAAGAAAAAGACGTTGAAAAAAATTAAATTCTTTTTAGTTTTCTTTATTTTTGATATGCCTAGAATTCTGCAAAATTTACGCGAACGTGCCATTGGCATGCTTAATGCTGGTATGACGATGAATGCTGTTGCTATGAATATTGGATGTTCTACTCGTGCTATTCAACACCTTAGGCAACGTTTTCAAGCAACAGGGCGTACTGAAGATTGACCACATAGTGGACGTCCTCACGTCACGACGCGCGGCCAAGACCGCTATATTTGGAACACCCACATGTGCAATCGCTTCCAAACTGCCACAGCCACTGCTGCTAACACCCCTGGTACACATAACAATCGTATACCGTAGGAGAAATGAACGTTATGCCGACTGCTGCGTACTCGAACGAGATCGTTTTGGGGGTGGGGTTCTGTCTTGGTCTGGGCGGGCATTTCACATGGCTTTCGCACTAATCTCGTCGTTATCGAAGGGAATTTGAATGCCCAACGCTACCGAGATGTAATTCTTGCGAGGCACGTTATCCCACTGTTTCAAAATAATGCCAATAATGCCAATATCACTCTTTTTCAGCATGATAATGCCACAAGCCAAACAGCTAGGGACAATGTGAATTTCCTCAGGGCGAATAACATTGCATTTATTAATGACTGGCCTGCCAAAAGCCCTGATCTGAATCCCATTGAACACCTTTGGGATAATTTGGACCAGCGTGTTAGACGTCGCCCTATTCCACGGTCGAACGTCATTCAGCTAAGACAAGCCTTAATTCAGGAATGGAACAACATTCCACAAGCCGAAATCAATATACTTATCCGTTCTATGCGCCAACGATGCCAGGCAATCCTTCATGCTGAAGGTGGTCATACCCGGTATTAATTTGTGATTTTGGTGAGCGACCCCTTCCGCATTTTAACTACCATTTCACTACTTTTGGATAAACCCTCAGCAATAATTTTTTTCACACAAAGTCGCAATAAAATACTCTTTCAATGCATATAAATCTAGTTTAATCCTGATTTTCATATTTGTGTATATCTGCACTTAAACACAGTGGAAGTTTCTTTTTTGGTTCAGTATATTTTGCAATCATGTAGGGGACTTCTTTTCAAATGCAGGAACATACATTTTTTTCAAAGGAATAGGTAGTGCTGGGAACTAATCATTTCATGAAAGATATATAGCCCAATGACACCTTGACATGACATTGCACACCATACACTTAGTTTTTCATTGTGCATAGGTCTCTGTGAAACAGTATGGTTTTCCATGTACACAAAACCACCTATTTTGTTTACAAACATGTCCAGACAACAGAAAGTGGGAGTATGTCATTAAATACTAAAATAACTCCAATGACAAAAAGGTACTTCTGATTTGAAATCTGTATGAAAGTGTGTGATGTAGTGAAAATTGAATGAAATTATCACACAAAAAACTAACATATTTCATATACATGTTCATGCATATCCTTTTTTATGTCTTCATCTGAAATTAAAAGCCATAGTCTAAATTTACAAAAACCTTTACCTTACTACCGACACCCTGTATGTGTCCTCTCAAAGTCACCATGAAGGCAATTTTTGAATAAGACAATATCCTAATGTGTATTCATGCACATTGTGTCATGTTCATAGGCTAGGCATATGTCTTTGAAAACTTTCTTTTGAAATCTAGATAATCAATCTAGATAAAGGTTAACTAAATGAATACATGTGAAATCATCATAGCAAAAGGAGGATCTACTCATTGTATTGTATCAGATAATTCAATGTTTCATTGAACTTGACAAAGAAAGTTTCTGAAAGGAGAAAATGTTGGTGAACGAAATTTTCTTTTTCTTCCACAGTGGTTTTCTTCCGTCCTTTCATACAAAAATCCCATGACTTGAGCCATTTTCTGGTAAAACTTTTTTTTTTTTCAAATGCTTTCAGTATCCACAAGTCTAAATTTTATGACCTTGTTGAGAGTTAAGCTTTTTCAACTTTTTAGAAAAGTTTTATATCAATTTGTCAAAGTTAGTGTAAGAGGAGTCAAATACCAATCAACGGTTCCTTTGTCATTTTAGATAGTAGAATAAATTCAAGTATATGTATATATTCCTGCATTAATTACATACTACATATTTATCCCAGACAACCCTTAAAAGGCAGATGTTTATATTGCTATAGAACTGGGACTGTTCACCAACCATTTTACCTTTTTACCTGACAACAAAACTGAAGACTAGTCCAATTAAAAATAATTTAGAGACTACCTATTAACTGTTGCTCAAATGATGAAATTTGTCCTTGATAAGGAAGAAAACATTTTGGGAAAAGGAGAAAATGCTGGCTACCAGCATTATCTCCTTTTCCCACAATTTTTCAAAAAGTTATCTTCCTCTGGGTCATTTAAACATGGGAAAGATGTATAGGGTTAAATTGTGGTCTTATTGTTAATTCCAAGACTAGCCACTGGATAGGACATTCTGTCTTAGCAATTAAAAGGGACAGACATCGAATTTAAAATCAAAATAGAAGGTGGGATGGTTGGAAATACTTCCGACGTATTTAAAGTGCAAATAAAATGCTTGTCCATTTTATTATTTTGACCAATCAAGATGTTGAAACTTTCTAATTAACTGATTGGCCAAGATTTTAGACTGCTGTGGGTTGTGAGTAAAGTATTTTGTTAAATAAAGCCAAAATGTTTTGTATAAACTTTGTTTTAAAAAAGGTTGTATAATTTAAATAATGTATGATTGCTGATCTGGTACGAGTATGTCTATTTTGCTAGGAAATTGAAACACTAAATGCTAATGTCATAAAATTGAATGGGGTTTTAATGAATAGTTTTTCAAACTTGTAACATTAGGGAAATGTTACATTTTGAAAACTTATCCCAATTGTATTTTGATCAAGTTACTTTGAAAAACAAAACTGTTGATATGAATTAAAATTCAGTTACACTTAGAATTTTGACTTACTACTACATATATGGGGAATACTTACAGAAAAAAATTCTTGAAAAGAAGAAAAAATCTGAGGATGTGAGTTAATTATGAAACTGCTATCTTATAACATATTATATAGTAATGATGTTCTTGAGAATTCAAACATTAATTTGTCATATCTATTATGAAACAGATTTACGTGCTTTTATAAGTCACTTACTGTGATGGAATGGATTTCTTCTCCTTTCATGTAATTGACTTTTAACAGCCTTGTGAATTCTGTGATTGTATTGAATGAAATTATGCCCTATTCTAATCTAATGATTTTTTTTGTTACAATATTTATGTCCATTTCATGAGATTTTGATCATTATACCATATGCAATAAATCCTAGCTCTTGAAGCATTTAGCACAGCATTAGTTAATTTTATTGACTGTATATCACAATCAGAAAGCGAAAAGTTTTGCTTTGATCTTAGATCTATGATTTCTGATATTTTGTAAAATGTATTCTGGCTAGAGCAGCCTTAAAATGGCAATATTTGATGTCTGTCTAGTGACAGAAAATATTTTGAAATGTAAGGGTTATGTACATTGTTGAACAACTTAATACACCTCTATGTATAGTGAAGAAATAAAGTTCTGAACTTGCATCTTTGATCTGCACTGTTTCAGTTCATTTTTGTCACATTTAGGAAAATTAGAATCCCATTTTTTCTTGCTTTTTTTTGTCACAGATAAAATATTTCCATAGTCATTTTATTGAGCTACCTAATTTGGATATTACAAAAAAAATGCAGAAAGATCACAGAGAGATACGATTAAGTAAGACAAAAAAGGTGATATGCTTTTAACTATACTGACAAAGAAAAAATTGAAGAAAATGTCATACTTTTTTGCAAGAATTTTTTGTGTACACAGCTATGTTTTATCTGTACAAATCTTACCTAAATTTTACAACTTTGTGCTGAAAAAAATAAAAGAGATGAAGCTGTTTGAATTCTCGGGAAAACAAATATATTTAAATAATGACATATACCAAGTTTACAATTATAGTAAAGGGGATTTTCATTTGTATTGTTTTTAGCTGACATGAGCACAAAGTGCTCAAGAGTGAGCAATTGTGATCGTTATTTGTCTGTTATGTGTCTCTTGTCAAACTTTTGCTTTTAAGAACTTGCAATCCAAAACTGCTGGAGGGATTTCTAAATAATTTCTTAGGAATTTTTCTTGGATGATTTTCTACCACATTTTCTCAAGCTGTTCAGCTTTTCTGCACAAGATGGCCACCAGAGCTTAAAAGTAGAAAAATCTGTGTAAAGAGCTTCTCCTCCTTAATCAGTATTTTTGAAGTAATTTCAGAGGACACCTTGGACAACCCTCTACAAAAAGTGCTCAAATTTTTCTGCTGCAATCATTCCCCGCCGAAACAAGTGGCAGGATTTATTATTAACTCTAAGGAATATTCCTTGTTTGACCCTCTACCAAAATTGCTCAACCAAAATTGCCTTGTTTGACCCTTGCTCAAGGATTTTGGATTGATTTGACAGGACTGTTCCTTGAAGACCCTGCAACAACATTGCTCTAACTTGTTTACTCTGCTTTACAAGATGGCGACAAGAGCTGAATTGGGATGAACCTCAAAAACAGAGCTGAAATGAGATGTACCTCAAAAATACATCTCCTAATTAAGCCAGGGGAATTATTTTGAATAACTGCATGTAAATGCACCTTGGATGACCGTACACTATTCTACTCTGTTGCTCAATATGGCTGTCTGAGTTAAAAATAGAAAATCTTTTAAAGGACTTTTTCCAAAACCAGTAAAAGGAGTTCAAATTTATTTCACAGGAATGTTTCTTTGTCAGTTATTGACAAATTTGCTCAAAATGTTCTGCTCAAATGAACCAGAACAGGGGAACACACTGTATATTACCTATCACTTTGTTTGTAAAATTTTTATCAGGTGAGCGATATAGGGCCATCATAGCCTTGTTTGTCAATTTCATGTTTTTCAATGGCCGATTTTACATTTGTACTCTGGTCACAAATCACAGTGTATTATTGTTAAATTGTAACTTCCTTTCACCCCTTCTATTGTTTAACTGTACCAAATGCCAGAATTTTTGGCCAGTACAAATTAAAGCATTTGCAGATGAAAAAATAAATGTCTCAGAAATTAAATTTTGTGTTTGGAAGGGTAGAAAACATTGTAGACAGAGGAGAAAATCTGTTTACCAGCTTGTTTTCCTTTTCCCACAATGTTTTCAAAAGGCTTTTCCCTCTAGGTGGTTAAAATTCAGGACTGTGGTAAAGGGTTATGTCAATTGTTACCTTTCTTATTCAAGTTTAGAACAGAAGACTTTGAACGTATCTATGTTAACTCTTTACCACACAACTAAAATTTAGACTGGGGTAAATTGAAAGTATTTGCAGAAGACATAGTAAATGTGGCACAAAAAAATAGGATTTATCAGTGAAAATTTGAAAACATTGTGGGCAAAGGAGAAAATGCGGGTTTTCAGCATTTTTTCCCCTTTTCCCACAATTTTTTCAAAAGCTTTCTCATTGCATGGTAAAGGGTTAAATATTGATTTAAAATTGGGTTTGTTACTGAAAGACATGCTAAGATATTCTGTCTACTAGGGGATATGGCTCATTTCAAGCAATTTCAGTTACCAGAATTTTTTATTTTCAAGTTGTCTGATGCAAAACAAGAAAAAATGGGGCTGGTACTGTGTTCACCAGTGAAAAATTGCCATTAGGCTCAAGCAGAGCAGAGTAAAGCTTTTGACAGTGGAAAAAATGGTTGTTTGTTAAAAGCAATTGTACCTTTTCCCAGACTGTTTTCTATCTCACTTAACCCTTTACCATACAATCCTGAGTTTTTAAGAACCTGGAGAATACTTTGTAAAACATTTTCATAAAAGGAAAAGAACTGATAACCAGTATTTTATCTTTTGCCCACAATATTCTTTACCCTTCCACAAATTTCAATTTTTGAGTCACTTTTAATTTGTTGTCTGCAAATGTTTTCAATTTGGACCAGGCTAAAATTTTGTAGTGTGATTAAGAAATAATAAGGACTATTGCATCTACATGCCAATTGTATTTTTTTCTTGTGTTCCTGAAAATAGCTAGTGTTGGGCCAATCCCTGGATCAATCCACTAAAGAAGTTCATCTATTGTCAAGCCTGATGTTGCAATTTTAAGGCTTCTTTCTCAAAAACGTCTCACTAATCAATTATCAGATAATGTAAGACGAAAGACCACATGTTCTTTGCTCTCTGGTTTTGACATACATTGTCCTCAACAGCAATGAACCTGTTTCAAAGAGTTGGAAGATTTTGAAAACATTGAGGGAATAGGAGAAAATGCTGGTGATCAGGTTTTCACTTTCTCACAATATTTTCTACAGTGTCAGAGACTAATCCTGTCATTTGAGCCACATTCTGATAAAGAGAAAAGTTTGTTCTTGGCATTTTAAAGCCTACTAATATATATTATGTAGCTGCCCTTGTGTTTTAACCTTCTATGTGTCTCCTAAATATAGTTGTATTGTTCAAACTTCAAAATCTTGTCCCTGTTTTTGACAAAGATTGATTTTACTGATGCTTCCAGTTTCAACTTTTTATGCTCTTAAATTTTCTGTAATGATTGAACCATTGATGTTTGAAACCATGATGACACTATCAAGTGTTTGAGATCAAATCCTCAGCTTGACCAATTTCTTTCCAAGGCTTGATGACTATCATAGCAACACAATTCACTCCTCCCCCACCACTGATCATTGCTTTAATGGCTTGGGAAGAATATTGTATGAAGTATTGGTATAAGAGACTCTAGTAAATAAAACAGATAGCTGCTCTGGCTACAGTAATGTAAATGAAATTATGTTGAAAACAGTGTAAAACAATGTTTTAACAATAGCAGTTTAAGCTATGCCCTGACAAATGCAAATTTTAACAACCCTGGGAAGTATGGTTTTTAAATCATTTTTGGATCAGGAGGAAATGTTGGTAACCAGCATTTCTTATCATGTGAGCCTCATTTAGTTTGTCATCTTCAATGCTTTCAAAGTGGACTAGTCTAAAATGTTGTCCTCTAGTAAAGAGTTACCGGTACACACCTGTTTAAATGGTAACGTTTACTTGTCGTGATACCTGTGGGACTTGCACATAATTGGCTGTGTTTGACAAATAGAGACACAATCTGAAATCAGATGCTCTTAGCTAGTTTAATGTTTACCATACCTATGCTTTCATTCAGCAGGATGAAATGGTGCATTATTAATTTTGCTGTAGATATGTAAACGTGTTAACATATAGTTTGACAAGACAAAGACTTCAATTTTTTCACTGCTGTAGATGAAGTTACAGCACCTAAAAATGATACTAAAAGAATAGTTTTAAGTTCTAGCAATGTATCTATGCCAAAAACTAGATGGTTGTAGTAGGATTCTGAACTATAACACCCAATGAGTCTGATTGTTCCATTTCAGCCACATGTTAATCCTATCCCTTGTATATTAAATAATTTCTGATGAAATCCGATTGTTAAATAATTGCCATAATTTATGTATGTCCCAGAAGAAACTGGGAGGTTGGATTTGTGATTCTGAAGCCCTGGGTTTGATTGTCACTTGCACCACAGGTTTCTTGTAGGAGTGGCTTTTTGATAGGCACTGCAGAGCACAAGGTTAGAGCCAGATGAACCAAGGAAACACATGAATAGGGTAGCTATTGCATTGAAATGACTCAAGAACTGATGAAAGCTTATACAACATTTGAACAAAGAAACAAACTAGAAGAACATTTTTAGACAGCATTTTAATGTTAGATGCAAGTTCAGTTTGACATTACCTGAGATCGTTTGGGACTTTCACAAGGTATAAAATTTCCAACGAACTGTCAAATAAGGATCAACTAATAAGGTTAGGGTTAGGGGTGCACTTGATGACCTTTGACCTCTGTAACTTCCAAAAGCCCCACTCGCCAGGTGGCAGACTTTGGGAATGTGCTCAGGAGACCTTAAGGCTCAAGAAAATCATAGTCCCAAAAATTCCCCGGGGGGAAGGGGGGGGGGGGGACACCCTGCTGGCTCATAGTCCATGATTGCTTCTATTTGAATCTTGTGAAGATGATTTTACTAATTGCTTTGCCAAGCACAGTAGCGCGCAGTACTCTACAAGATTTGAGATCTTGGGTGGCTGCTTCAAATCGCAAGCTCAATAAAAATTTTTCTGAGGATTGGTAATAGCCATTGCAACATGATTCATTCCTTTCTCCACTTTGATCATTGTTTTGACTATGATTATGTGGAGAGCAGATAGTGGTTTACAAAGAATATTGTGCAAAGCACTGTTAGAGAAATGTTAGCAAATACCTAATGTCTGTGTTCGGCAGTGTCCACTCGTTTGGTAATGGCCTCTCTATAGTAGGAACTGTAAAACATTGTTACTAGGTAATCACTGCAGTTGATAGATAGCTGCTGTTTATAAAAGAAAGAGTACATTTAGATATACAAAATGATATGTCAAACATATGTCTATCTGTGTGTATTAACGAACATCAACGATTACCGCTAAACTGTTTGGATATATGTATGGTCCTGCTCTGAAAAGGAATGTAGTTTTTTACATCAAACACACAATTAGAAACTATGCCTTCAGTTTTTGAAATTGTGCTTGATTGAGCAATAAAGGCAGGCATTTGGATTTATAAAGGGAGATAAGACTATACAACTAATTGCATGACTTTGATATAATGGCCTCAACTTTATATCATTATTTTTGATCTGCAGGTTTTAGAAGTACAGGTTGTATTTCGGCTGGATGTTTGAATGGTTTCTGTTTTGCTAGATCTAGTGACTGAAATGAAATATTTTACAGTATTTTCTAGGTTTATTTTGCAAGCTTTAGGAAAGTTTTTATGATTATTTTGTCACTTATTTATTAGTTCTCTACCAGTTTCTCCACATAACACTATAGAATTGCCCTCTCTCTGTACATGGGCCTATCCTTTCATGTGTCCAACCTTCCATGGACCTTCCACCTACCTGTATCTTTTTCTTAAACAGGATTCTATGATAACACAAAACCTTTATGGGCCACTTTCATGAAACTTCTCAGGATCTAATATGCACATCATCTGGGCCCTAGGTATAGGTGGCTGTTACTAAAAAACAAACAATGGAATTGCTTTAACTTCAATAACCTGTGAGCTAGATGTGAGCTATGGTAATAGCTCTTGAAGTGCTGTTAATATACAGTCATTTCTTCAATATGTACACTTATGTAATCTTGGTGTTATTTTCTGGTATAGGCAATTTCATGCCATTGTCTTTAACCTCAGATCAATACAGTATCTGCAAATAAATCACAGATAACTATAGTTGGTATCTGTTGAGGCTGTCATTGAAATAGTACTTCCAAATGCTTTAGTAAACGTTATACCGTACGTTGCTCTATTACAAGTGACTCAAAGAAATATTTATTTTGAGAAAAGGAAAACATCAAAAAACATCATTGGTTCTATCAAAACAGTTTCACTCATTACTGAAAATTCAATTTCTTAATGGTGACAGTTGACATCTTTTAGAAAAAATCATGGGGAAAGGAGCAATTGCTTGTTAATGTTACATTTGAATGATCGTTGTCTTATATTTTGAAATATTGTGTCATATATTGGTGGCATATTTCTGCTATTAGATACGCCATAACTGTTGTGATAATTTAAGAAAACTATCTCTGTAAAACACACTTTCCTGAAAATATTATCTAGATAATTAAAACTTTCATGATAAAAATATTGCAATAATTTGTACTCTTGTTATGATTTTTTTGCATTCGTGCCCAAACTGGCATTTAGGGTTTCTATAATTAGATACGGTTTCGGAACATCTTTGTCTCCAACCTTGTGAATTCTCCTTTTCCCAGAATGATTTTTAAGATGTTGTAAGAGGCATTTCGAGACATTTTGTTGTTTAAAAGACTTCAGTTCGTTTCATGTGTAGTCAAATTTACCAATTAAGCTACAATTGTAAAAATAATTGGAATTTCAACTTACTGCCATCTTGTAAAGTCAAAAACTACCGAGTTCATCCAAATGGGGAATTTTTTATTTATAGGTATCGAGAAACGGGTAGAACTATCATGACAATCTTATCTCGAATGTCGGCTTCATGCATGAATGAGAAATTTTGCATTAAAATATTTACTTACCAACGTAAAATTTCCTAGATAACAAAGTTTATTGTGATATTTTTTCAGAAAACTTGTCACTATCTAGCAAAATTTCCAGGAAACTTTGATTTATCATGAAAGTTTTCCAAATTTATCATGATAGTTATCTGTTAACTTGTGGCAGAAATATGCCACCATAATTTCCTTATATTTTCTACAGATAGAACAATTTCAGTCGGGATAAGTATAATGAGTCATTTCCATTGCACTGAATTCAGTTTTTTATTCAAAATTGGCCGTTGTTCTATTTGAATGACCGAAACTCAACCTTTATTCACTTAGGGATTGGAGAGATAAACCATTTACCAAATAATCTTGTGAATTAACCATCTTTTAGGAAGAAGGGTTTTGAAATCCAGGTGGGAAAAGCAGAAAATGTGTGAAAGCTGCATTTTCTCCTTTCCTCGTAGTGTTTTCTACCTTTTCAAAGACAAATCTTATCATTTGAGCTGCATGTAATTTTTTGTCTGCATACTATTTTGTTAATGTTTTCAAACTGGATGAGTCAAGAAATTTATCATTTAGTAGAGGGTTTAACTTTACCATAGTGGGAATTTCAGTTGTTACAATTACTAGTTTTATCTTTGGACGAAATGTGATTGTAGGAGCGAGAGAGAAACTAGTGACCTGTATGTCAGTGATAGGAACCAATCTTAGACACACCTAGGTTCCACATTTAACTCTATCAAACAACAAAATCTTAGACTGTCCCAGATTGAAAGCATATGCATACAACAAAATAAGTGTGACTCAGATATTGAAATTTGTGTTGGGAAGGGTAGAAAACATTATAGGAAAAGGAGAAAATGCATTAAACTCCCTTTTTACAGACCATGGCTCACTTTAATTATCTTAATGAAAATTACAAATGAGCCATGCTCTGGCAAAAGAGGGTTTATTGCAGGCTGACCTGGGGCGAAACTTTTTGCTATTGGTTAATTTTCTGTATTCCCAAGGACTAGTCTACTTCATGATTAAGTCAGTTTTTAGCTCCACTGGCCGAAGGCCAGCGGGCTTATGTCATGGCCTGTTGTCCGTCGTGCGTCCGTCCGTGCGTCCGTCCGTGCGTTAACTTTTTTTTAAAACGTCTTCTTCTCTGAAACTACTCATCCAATTTTGATGAAACTTCACAGAAATGATCCTGCCATGGTCCTCTTCAGAATTTCTTGAAAGAATTTAATTCCTTCAAAAACTCTGGTTGCCATGGCAACAAAACTGAAAAATTTTGAAAATCTTTGAAAATCTTCTTGTCTGAAACCGTAAGGCCAAGGGCTACCAAATTTGGCATGTAGCTTTATCTAGTGGACCTCTACCAAGTTTCTTCAATTTATAGCCCTGGGGTCAAAATTGGCCCCGCCCCGGGGGTTACAAGTTATACATGGGCTTATTTAGGGAGAACTTTAAAATTCCTCTTCTACCTAGCCATAGGGCCTAGAGCTACCAAATTTGGCATGTAGCTTTATCTAGTGGACCTCTGCCAAGATTGTTCAAATTATAGCCCTGGGGTCAAATTAGGCCCTGCCCGGGGGTAACAAGTTTTACATGGGCTTATATAACAAGTTTTACATGGACTTATATAGGGAGAACTTTAAAATTCTTCTTTGACTTAGCCATGGGGCCTAGGGCGACCAAATTTGGCATGTAGCTTTATCTAGTGGACCTGTACCAAGGGTGTCCAAATTATAGCCAAGTTTGACTTCGCTCCGGGGGGTAACATGTTTTACATGGGCGGGCTTATTTAGGAAAATCTTTCGCATGTAGCTATAAGGGCTAGGGCTATCAAATTTTGCATTTAGCTTTATCTAGGGGGTCTCTATCAAGGGTGCCCAAATTATAGCCCAGGGGGTCAAATGTAGCCCCACCCCAGGGGGTCACAAGTTCTACATGGTCTTATATAAGGAAACTTTAATAATCTACTTGTACATAGCCATATTTAGGCCTAGGGCTACCAAATTTTGCACGTAACTTTATATAATGGGCCTCTACCAAGAGGGCCCAAATTTTAACTTTGGGGGTCAAGTTTGACTTCACACCAGGGGTCACAAGTTTTACATTGGCTTTTATAGTGAAAACTTGATAAACCTGTGTCATGGATCACATATTTTACAGGGCCTTTTATTCAGCAAACTTGTTTTACATGACTTTTTATTGGGCCAGATTAAAAAATCTTTTTGTTTATAACCACACATTCTAGTTTCATATTGTAGGTCTGGGGTCAAAATTGCCTTCATTCCAGGGATCGCAAGTTTAACATGGGCTTCAAAATATTGTCACTTCAATTTAAACACTAATCAAGGGAAATAACTCTTTTTATGAAAGATAAAGTTCGTTACTATTTACCTCCCTTGATTATCAAGCTGCAGTGATACATGATTGGTGCTAGACAAGTTTTTTAGCTCCCCTGGCCGAAGGCCAGCAGGCTTATGTTATGGCCCGTTGTCCGTTGTGCGTCCATCCGTATGTTAACTTTTTAGCTCATTTGAGCACAACGTGCTCAAGGGGAGCTTTTAGCATTTGTTTCAACTCAATAAAAGAATTTTCAATCATACACCAAAACAAAAAATTATCCTCCACATATCTGACTGTGTTTACAAACTATGAAGTGTTCATATTAATACACCATGTCTACTGTTTGATGATGACTAGCTTAGAAAAAGTATTAATAAAATAAGTTTGAAAAAAAATCTTAGTGATTTATTATGACAATTGTTAGCACACATGTAACTCATTACCAAACGATAATATTTTAGGCTTGTCTAAATCGAAAGCACTTGCAGACAACAAAATAAAAGTGATTGAAAATTTGAAATTTGTTTTGTGAACAGTAGAAAACATTGTAAGAAAAGGAGAAAATGCTTTTCTAAAGCCTTCTTTCTCAGGGTCATCAAAAGTAGGGATTGTCTGGTAATAGGTTAAAAAGATATATTTCAAACTGAGATTGATGTATATACTTGTTTTTTACTGGTACTGAAGGTCCGTCCGTCCATCTGTCCGTGCGTGCATTAACTTTTATTTCAAACATCTCTGAAACTACTTACCCAATTTTGATGAAACTTCAAAGAAATGATCCTGCCATGGTCTTCTTCAGAATCCCATGACAGAATTTTATTCCTTCAAAAACTCTGGTTGCCATGGCAACAAAACTGAAAAATATAGAAAATTTTCAAAAATCTTCTTCTCTGAAACTGTAAGGCCTAGGGCTACCAAATTTGGCATGTAGCTGTATCTAGTGGGCCTCTACCAAGTTCCTTCAAATAATAGCCATGGGGTCTACCAAATTTTGCATGTAGCTTTATCTAGTGGGCCTCTACAAGGAGGGCCCAAATTATAGTCCTTGACCCAAGTTTGTCCCCACACCACGGAACACAAGGTCACCAGTTTTACATGGGCTTTTGTAATGAAAACTATCTTAAGTCATCATGTTACTAACCATTATAAAGACTAAGGCTATTAGATTTAGCCCTGTCTCATGGGTTTCATGTTTTACAGGGCTTTTCATTGAGAAAAATTTGAAAATCTTCTTGTTTATAACATTCAAGAACTGAATTATTTGGTATGGAGCTTTATATTGTGGACCTCCACCAGGATTCAAATAATTATAGCTTTGCGATCAAAATTGGCTTTGCCCATGGATCACAACTTTCTCGTAGGATTAGATAGAAAAATGTTTGCATGTCCTCGTGTTTGAAATCAATTTGCTGAATATTGTAATGTTTGGCTTGTAGTGTTTTTACTTAATAGCCAGTGGAGCGATACAGGGCCATCATGGCCCTCTTGTTTAAAAAAAAGAAATGGGTATTTTTGATTTATAATTATGTGATGTTGCTTGTTATAATTTATCATATAGATGCAATTAGCCCCCTTTTGCCAGAGGGTGGCTCAAATTTTCACCTCATTAACCTTTACGCCATGCAGATGACTTCTTTCCTCTTGTTGCAGACAACTATTGAAAAGTATTGAAAACAGTTTGGCTAAGAAAGAAATTGCTGGCACAGAGTAAATTATTTCGTTTCCACTATGTTTTCACATGTATGGAAATCTTGATAATAAGTGCTAAATCAGCCCATGTGTATTCAAAAGTGGTTGACTGATCAATCCCACATGATGTTTGTTTCCAGGGTCAGTCATCCTGGGCAGCTGGTAAAGCCCTAGAACTTGTTTTTACTGTTCAACACATTTGTAGCTGATAACTTTAAAAGAGTCATTTAACTATTTCCATACCAGACAACACCAGAAGCTTTTGTGGACAGTGTAGATCAAGATCAGACTGCACAGAATGTGCAGTCTGATCTCTGATCTGCACTGTCCACTGCTACATTCTAGATTATGACCAAACTAGCTCTTGATCTTGCAGAGGAAATGTATTTTTAGTCCTTGAGAAAATGCGAATTATTTATTCAGAAGTGAAAGAGTTAAATAAAGGGACAATCAGTATAAATATATGTGAACACATTGTGGCACAAGGAGAAATCACTCATTATTTGATTCCGGCGTATTTTCGCCTCTCACCTCTGCTGAAGCATGTGAGAAAAGTAGTCGGTGGCTTTGGAAAGAAAGTTGTGTTAGTACTGGTGTGAGAAAGCCAAGAAACATATGTGCGTCACCGACCGCCATGATATGACCTTAGCTGTTAAAGTGGCGTTAAACCCCAATACAACCAACCAACTCATCATTTGAATTCCAAGTTATGCCACAATGTTTTCAGATGTGTTCTTTTTAGAGATGAGTAGGGTCCTCTGCATGAATTATGTTTTTATAAAATGTTATAATTGAATGGATTACCCTTTACCAAACAATCTAGGGTTTTAACAACCTTGAGGTAGAGGCCATTGTGGGGAAAAGTACAAAATGTTGGTAACCAGCATTTTTTACTTTTTTGACAATGTTTTCTACTCTGTCAAAGAACTTCAGTTCATATGTCCAACTTTTAGATTTATTGTCTGCAGATGCTTTCAATTTGAAAGCGACAATAATTTGTTGTTTTAAAAGGTTTAAGTCCTTACCAGATAACAAAAATTTAAGTTTATCTGAAATGGAGGGATTTGCAGATGACAAATATGGTTCAAGTGATAGAATTTGTCTTCGTCAGAGCAGAAACATTGCAGGAAAAGAAGGAAATGCTGGTCATTAGCACAATCTCTTTTTTCTACAATGTTTTCAATAGCCTTCTTCCTAAGGGTTGATAAAACCTGGGACTGTTTGGTAAAAGGTTAAAAGGCATATATCCTTTTATGATGCATGTCATCAGCATGATTCAATAGCATGAATATCTGTTATTTGTAAGCAGAATGCAGCATGCGTAACAAGATAATATTTAGATCAATCTTCGATACTTAGATCAATCAATCTTCAATATTTAGATCAATCTTCCTTTGCTCTCAGCTCCTGGCATGCACAGTGCCTCATTAGGCAGCTTTGGAAACAGTGTAGAACAAGATCAGACAGCATTCAGATGGTAGTCTGATCTCAGACACTGCCCTTGATTAACTTTGCTGCTTTCAAAGAAAGTATAGTAATACTTCTGTCATCGTCTGAGTCTGTGTCGTCATGCAAATCTTTCACACTTTCTCATGCCTCTGTTTTTACTAAAGACATTTACTTCAGTCATGGGCTACTGAATCATGAGGTACACTGGTCTTTTGACACACAGAAAATTTACCAAAAGCAAAAAGTTTCGGCTTGCTCAGGCTGACCTGGGTCGATACTTTTTGCTAATGCATTAAGCCCCCTTTTTTACATAGCATGGTTCATAATATATTTGATCTAGTTGTGCCCCTTTTTAGCTCACCTGAGCACAATGTGCTCAAGGGGAGCTTTTAGGATCACCTGGTGTCCGTCATGCGTCGTCTGTTGTGCGTCATCAACAATTCTTTAAAAATCATCTCCTCCTAAACCGCTGGGCCAATTTGGACCAAACTTGGTTGGAATGTTCCTTGGGAGGTCCTCTTTAAAAACTGTTCACAGAATTTGATTTCATCAAAAACTCTGGTTGCCATGGCAACCAAATGGAATTTTCCAAGAAATTCTTTAAAAATATTTTCCTCTGAAACCGCTGGTCAGATTTTGAAATAATTTCACAGAAATGTTGCTTGGGTGACCCTTTTCAAAAATTGTTCGCGAAATTTTGATCCGTCGAAAAACATGGCTCTGGTGGTGGGGGGCTTTTTGCACTATACCGACATGTGGAAATTCTCTTTAAACATCATCTCCTCCTAAACCGCTGGGCCAATTTGGACCAAACTTGGCTGGAATGTTTTTTGGGAGGTCCTCTTTAAAAAGTGTTCACAGAATTTGATTCCATCAAAAACTCCGGTTGCCATGGCAACCAAATGGAATTTTCTAAGAAATTCTTTAAAAATCTTCTCCTCTGAAACCGCTGGTCAGATTTTGAAATAATTTCACAGAAATGTTCCTTTGGTGACCCTTTTCAAAAACTGTTTGCGAAATTTTGATCGGTCGAAAAACATGGCCATGGTGGGGGTAGGCCTTTTGCACTGTATGGACTTTAAAGAAATTCTTTGAAATTCTTCTCCTCTGAAACCACTTTTCAGATTTTGGAATAATTTCACAGAAATGATCCTTGGATGCCCCTTTTGAAAAATTGTTCGCGAAATTCTGACCCATCAAGAAACATGGCTCTGGTGGTGGGGGGCTATATACAGCATACGGACATGAAGAAATTCTTAAAAATTCTTCTTCTCTGAAACCACTGGCCAGATTTTGAAATAATTTCACAGAAATGATCCTTCAGTGACCTTTTAATTTTCATCAAAAGACTGTATAGGTATTTTAATGAAAAGGGCTATTGCAGGCATCAACCTATACCAGGTAAGTGTGTGCACTGGTGAGAAATGCTGATTAGTAGAAGAGCAACCTTTACAAGGGCAGATAACTCTAAAATCATTTTGTTCAAATTATACCCCTTTTTCGACTAAGAATTTTCACTTACTATCCAGCACCCAACAGCCAGTCGTTGGCACCCGCATGTGGTACTCTTGTTCAACTTAAATTTTTAGCCATTATCTGGCATATGCAGTTGTTCATGAAATGGTCCATGGGTGACCTATCTCAAAATTTATTTGCAGAATTTTATTGGCTATGGTCCTCTCAAAAACTCAGGTGAGCGATCCAGGGCCATCTTGGCCCTCTTGTTTGACTTGAATTTTTCACTGAAAGAGTACCAGTAGCTGAGCATTGGTACCTGTATACTGTACTCTTGTCTTGTGAGATTGTCATGCTGGTACTTTTAGGCGTTTTTTTTTTTTTTTTTTCTTTCATACTTACCATAGATACAATTATTTTTTAACTATTTAGCAGTTTACAAGTTAACTCATCACCTCAAACTTACACTCTTTAGCTCACCAGAGCATGAAATACTGGGCATGAGCTTTTTTGATCATGCTGGGCATATCACAATGTCTTTCAATTTTGCCTTTTGTGGATTTTGGGAGCAACAATTTATGAGCAATGCTCATGAAACTTAGAGTGTGCCTTATGACAATATTTTGAACAAGTACGAAAAGTGATCACTGTGGGTCAAAGACAGGTCACTAAGTCAAATCTTATAAAAACTTTTCACAATTTAGAGGTGACACTTTCAGCCTAATGTAACATGGTCAGTATGTGTCTATAGGACATTTTGGATGAGTTGCATTTGAAAGGGTGTTTACCAGCGTTCTCTCCTTTTCCCATAATGATTTCAGAAGTCCTGAGGGCTGTTAAAACCTGTGATTGTTTGGCACAGGGTCAAAAAATGTGATTTGGTATACCTGTAAATAACCTACATAGATTTTACTTGAAATTCTTCACCTTACTTTACTTATCCCTGCACCACACAATCCAGCCTTTTTCCTTTCTTACCAGATGACAAAATTTTAGACTGGTCCAAATTGAAAGCATTTGCAGAAAACAAAATAACTGTAGTTCAAATGATGATTTCTGTCATTGACAGGGTAGAAAACATTATTGGAAAAGGAGAAAATGCTGGTTACCAGCTTTTTCTCATTTTCCAACAATGTTTTTACAAGCCTTTTTTTCAGGGTAATTCAAACACAGGATTGTGTAGTAAAGGGTTAAAGCTATCAGGAGGAAGACTTTGGTGCCCAATTATTTTATTCCTAATATTTCCTTTTATCCATATAAATTATTAAATTGATGTCTTTTCCATTGGGAGACAAAAGAAAGTACTTCCCTTGATAGCTCTCCACTACTAACTAGGTCCTGAATAAGGTATTACTTGGTTTTTATCTTTGATATGCTTTGCACTATTTAGGAATGTTTAGGGTTAAATATCTCCTTCAAAATTTATCAAACCACAAATTCGATCTATTAGATGCATTAAGATGGTAATAGTGAGTGAAATTCAATTTGCAAATATCATGAAGACCTTACATATACATCACAAGTCAAATAATAATAATCGCAACATCTAGTAAAGCAAGGATAAAAACAAAGGAAATCAAATAAAAGGACCTTGTTGCAATTTGTTTACCTTGGTTTTTATCTAACAAGGGAGATAATTTGGATTTCACTTTTGTCTCCCATTCTAGATAGCATTTAGAAAATGAAATGAAGTGAGCACATAAGTTATTATTTAGGTAAGAACAGTATATCATCTCAGTATTATTACGTGATTGTTTTTCTTGAGTACTTTCACATTGGTTTGCTCTGCTTCCATACTTTTTATACTTACCTGTACTTGTTTGTTTTGCAGGACCCTGGCTGGTTGATGGGGATGAGAAAGCTGGATCAGAGTTGTGGAGTGTTCCCTGAAAATTTTACAAAAAGGGTGTGAGCCCCTTGAGCAGAAAGAAGAGCCCATTGTTGTTTCTTCTTTATGTCTGACTAGTACAGCTGAAGAATGAAAGGTGAAAGAACAAAATTACGAAGATGAACAGATGAGAGGGTGCATGGAATAAATAGCATGTAAATTTCATAACTCATTAGTGTACAGGCAAGTTTTAGACCCACCAAAAACTTTCATAAACTAACTCAAAGGACAAATATTTGAAAGAAAGGGAATGTTTTTTCGTCATGGAAAAGATTGCAAAACTTTGCTAAAACCATATACGCAGCCTTTAAATTTACCTGCTGTTACATGACTAACTAGAAACTGTTGAATACTAGGCGAAAGACAACATTTGAAGAAATGGCAGAGGTTTTTTTTCAAAAGAAAGGAAAAAATTAGAGAAAATTAGCAGTAGTTATGGTAGTTACAAATCCACATTCCAAAGCTTGTAACAATGTGACTGTTAAAAGAATGGTATTTGAAAACCAAGGGTTTAACATATTAGTTGTTGGTACTCATTGGAAGTTGTTTCAATCAAATATTTTCAATGAGTACCCTACATATAGGTTTTAGTAAAAGAGGTGAAGGCATAAGATTCTCAATTCAGAGGCTTCAGGGTTTGAATGTCACTCAAAACACTGGATTTATGTTGGAATGCCCATGCCTAGTGCTGGTTAAACTCGGGGCACACTTGAATAAGTAAGCTGTCACCAAGATAAGACTGAAATAATGTTGAAAGAAGAGTAAAACACCATTCAATCAATCAATCAATTAATTGATGAATCCCATAGCCTTCCTTGTTCAGTATAGTTATTTTAAGATACACATGTATTACACAGTAATGTGTAAAAATTGTTTGCCATTTTCAAACAACGAAATAAGGCCAATGAGCAAAGAGATATTTTATTGTTGTGCTGTATTTTATATTGCAATACTTTTACCATGTTGCATTATACTCATTTATGTTCCTTTTATTTTTGATGATATTTCGATCTTCCAATGTGCAACCATTCTGCAAACATCATGGGAGAAGAAAGTTATGAATTTAATATTTTACCCAACATGGGAATGTAAATCTTTCACCAAACAATGCCATGTTTTAACAATTCTTTGGAAAAGGTTTTTAAAAAAAATTGTGGGGAAAGGAGAAATAGCAATATTCTCCTCATCATTATTTGTCACTAATCAAAAGATAAAGGTAGCATTTTTTTTATAGTTTGCATGAAGTCAAGTTTTGACAATGTTATCATGGGACTAAGAAAGCATGTAAAGTTCTTTTTTACTGTATGACAAAATTTAAGACATGTCCAAATGGAAAGTATTTGCAGATGCTTATTCAATGTGGCTAAAATAATGAGGTTTTTTTCAAAGGGTAGACTTGAAAAAATGGAGAAAATACAGTTAAAATATGGGATTGTTTGATAAAGAGTTAAAGTTAAGTTTCTAAATAGATAAAGTGGATATATCAGATTCTGTCATTTAAGACAACCAAGATATTTCAGTGTTACAAGGTTGTTTTGCTCAAACTATCTTCAAAATATGAGATTGTGTAGGTTTAAGATTAGATTACACATTCTATGTTGGATTTGGAAATGAAAGCTATGGTTTGGAATCTAAGGTTTAATATTTTGCAGCAGTGCATGCTGGGTTCATTTACTTTTGTTATTTTGTGTTCATTAGTAAATTCTAAAGAACTAAGAACAGTGAAAGTTGCTTTTGTAAATACTGTAAACTAAGATTAGACTCCACAAAACATGCAGTCTGATCTAGGATTTACACTGTCTGTTATTTGGTCAGATATTATGCACATAATGGCCATGCAATCACAGTTTATAGGGGTTTTCTTTTGTATATATGTATCAATTAAGCACTCATAAAACCACTAAAGTAAGTGAATTGAAAGTGGGAGGGATAAAAAACTAAGATATTTAAGTGTACATTGAACTGTGGCAATATTATATACTAAATATTATTATATTCATTTTTTTCCCTCAGTTTTTGTGTAATTTTTGTATTATTTATAGACTTTGTCTACATTTTTTTCTGTCATAAATTCCTGACAAAGTGTCGTAACTGCATGAATTAATTGCTATAGCAACTATAGTAGAGCAGTTGATGTCTTCCATTATTTGATGTAAATAAGTGTCATTCATATTGAGACAATATGAAACTCTGTGCTTTTTTTAGGAGAATTCTTCTTTGACACCATATAAAATGTATGGAAGGTTTTCATTGTTTCATTGGTTTATTTCCTTTGTAAGTTATTAGACTGCTATATAAAACCTTCACCACAAAGTCCTGTTTTTCAACAAACCTGAGGAAAAGGGCTTTTAGAACATTGTGGGAAAAGCAGAAAATGCAGGCAGCCAGCATTTTCTCCTTTTCCTACAATGTTTTCTACTATTTTTAGCTCCACTGGCCGAAGGCCAGCGAGCTATTGTCATGGCGTTGTGTCCGTCGTCCGTCCGTTCGTTCGTCCGTTCGTCCGTGCGTGCGTCCGTAAACTTTTTCTTTAAAAAACTTCTCCTCAGAAACTATTGACTGGATTTTTACCAAATTTCACAGGAATGTTCCTGTGGTGGTCCTCTTTCAAATTCCTTCAAATAATTGTGTTCCATGAAGAATTCTGGTTGCCATGGCAACCAAAGTAAAAAACCTTTAAAAATCTTCTCCTCCCAAACCGCTATTTGGATAGCATTATTATTTTGCAGGAATGTTCCTTAGATACAGGTTTACAGAATTCCTTAAAAAAAAAAATGATCTGTCAAAAAACATGGCTTTTATGGGAGACTCATTTTCCTTTTATGGTATAAAGTAAAATCTTTGAAAAATTTCTTCTCTAAAACTATTCATTGGATTTCATTGTTGTTTTGCAGGTAAGTTCCTATGGTGGTTGTCTACCAGATTGTTTCTTCAGTGAGCTAAAATGCAGGATTGAATGATAATTGTTAAAAACTTCCTTTCGCCATTATAGAAATATCAGGCCTGTGGAGCGATACAGGCGCTCAAGCGCCTCTAGTTAAAGTAAAATCATTTATACAATATTCAACCTTGTTGTCTGATGAAAGAGTAAACACCTAAACATGTAGATGTGACTCCTTTAGTTTTGGGACAAAACACTTCTAAAAGCATTGTGGCCTATTGAGAAAATGCTCACAGGTGTAAAATGCACCTTTTGTGACAACATTTAGTTTACATTTAATGTAAATAATCTTTATTTTACAAAGATTTTCCACAGCAGTCTGCTGCAATTTGCATATGATGACAATGAGGTCCATAAAATTATCCCTTTCCAAGAAAACAAAATTTACTCCTTAAAATTGAAAGCATACGCAAACAACAACTTCAAGATTTGTACAATGGACTGAAGTTCTCTTTGAAAGAGTAGACAACATTTCCTAAGCCCACTTCTTCCATAGGGTAGTGAAAAAAGTAGTAAAGGGTTAACCCTTTACCACACAATCCTGAATTTTAACGATCCTAAGGAAAAAGCCTTTTGAAAACAATGTGGGAAAAGGAGAAAATACTGGTAACAATGTTTTCTTCCCGATCAAAGACAAACAGCATTATTTGAGCCACAATCAAATTGTCGTCTGCAAATGCCTTCAGTTTGGACAAGTCGATATATTTGTGATTTGGTAAAGGGTTAAACAAAGGATTATTTGGTAAAGAATAAGGATTATATGGCTTGCAACACGCGGTCTGTGCAGGCTAATCCGAGACGGCACTTTACGTCTACATTAGATTTCGTTCTTCAGTAGACTTGCGCAAAACAGAAAATTGCATAAAAGTGTCGTTTCGGATTAGCCAGCGTGGAGTGCGCAGGCTGATCCGAGATGACACTTTACGCAAATGTCCGAATGCCCCTTTTCGCTTGTTGCAGGCCGTATGGATTGGCTGATGTACTGAATCATACGACAGATTTTATGTTCAATCATTCCATGGAAATAGAGCAATACATTCCAGTGCTTGTAATAGGTATCTTACTTTTGTTTATTTGTTTACCTGTTGTCCACGGATTGTTTCATTTTTCTGTGTTGATTTTTTGTTTATTAAAAGATTTTTTTAAAGCTCTTGTGGAATATTTTACTGTATATGTGTGATTTGTTTATGCCAGTATGTACAGCAAATTAACTTTTTACGAACATTATATAAATGAGCGGGGTTTTGACAAAAAGGGGTTTAATGCATCTCCCTGATGCATTTTACTAAGCATAACATCACATAATGAAGGATTCATAAAATCTATTTAGTCTTACAGTTGACTGGATTAGGAGATAGAATAGTCCTTGAACATTCATAAGATTTACAAATAACAAAAAGTTTCGATCCAAGTAAGCCTTGGCAGGCTGACAGGGTGGATGCATTTTGCAGCTGCAGTAAGCCCCATTTTCACAGACCTTAGCTGAAATATAAATTTTATAAGCATTATTTCTTTACTTCCTTCAGACGACTTTTTTTGTCTCCTACAGACTTTTTTTGAAAATAATGTTGTACAAAGGAGAAATTGCTCAATATGTGCAATTTCTGCTTTTATTGCAATGCTTTCACATAGGTTCATGCTCTAAAAGCTTAACCCTTTACCGCACAATCTCGGGTTTTAAAGACCCTGAGAAAGAAGCATTTTGAAAATATTGTGAGAAAAGGAGAAAATGCTGGAAACCAGCATTTTTTCCTTTTCCCACATTGTTTTCTACCCTATCAAGGATAAGTTTTATCATTGGAGTCATCTTTGAATTGTTGTCTGCAAATGCTTTCATTTTGGACAATTCTACATTTTTGTCGTGTGGTAAAGATTTAATTGCTGATTGTGATCCATATGTTACAAGAATGGTTTCACTGTCGAGTGCAGCAAATTTTATAACAGGTGGTATTTAGCTGGTTTGTGAATCTATTCCATTCTGGAATTATCTATAATAAAAAAAGTATTTATAAGGGAAATTGCATATGCCCACCATGTATCTATCTATTTACATAATCTGGTATTACATAATTCATGGTTCTATACATATTATCTTAGAAAATTAGCCTTTACTTTATAAACATTTATACCCATAAAACAAAGAAAAAACAGCTATGGATTCTTTTAAATAGTGCTGTTTGATATTTTCTTGGTTCTTATTTGCCTATTATTGACTGATGAAGAAAGTCATTAACAAATCAGAGGATCTCTTCCATGAGTCTGATCTTGATCTTCATTGTCTCCAAAAGCGTCTTCAGTTCTTGCATGGAATTATAATTGTAAATCTAGTTTGGGGTGGTCACGTTAATGTGTGCAAATAATATACCGGTAGACCCAAGACAAAGAGCAAACTTCAAGTGTTTACCAAACAGTCCTCTGATTTTAGCATCTTGAGGAAAAAGGTTTTTGAAAATATTGTGAAAATGAGCATTTTCTCCTTTTTTTTCATCTATGTGTTCTACCCTTTCAAAGTCAATTTCCATCGCTTGAGCCATCAATTTGTAGTCCTTATTGCTTATTAACCCTTATTCTGCTACATAACTGAAATTAAATTTTCAATTCGATATTAAAAACCCAAATATTGCTATTTCAAAGTTATGTTTTGGGGAATTTTATCTCCTTATTGGACAGTGTAGGTCAAAGATCAGACTGCACGTTCTGTGCAGTCTGATCTTGATCTACACTGTCTGCAAAAGCTCAGTGAGTCGCGATTAGCAGCCTAAGGGTTAAGTGGCTTAGCATAAATTTGTATGATAGAGTTAAAACGCATTTCAACATGACAATAATAATATACATTTGTTTAATTCTCCTTTAGATGTATCCAAAGTCATCTCATGGGTGTTGGACACGATTTTGGTTTCTTTTTCAGCGAGCTGTGGATCAAGAGTTTGCTTGGTCAGAAATTAGGTATATAGTTAATGAAATACTGGCTTCTAAGCTTATGACATTCAGGTTGAAAGAGCCTTTGATAGTTAAAGTTGATTGGGTATTTTTTTCCATACTGAGCTATCGATTTTGTATATTTGGCATTTTGAGGATTTTAGTTTCTTGTAAGTAATAAGGAGAGAGTATAAACATATTCAGTGTATTACTGAATATATATCTGTACATTATTTTTGTATAAAACTATGTCTCTATTTTAAATCTGTATTGGTGTTAAAGTTGTGTTTATGTATTTTCATTATCTACAATTAATGATGCAAAAGGATGGATTATGACCAAGGCAAGATCCTCTTTCTACATTTACATGAATAATACACATAATGTTATGACAGATATACATATATGCACAGATATGCAGGTACATGTATAATTATAAAGAATTGAGATATTGGGGGAAAAATTTACGACCCAAAACGTTAACCAGATTTATCAGTAAATTCACGTATAACACCAGTATACCTTTAACTCTACCAGACATTACATGATTAGAATTTTAAACTTGCTCAAATTGAAAGCATTTGCAAACAAATAAATTGTTGCTGTATTGATAGGACATGTCCTATAACCCTGTACGAGACAACAAAATTTTAGACTTCACCAGATTAATCATTTGAAGACAACAGATATTGCTCAAATGATGGAATTTGTCTTTGAAAGGGTAGAAAACATTTTGGTAAAAGAAGCATATATTGGTTACCAACATTTTCTTCTTTTCCTACGTTTTCTAAAGCCTTCTTCACCAGGATCATTAAAACTTGAATTGTGTGGTAAAGGGTTAGAGAGGAGTTGGTGAGTTCAGGAGAATATGCTGGTTTTGAACATTTTTTCAGTTTCTCACAGTGTTTTCTAAAGCCTTCTTCCTAAGGGTTGCTGAAACAGGGTATTTCTGGTAAGAGTTTACCCTTTTTCTGTGCATGCTGTTTTATGACCAACACTACACTAGCTCCTGTGACACAAAAGAGGAGTGTAGTATCTCTAAATGTTTAGAAAAAAAATGTGGGAATAGGAGCTGTTAGTTATTATGTTGCTTAACACCTAATTTTACAATATTCAACAAAGCTGACTTCTGGAGAAAAAAATAAAAGTTGTGTTTTTAAAGGATAGTTACAAAAACTAATTTGGTAGTCATTATTCATACATGACTATTTAATTTTTCCCCTAAGAGAAGCAGGTGCTAGAGTGGTTCTGATTACTTACAACAATTAGAATTTTGCTTCATTATTGTCAATAGAAATTTCCATTCCTGTCCAATACTTCCAATGAATCTGTAAATTATTGTATTGTGGATCAGTGGGATTTAACTCATTGTAAAAAGTCTTCCAAAGTCATGGTAGAGTTTATTTCTTTTTTTCATAGATCAAAAGTACATACTTAATTTCAAGTGTTTAAAATGAAGTGAAATTTTCAAACCTCATTCAGCCAATACTGAATATTGAATGGTCATTATTTAGCCCATTTATACAGAATATTTTGAGAAATACCACAGACTAGAACTGTTCAAGGCCCGAGTAATATTTGCATTAAAGGAGAAAAAAATGCTTTGAGGGATTTTTAAAAATGCTGTTGTTAAAAAAGTAGCGTTAGCTTGTAACGTGAAATTTTCTGTTGTCTTTCTAAAAATTGCTTACTTCTAGAGATGAAAAAACTTGTATAAATATGGTAGTGGAATCAAAGATTTTTTTTCAAAGAACATTACATCAGTAGCAGATAGCTATCATTTAGATATTCTAGACTGATTAGATTTGTAGGACCTTTTTGGGGAGAGATGCAATATAAATCTTGTTCTAATCAAATCTACAGACAATATTAATAATTATTCAACCAAGTACACTACTTTTTAAGCAGATCATTCAAGTTTGAGGTAATTACTGTTTCTTGGAAACTATTTTAATTTAAAGGCTGTTTTCACCAAGTATTAAATCCTGTTTTATTTTGGACCCATTTGATTGTCTGAGCCGATATGACGACTGAACTTAGGATTTATGCTTAGATTATAATGTAGAATGGTTGAAAAATGCTCTAGTACCTTTCTAGCTGGCATTCTTGCATGTAAGATATTCATTTATGAAGAAAGTTCAGTTTTATTGTGTCACTAGATGTGCCTTTATTAAAAACAGGGCTTTTCAATCCAAACATAGTATACAACAACATGAAAAGTAAGCTTTGTGTAAGTTTACCACCCCCCCTTTTTTTTTTTTACAGTGTAGCTCTTGATTTATTTTTTTTTTTTTTAAAAAGGGTTATATTTGCATGTTTTAGTGGTTCAATGTTGATCAGTTTTAATGGCACTGACAGAGAACAGAATGATACAATTACAACTTATTTTCAATCTATTTCTTCATAAATTTAGTATCCTAATTTTGTTTTGGCAAGTAATTACTAAATTAGGAAAATATATTTGAAATGATAGTATTTGATTTGTAAATGTTTATAAATGTACCGAAATTAATTTAAAAACGTTTCATATTTTTCAGTTAAATTTACTTAGCAATATTCTTATTATACATGTATGTACAATTTATATGCTCATTGTATTTTTTATAGCTTTGCCAATAGCTTTTCAGTGACAGAAAATATTCTGTAAGAAGTCTAAAGGTAACATTTTTTCGTAAACATAGCTCTACATTTCCATGTAGATCATCATGATTGTTTCTTTAGATTTGACCACAAAGTCTCAGATTTGATTCTTTCAACAATGAAATAAGCCTTTAGCAATGAAGACTTTTTTTTTTCTAAAGAATGACTTGGAATATCAAAAGTGTGATGTGTTTCTGAGATGCTGTTGTACGTAATTAGTGTAGTTGTTGAGGAACAGTCACAAATTGCAGTAATCAATTACTGACTCTTTTTGAGCTCTACTGACTGAAAGTTATCAGAGCTTATGTCAGGGCATGGTTTCCATCGTCCGTATATCCATCCATCCATCCATCTGTCCGTTAGCCGTTTACTTTTTCATGCGATAAAATCTGCATTTGTGGTTGGATTTTCGTGAAATTTGCAGAGTTTGTTTATATCATCTGTAGCCTGAACCCGATTAATTTTGAAAAAAAAAATCTGAAAATCAGTAAAGGAAATGTATCCATTTAAAGTTTTTTACTAGATAAAGTCTGCATTTGTGGTCGAATTTATATGAAACCTACACAGTTTCTTCATATGGTCATTGCTTGAGCTCTATTGATTTGGAAAAAAAAAACTCAGTAAGGGGAAGAGTAGCCACTTAAAGTTGAAAGTATACATTTCTTGTGCACAGGATAAAGTTGGCATTTTATCCAATTATTTAAAAACTTGCACAGATCGCTTGTTTCATCAAGGGATTGAACCCTGTTGAAATGAAGAAAATACAGCCATCAGTCTAGGAAAAGCTGCACTTTGATGACTTAGTCTTGTTTACTCAACATAGTCCATATTATTAGTCACTTTTTTTTTAAACTTGCAGGGATTGTTTGATACAATGAGTTCTAAAACGCTATCAGATGTGGCTTGATTCCATACAATCGGTTTAGAGAAATTGTAATTCAATAATTTCACCATTTGTTCAATTCCTCATGCGTACTCATTATGCTGTTAAAGTGGGTTCAAGTCCACTTGCAGCAAACCCTCTTTCCCCATTTGTGTGTGTGTGATTGTTTTTTTTTTGTTTTTTTTTGGGGGGGGTTTTTTTTTTTACCTCTTTAAACCATGAATTAATGATGTGTGTTAGAAAATAAGCAAAACCTCTGTCAGTAGAGCAATTAAGGCCCTCAAGGGCCTCTGAGTTAGATTTGTTTATTTGCTACAATGTTTTTAATGCCACATGTGGGGTATGCTCAAGTATCTGTAACCTCTTTTTTTCTAAAGAGGAAAAAAACTTGATATTTGGGATATTTAACCCATTACCACACAACAATGAATTTAACAACCCCAACAAAAAATCTTTCGAGAAGCAGCATTTTCTCCTTTTCCCACAATGTTTTCTACCCTATTAAGGACTACTTACGTCATTTGGCCCTCCTTTAATTTCATGTCTGAATTTGCTTTCAGTTGGGATAAGTCTAAAATTTTGTCAATTGGTGAGGAGTTAACAACACATAGTGATTAATAGAACTTGTTTAAATGTTTGAGGCTAGCTACAAAAACCATGATGTTATCAACAATTGATGAAAAAGGGGGGAAAATGGGTTTTTTTGGACAGATTATGTCTATTTTTGTGTCAAGTATTAAATATTTTCTCTTACTGTAAGAATATTGGCAATCATGTCAAGACTCATATTAACTTTATTATACGATATATGGTATTGTTGAAATATCAGTAAAATATTCAATAAATAAAGTCTTACAAAAAGCACTTTTGGTGGTCGCATTTCTTTGTTCCCCTGGTTTGTAGATCATTTGAGCCTGTTATCACTTGGAGTCCTTCATTATTTTCAATAGTTTTATTTATTTATTTATTTATTTAATTTTTAATATTCTTGACTGAAAGCGTGTATTGAATTTCTAACTTTGCTGGTGCAAAACATGAAAAACTATGTGGCTTTATTTTGGCTCACTGAATAAGAAGGCTTTGGTGCAAATGCCTTCACAAAAAAATTACTTTATATATATTAAGGTTGATGTTGAAAACGGAAATAAAATTTCTCTTATTGTCAATTTGGTAATAAGACCATGCTCTACCTTTCTTAAAATTTCAAAAAATATCCCCCATTACGAGATATACCAATTTCAAAGTCGTTTTGTGCAATTTCCTGAGTTTTCAGTTACTTTAAACTTTTATCGAGATAAAAATTTTGAGTATACTGAGATCTGCATATTTTACAAAATTTGAAACAGACTTAACTTGTCATTCACAAGTTTGGGGAAAGTTTGGGCTAAGTGTTAGCTTTTTTCTTTAATACCGAAAAACATGCGTTTCTTTTAAAACTTTTCCTATCTTATTTAGATCTACTTAAGGTTTAGATTAGCTGATGTATTCATCGAGGAAAATTAGTAACATTTTAAGGAAGGTCTTAAATGCAAAATATGAATAGAAGATCTTAAAGCGCTCACTAATTTTTTCAGACCATCAAATAGAAGGTATCTATGCCCGGCCCCGTAGCTAACAATGTTGCTAACGAAACCCCTGCTCTGCCAATATCGGGGGTGGGGGGGGGGGGTGATTATAGCCATTGCGACAGAGTTTATTCATTTTTTACTGCTGAACATTCTTTAAACTTTAACGATATTTAAACCTATCGATTTAACATCCTATATCCAGACATTCCAAAGATGAGAGATCAGATGTTTCTTTGGGGTACACCTGATGCTGTTGGCGACAGCCTACGCAAATTTTAAGCCGTGTGACATCTTCTCATGACTTGCTGAAACAACGTTTACTGTCTAAAGATTACGTTCATCAACAAAGCAACGACCGCTATAAACAAAAAAATCATTTTTCTTATAACGCCCCCCTCACAAAAAATGAACTCTTCATTTCGTTATACTGCCACTTCCAAAACGGTCCATATAGCTCATGTGTCAGCAAAAGGTTCACTTATCGTCGATGAACTAACTCTTGTTGATCCTCACGTTTTAGTAGAGACTTCATTCTCAACTAAAGAACCACTAATTGGATCGATGACCTAGCGTAATGCGTCATGTACCAACGTCTGGCTATAAAGCTATGCTCAGCTAATATCCGACGAAATGAAGTATACAAAGATGTGCTTGTAAATTACGCATCGCATCACGAGTTGCTTTAGCTGTCAGGAACTGATTGCCTGAAGTTTATATGACATCAATCACTGTTCACGTGGCTACCTTAGCCGTGTCGATCAGTGATAAATCCTAGTGTTCTGAGATTCAGGCACTTTTTTGTTGTTGTTGTCTTTAGTAGATTCTAGATCTAATCTGCGTTTTGATTCAGCCGCGGAAATTATTGCTTCACTTTTTTTTTCAACTTTTCGTGTTATACTTCTGTTTAATTATCAGCCCTGTATTATAAGCTGTTTTTTTATTTTTACCTACACACACTGGATGGTGTATAAAACGGTCTTCACTTTAAGGTCAAATAAAATGACGTTATAAACTGAGTGTTTAAGTTTCATTTTTCACCAACCTGTTTATTTTCTGAAAACTCGTACATGCCGATATTAACAGTTTCTAATAAAAAACAAAGCAAAGCTTTATCTGGAAATGGAAAAATAAAATTATTTGATGATTCGTCTGGTGATTTCTTGCGCAGCTGGACCATGTTAGATGCTGAAAGTTAAGATTACTGACTGAGTGATTGGTTGTTAACAAAAGAAGATGATTGTTCCTAATATAATTAAGTCATAATGCTAGTAAAAGCTATGAAAAAAATCAAGTTTTTTACTGAAACAATGAAATATTGAGACATCTTAATGTATTTCAATCCATTATGTGGATCTAATAGTGCAAATTTAAGATTGTTTGTTCGACCCTTTACCACACAATCTGAGTTCTAACGACCTTGAAAAAAATTGTTTTGAAAATTGTCGGAAAAGGAGAAAATGTTGGTAACAAACACATTCTCCTTTTCATAGAACGTTTACTACCCTTTAATGGACAATTGTTGGTAAAAATGAAGGACGGAGATACTCGGATAATTCGTATAGGCTTTTAAGTCAGAGTATAGCAAAATAGTAATAAATCCCCCGCTGTAAATCTACAAAGGATCAAAGACTCACTTTATCTCGCAAATGGGGTGGTGGAATGCGCTACATGGAGCGTCATGCCAACCGATAAATGACGTGCTGGCAGCTATGACTGCACAGTCCTCATCCATGCCGTCACTTCCTGGTTGCCCTGGAAACCTAAAAAAGGAAAAGCATCTGACTCGTTTAGTAGTTTACTATACTGTATATGTGTATACCGCGTTTGTTTGGGAACCTATAGCAACCATGGAAATCGGTTTATCTTATCACCACGGATCCATGTATTAAACACCGCAATAGTTAATTAGATGAATTGTAAATGAAATCTATATGCTAATCAGAAAGATTTCTCATTGTACGAAATCCTAGTAATTTTTCTTTAAATGTAATTAGCGAAATTCTTTAAATAAAGAAGGAACACTAGAATCAAACTTGTACCAGTCGGTATAGGTCAGAGGCCTATCTCCCGTGTACCAAACCCAAACTGCTTCAGTCACTTCATCCGTTGCACCGATCCAAAACTCCTGTCTTCTGTTACCATTTACTAGCCGAAAAATAATCATACGACACAGGTTTAGGATTATCAGTTTACTCATTTAAGCGGCCAATCCGTATGCACTTTCGTAACAACCTTGCCTCCAATTTGTTTTTAATCGTTTTCATACATTTCATCCTTACAATGTTCAACGACTACCATATACCTACTTTTCTTTCTATAAGTGCAAAGTTCTATGGTGTGTATGAAAAACAGAAGAGTGATCAAATTCTGTATTAATGGAACGAACCCGGGGCGTATCGGTTGTTGTTGGCATACACCGAAAAATCTTCTGCATGCACTAAACGTTTCGACGCACAGAGCAAACAGCGACGTTAAGGAATGAAAATCTGCTTCATCGAAATTAGAGCTATGAACAAACCGAAAATTACCTTTGACTGTACTTGTGGCCCATGCATACCACATATAGTGGATTAGCCCTAAAAGCAGTAAAGTATAAATGTGATGGTGCCGTGAAAAATAGAGGAAGACACAAAGCCCTTACTGTCTCGATATAAACGCTTGATTGCTGTTCTCAGAAACATGTCTTCGTCTTTCGTTTCTATGGAAACCAGACTGGATTCTTGTAGGTATCAGAAGTGCTGAAAATTATATTATTTTTGATGCTGCTGTTGTTGTTATTGAGGTTATGAAACTTTGAAAAAGATGAATACGGAAATATGCTTCAACTTTCGAAATAATTGGTTGTTTGAAAGCTAATTCAAATTGATTTTTTTTTTGTTTTGTTTTGAATCATCTTTAAACCTTGGTTATTTTGATTTCATTTCTCATTAGCAATCTGTTGGTCAATTTTGATAGAATGTAACTACAGGTGAAGCCAAAACGGTTTTAAAATTGTACGATAATTTGCGGGATTTAAAAGACGTTCTCTTCACCTGGCAAAGTAGCCAAAAGTTTTCAACATTTGTCATAAGAAGTTCTTGAGCTGCATGAATAGAAACAAGAAAGATTTTCTTTATGATAGACTATGTAAGGGGTACTCGTATGTGAATGCTGAAACTCTTTTGTGACAGGATAGGACGTAATCGGTGGCCATTTGTTATAATGAGTAGATCTAGAATATAATTTGAATACCATGGGCGAAGCCATGGGTTCAGAATCATTACACACCCCATATCGAGAGTTATAATTCACCCTTAGGCTGATAAACGCAACGCAGACTGCTTTTGCAGACAATGTAAATCAAGATCAGACTGCCCAGAACATGTCCGATACAGTGAGCATTTGATTTTCCATAGAAAAGAGATAGGCTAAAATCAAAATATTTTGCTTTTTACTATCGGTTGGAAATTTTAATGTTATTTTTCTGTGCTGTTTCAGGCTCAGTTATGAAAATGGAGCTCAAAATAATAAAAGAATAATTCGCCTGTTCCTAATTTTCTACAATTACATACTTGCATGTTGTGCGTAATCGACGCAACACCATTGAATACAAGTTGTCAAATGTTGAAGGATGTCATTCTTGACAAAGATTCCCGTTAACGTCATTCTTAATACAGACGATGTCAGTTTAAAGCGATGCATGCGACCGATCTACAACAGTAGTTTATCGAAATTGGGTACCTTCAATCATATAAAATTACATTCTTTATACAAGCAGGCTATTAAAAGAAGCAACAAAATGGCGGTCGATAACTGCGCTACGTCATCTTTGTTGGAGCCAAAGAGCACCCTATACTACTACTGACTTTTTGTGCGGTCCAGACACTTCGGTCTGTGTTCAGTTTATACTCACGGCTGCTTCTGTCCAGTCGAGGGTTACATTTTCATACAAGTAGTAGCACGACGAGCGGAACTTCGTCCAGCCATCCGGACATGAACCAACGCAGGTACAATCTTGACCAAGGGCACTGAGGAGTGTACCTGCAAAACAGTTTACTCATGCTGTGTCATTGTGCTTATTGGTTTGTTTGAATAGGGTTTAATTCTCTGCCACAAAATGCTGAGTTTTAACGAGCCTTAAGAAGAAGACTTTAGAAAACATTATGGGAAAAGTATAAAATGCTGGTAACAAACATTTTGTCCTTTTTCCACGTGTTTTCTGCTATATTAGAGACAAATTTCATGTGTTGAGTAACAATTAATATGTCGTCTGCAAATGCTTTCAATTTGGACCCTTTTTTTAGGGTAGTATTAACAATATTGCAAACATGAATGCGACAGTTTACTCGTAGTAGTATTCGTTCACGATTGCCCGGGTCTTGCCAAAACTATGCTCGGGCTGCACCATGCCACTTTAATTACCTATTGCTTTTATCAAGCAAGCTCACCGTTTGCCACCCTGTATTATCTTTACCATTCCTATATCTCGATCATGTTTTCAAAGTCGTCTGCTGTAAATTTGTTTGAACAGGTAAATTCAATGATCTAGATTTCTTCCCCCCCCCCCCCACAACCACCTTCAAAATGAGCCATGCTCAGTGAACGCATCAGCAAAAAGCATCGATTCATGTCAGCCTGCGCGGACTGCGCAGGCTGACATGGACCGAAACTTTTTCGTTCTATTTAAATTTTCTGTATGTCAAAAAACTATTCTACCTGCAGATTCAGTCAATTGTTAGGCTAAATGGATTTTATAGATTCAAAATTATATGAATGACTTGCTTGATATAATGTATCATGGAGAAAAGAAGTCTTTGGGAGCAACTTCTCCGTTTGTGACAATGTTTTTACATCAGTAGTAGTTGTATGGTTCATATCTTCCTTATAACATGGATATACGGATCATATCTATTGTGTATTGTAAAAGTTTTATGTAGTATTCAGTGTAGTATGTAAATTCTGAACAGCTGTAAATAGTACATGTTAAATTTGTTCATCACCAAGCCTTATTATTGTTATCACCATCGTCATTATTATCATTAATTGTGATTTTTCTGCGATTATCTTTGTTATTTTTAACTCTACTCTAGATCAGAATGCACCTTACTTATACACTTTCTTTGAGTATTTATCTGTTAAAATAAAAAATGTGTACATAGTCAACTTTAAACATGCCACCCACGACAACAGCTCACCTTTGCGGTAAGTGTGGGCATAGATCAGCTGACGCATTTGCGTTGCCAGAGCTACGTCCACACTTCCTGCGAGTTTATAAGACGCGTCTTAAAAAAAAAAGCTGGGATGTACTAATTCGCATATGGAACAGATAGAATAACTGTAACTTTATAATTCGTTTTACATCAGTATACCGGTGTATGCTACAACCTTATGGTGGGTTGAAGGAGATATTGCTCGTTACGATCGATTTCTCATTTAACTCATTATCTGGTGTGGCCTACACCGGACGCAAATTTTTCTATGACTAGATGTAGTAATATTATATAATTTACCAATAAGAACTTTAAGATATGTACCTCTTCGCCTCTATTCTAGCTTTTATCGATTTTCCCGTTAGACAAATGTTACCCTTACCTTTCATGACCTCCCCTCTACACTTTCTATCCTTTCCCTTCTTATACTTTTAAGGTCCAATTACACTATGATCTCTATGTCATTTATCTATTTGTATTACCATACTGTATGTTGTACATACGCGGAAAAAAATAAAGTTTATTGAATTGAATTGAATTGAATTGATAAAGATGCACTAAGTGAACCTTGTCCTTAAACGAGGTGACCCCAGTGACCTATTTATGTTGGTAAACAAGCTTATTCATCAAGTTCTCATCTGATTGAGGTGTCAAAATTTAATTAGCCATTTCCGCACATCAAAAGGAGCACATGGCGTCTGTCAGGAACACGCTTCCAATCGAGTTTAGCATAGTTCAAAACTTTTGGGACCTTCCTGAATCTATTGCATCGTCGGACGGCTATCTTTCACAGCCTCGCAGACTTTCAGGATCTCGGTGCCTATCGAGATAAGTATAGCTGTGACCTTTTGGGACCCTTAAAAGATTAATGCATCAGTCTCTAATACAGTCATAGGCTTTGAGAAACCCAGTTCAAATCGAGCTGAGCATAGACTGACCCTCCAAAGAGTAATGCATCAGTTTCCAAATGTCTCTAACACCCTCCCAGACTTTCAGGAACCCCGGTTCCAGTCGACTGAAGTATTATTACAATCTATTTGGTCCCTCCTGAGTCTAACGTGCAGATCAGCGACTAATCTGACACACTCTCGGACTTTTAGGAAACCTGGTTCCAATTAAGTAAAGCATAGTTTCTACCTTTTGAGACCCTCAAAAGTGTAATGCGCTGGTCTACAACTCTTTCTGGCAAACTCTTAGACTTTCAGAAACCCCGATGCCAATCAACTTACGCATAGTTTCTAGAGTTTTGGACCCTTCGAGCCTAAAGCATCAGTCTATGAAGGTCTCTGTCATCCTCGCAGACTTTCAGGAACCAAAGTTTCAATTGACATAAGCATAGTACCAACCTTTTTGGACCCTCCAGAGTCTAATGTGCAGGTCTGCGACTAATCCGACACACTCTCAGCCTTTCCCCCCTGGTTCCAATCGAGTTAAGCACAGTTTCGACCTTTTAGGACCGTCAAGTGTGTAATACACTGGTCCAGGACTGTCTTTGGCACACTCTCAGACTTTAAGGAACCCGGGTTCCAATTCATTTAAGCATAGTTTCCATCTTTTTGGCCCCTCCGAGTCTAAAGCATTGGTCCACGACTTTATTTGACACCATCACAGACTTTAAGGAAGCCCAGTGGCAATTGAGTAAAGCATAGTTTGGACAACACGGGGTCCTTCAGAGTCTCATACGTTGGTCTGCGACTGTCAGGAAGCCCGGTACCAATTTAGTTAAACAATGTGTCGATCTCTAAGGGCCCTCCCGATTCTGATGCACTGGTCTCTGTCTTATTCGAGCAACTCTCGGGGAAAAAAAGTCATCGTCGAGTAGACATTTGTCTAGTAAAGGCTCTGCAAATTTCTTTCCCAGGATTGATGCTAATCATTGCGACAGGATTCATTCCTCTCTCACCGCTGATATATTTTTTCGACGATGGTTATGTGAGAAACCAGCCAGTGGCTTGGACAGAATATTGTGCTGAGTACTGGTAACAAAAACTCCAAGAAAGCATGGATAGGTGCACTGAAATAATGAAAAAACTGCGTTATATACCACAGAATTGTCTGGTACACTTTAGGTTGTCAGTGGTATGAAATGAGTTAAGAATAGGAGAAGAGCAGGTTTGCGGAAAGATGTCAATGATGTACGAGTAGAGAGGAGGTACAAGGAAGAGACAGGCAATGGGTGATGATCAGCTTCGAGGAGTCAGACAGACCAACCACGAGAAGGTGTGTAAAAAAAAAACCAATATGTATTTTAGATATTTTACAGTTTCTATTATGATTTAAGTTGAAACTCAATATGAGACTGTAAATATAACGTCATTCAATTTAGTTTAACACTTTAAAAATTATCCTATTATCTAGTCATTTATTCTATAACTACTTCATCACTTTTCATGGTTGTTGTCAATGTTTCTACTGTTGGTGGGTCAAAGTCATCGAGGATGGAATCCAAGAGATATTTGCGTTTGCTGATGGCATATTTCCAATCTTCGTCTCTGGTAAAATCCTCCATGTCCATTAGATCGCTAGCCGTTTCGCGCATACTCTTGTACACTGGATCCTTACTCATTGCATTAAACCACACCATCCTGCTTGTTAAGATGTTAGCCACTGCTTTCCGATAAGTTGACCATAAATCTTTGTACGCCTTCTGCCGTACCTCTATCATACCTTATCTGTTCTGTTGGGTAAGTTTAGATACTGCCTCTGCAAATTCATCTCGGCATTGTTCAGATGCCTTTTGTTTGAGACTATCCCATGGGTTGTATTTTGCAACTTGGTCTTCACTCTCTGATGCATCCATGCTTTTGTATGTCTGTTGCTCCATACCCTCGGAATGTTCCACGTCAAAATCTTGGTCCTGGTGGTGAACGCTCCTTTTATGACGCAGCATATTATTCCTCCTTTTTAAAATGTTTATCGCATGTATCGCATGTGTTCATGTCGACGGTCTATGTAACACTGATGAGGAGGCGGAGGAGTCATTTCTAAAATCCAGATTTCTCTACATGCGAGACGCTTCGCTTGGGCGGATACAGCGACTTTTCTGTATCAAATTGCTCACATTGCTGTAGTTTTACTTTAACTGGTAATTCTTCTTCTTCTCGTTCCCTCTTCCAAACTTGTGCTTTTACGGTATCCTCGAAAACGATTCCTCGCCTACGCAGTTCATTCTTGGCTGGTTCAACAGTCCTTTCCTAGAGTGTCACAGCCTTCATAGTAACTTACTCACTTTTTCAAATCTCTGACTGTTTTCTTCGATTAGTATAATGCTTGCTTTATACGACAACCGAGGTGGCATTTGTCCCTTAATGACCTCTTCGAAATACCTCTCCCATTTCAAGGGGTCGGGTACATAGGTCTTCATTTTTTGGCTTGCTTCAAGAACTGTTGTGTAAACACTGACATGAATTCAAGGATAAACACAACCTTTTATAATATTTTCAGTAAGCTTTAATCAAATATACTGACTCTCGATAAAAGTGTCCCTGCCCCTGACCTATCTAATTCTAATGATGTGGAGGAGGAGTCACAATTCACAGTTATGTAAACACTGACGAAGATTCAAAGATGAATACGACGTTTATAGACAAATCTGGATTTTAGAGGCGACTCCGCAATATTAGTCAGCATGGATGTAAGGGACATTTGTAGATTGATGCTTTACTCTTGGGAGGGTCCCAAAAGGTCAAAACTATGCTAAACTCGACTGGAACCGGGATTCCTGAAAGTCTGGGAGGGTGTAAGAGACATTTGTAGACTGACGTATTACACTTTGGAGGATCAGAGAAGGTCAAAACTGTGCTAAACTCGATTTGAACTGGGTTCCTTAAAGTCAATGACTGTATTAGAGACAGTCGCAGACTGATGCATTATATTCTTGAGAGTCCCAAAAGGTTATAACTATGCTTATCTTGATTGGCACAGAGATCCTGAAAGTCTGCGAGGCTGTGAAAGATAGTCGTACTTTAATGCATTACACTCAGGAGGGTCCCAAAAGTCCGGAACTATGCTAAACTCGATTGGAAGCGTGTTCCTGACAGACGCCATGTGCTCCTTTTGAAGTGCGGAAATGGCTCATTAAATTCTAACACCTCAACCAGATGAGAACTTGATGAATAAGCTTGTTTACCCACATAAATAGGTCACTGGGGTCACCTAGTATAAGCACAAGGTTCACTTAGTGCATCTTTATCCATGTTATAAAGAAGATATGAACCATACAACTACTACTCACGTGAAATCGTCCATATCTAAATCTTAGAAAAGTATACTTTCTAGAAATAAGACAGTTCGATGACGATGTTTACAGTAGGAGATTGTCTAATGTATCGATTTTGCAAATCGTACGTATCAACCCTTAACCCTTCACTAAACGACAAAACTTTGGACTCGTCCAAATTCATAGCTGTCGCAGAAAACAAATCAAATACGGCACAAATGATGGAATCTGTATCAGAAAGGATAGAAAACATTGTGGGAAAAGGAGAAAATGCTGTTAACCGGCATTTTCTCCTTTTCCCACATTATTTTCAACAGCTTTCGCTTAAGGGCCGTTAAACCAGGCTATTGTGTAATAAAGTGTTTAACAGGAAAATAGATGAAATGAATATCTATAACTAAGAGAAAAAGACCGAAAATGACAACATTTTTGTTGCGAGGAGAGTCTTACCATATCGTTCAGTGTAGATCTATATCAGACCACAAGTTCTATGCTGTCTGATCTTGATCTACGCTGGCCGCAAAAGCATACTAAGTAGCCATCAGCAGCCCGAGTGCTAACTCTTTCCTTACTGTTGACGACACCAGAAACTTTTGTGGACAGTGTAGATCAAGATCAGACTGCACAGAACGTGCAGTCTAATCTCTGACACTAATTACGACGTTATTTTAGATTAAGGCCAAACTGTCTCTTCATCTTGCAGTGAAACTATATTCATAGCAAATGAAAAAGTGGAAATTATTTACTTGGTAGTGAAATAGTAAACTGATTTTTTTAAAACTGACCTGCTAATAGAAGGAGATGGAAAGAAACTCTGTTCATCGTCAAGGCATTGGCTGGTAATGTTTGTTGTTCTTTTGTTATCTTCGCGAAACACAGCTTAGAAGGTCAAACCCTTTTCTCCTACGGTCTTTTCGTCTTCAAATGTTGTACCGTACAATGAGCAATTTTATCTGTTGTTATAATGTTCTCATATGTTTATTCATGTATTAAATATCGATTGGTTTCAATCAGAATCCATGTTTTACAAGAACATTTTCAAACTCTTTTACCGGAAATATGCTTATGGGGGTAAGGAGTAAATAAGAATTGTGGAGGCAGTGGAAGAGGACACAAGACAGGCCATTCGGCAAACCTCGGTTATATGCAGTTACGGAATCGGCCGAGTTGTGGCAAGTGTAGACAGGCTAGTCCTCGAAATTATCACCGTACATGTAGGCTAACACTTGTGACTCCAATTTTTGGGCTATTGGACGCGACAATGCAATTGTTTTCGCCGTTACGAAAACGTATATGTAATTTTTTTGCTAGCACGACCGATGGCAGCAGCACACGCAAAGCTGACGAACCAAACCGGCAAGACACGAAGGGTCTCGCCAAGCTGGAGCATTGATGGCATACAACAGACCGGGATATCCGACATTTCTATATAAGACATGCTCTTTGAAAAAGGCTTTTAATACATGTATGCATAAAGCATCGACTCAGGTCAGCCTGCGTACTATCCGCAAGCTAACCTGAGTCGAAGCTTTTTGCTTTTAGTCGGTTTTCTGCCTGTACAGGGATTATTCTGTTTCATTGTACAGGCGGTTGTTAGAAAAAATATATTTTATGAATCCATAATAACTTGATGACTTGCTTGGTATGATGCATCACGGAATCGTATTAACCTCGCCCCCTCCTTTACCAAAGCATGGCTCAACTATGATTGTTTCAGCCAAGCCTATAGACCTACATCCAGAGACTTACAACGGTTCATACAAAAAGTTCTTTAGGAGAGTTTACATACCCCTATGCTTTCATATTGGATGAGTATTTTGATATTGTTATATGATGTTCGTGCATTCGGTTTCGGGTTAAGCCCTCTCATTACTACTACTTGATAACAGTAAGCTAAGTCCATTTAGGCGTTTACCCTTCCAGCACCATAAGCGAAAACATTTTTTTTTTTTTGCGGATAGCATGGATCAAAATCAGACTGAATGTTCCGGCCGTGAAGCCTGTAAGATAAAAAATCTTTCTGACTGCTTGCTGATTTGATTGTTAATCGTCTAAAAAGATCGAGTTTATATATTTGACGTTGAAAAAGTTAGAAAGTCCATTTATCGACTCGAAGAAGCCAATGCTTTGTGTAAATACAGTAGTCACGCCTTTTACTTAGCTGGAGAAACTAACCTGCCAAACACGAAGACATCGTTTTGCCTGAACAATAAATGTAGATAGCGAAATGGAGCAGAAATGCCTCAGATATTCGTTTACATGCTATTTGATCTGTATCGTTTTGAATTTATAGGAGGGTTCACTGGCTGTTGTAGTAGAACTGAAAGAAATGACATTCAAACACATATACGATTTATCGTTTCTAAGTTCATAGAAATGCTACAAGCTCTTTGCAGACACACTTTGAATGGAAATGTCCAAAAATTCATAGAGCTGAGACAATGTCTGTTTCTATCCAACGACTTGTATGCTCTCTGTTAGGTAACTGCAATGAAATAGATCATATACGTAAGATCAAAGCCTTCTTGCTAATGAGATATTTACCCGTAGCTATCGTCGCTCCAACCCCTGCCTTATCTTCACATTAGAATCTTCATTTACACTGCGACCATAGCCGTTGGAGATTTTACTGCCGAAAGCTCAAATTCAACACTAAATAGACCTGTGGTTCAAATGATAACTCTTCATCATGGAGTCTACATTTGAGGACAAAATAGGATTTTGTTACTTAATTTAGACCAGGAATATCCGTTCGCGCCAGTGATTTGTAACGTGCTAGTTCATTGGTCAAAAGTTTTGCATAAACTCTTAAAATAACTATGAAATGCTTCATCAAATGTACATTAGAAAAGATTTGTCAGCCAAACATCCCACGGTACAAAGTGTACTTTGTACTAATCCTGGATCTATTCTGTTACATATGCTGTTGCACGAATTCGGAAAGATCAGCTTAAAAATGTGCTTTTTTGTTTCACTTACCCCTTTACCAAATAATATCGAGTTTTGACGACACTGAAATAGACTTTCGAAAATACTGTTGGAAAAGGAGAATATGCTGATAACCAACTTCTTTTCCTGTTCGTACAATAATTTCTACGCTCTTAAATACTTATCCCATTATTCATGCTACATCTAATTTGTCGCCTGTGAATGCTTTCTAACTGGACAAAGTATTTCCACACTGTCTGATATATTTTTTTTGGTATTGCGCCTATTAAGCTTTTACTTCGAAACACTTTTTTCTTATTTTAATGACTTAAAATGCCCGATTCTACAAAAGCTCAAAGAGTTAAACAGAATATATAAACAGAAATTATTTAAGAGTCAAAGCATTGCTGAACAAAACGGCCCTTTATGTCGTTGCAGTTGATAAAGTTCTTAGAAAGCATTGTTCTTTATTTATACGTTACCTTATTTCACAAATAGGATGGTGAATGGCGTCACATGGAGCATCGTGCCAACCAATAAAAGATGTGCTTGCGGCTATGACGGCACAGTCCTCATCCATACCATCACTGCCTGGTTGCCCTGGAAACCTAAAATCGGTGAACTGTAAAGTTGGATTCTGATCGGTTTTTTTTTTTTTGTAGAAAATACGATGTAGAGAAGTGATGCAATCTCATTAAAGCACACCATTTTCTAATAGTAGTATTGCTAAGAATAGATTTCATTCGGGCCTTCTTGCAAAATTTCGCCTTCCATTTCAGCGTAAGTCAGCCAATGAGGGAAGTAGTTTGAAAAACGTTCGGCTCATCGTTAAACACTTGTGGACTAACATCCCACGACCGCAATACGTACTTTACGTTAAAGAGCGAAAAAAATACGAAAGGTTGATGACTATTGGTGTGACCCGAAATCATACAAAACGTAGAATTTTACGGTACATCTACATTGTAGCTTTCAAAAGTTTGATACAGAATTGCCCGGAAAAATGGTCGACAAAATGGTTACCAGTCTGTATAACCGAGAGTGACATTTCCGGCGTACCACGACCAAGTTCCTTCGTTCCCAGCATCAGTCGCGCCTATCCAAAACTCCTGACCATTTTGAACTGAAATTTGAGTGTGAACATTTGATAGTAAACCCTTTACTTCCCACAGACGACTTTCTTACGGCTTACAGCTGACCACTTTGAGCACACTGGGAAAAACCAAGATTTTGCATAATAAGAATAATCACTCTGTTTGCTTATATTTTCATTTGCATTTGATGCATCAAACCTCGAATCTTGTTGATGATTTATTTTCCTAAGTCGCTTTTTGAATTCATCTTTTGCAAAGTTGTTTCCGAATACGTTTGAGTCATACTCTAGGAAAGAGGGAAAAAGAGGGTCTCGTTGAAGCGTTTGGTACCTTGAGCGAGTCATTGCTTAATTATGGATCCTTAAAATCTATTTTGTCTTACATCCAACTGAATCATGATAGGGCATGCAAAAAAGTTACAAATAGCGAAAAAATTTTAACCCATGTCGGCTGACATAGTCGATACTTTTTGCAGATGCATCAAATGCCCTTTTCACAGATCACGGCTCTTTTATGATAAGTTCATAAATCACTTTGCAAGCTAGCGACTAAGGACATAGTGGGAGAAAGTAGTGCAGTAGGTGAAAGTAGTGCGGCTTTCTAATATCAGACACTATGGATTCGAATCCTGTGATTAGAGACATCAACTTCTGAAATGACAGGCCACACCATAGCGACGGAACTCGTTAGGTTTCCGGGAAGTACTCGTGAAGATTGTCTGCTTAGCCATAAAAAGAAAGTCGATACAATGTCTAGCAGTGAGATAGCAATGGATTCTGCGTTATTGAAAGCGTTTGCTCGATCTGGAATTCAGTCTCATGGCTCCCCGGTTTCCAGTCCTTTGCGTTACTGACTTAACCAAAGATGATCGGATAGTTTGGTCGAATGGCAAAATGTGATGTACACTACCTGTTACATCTCTGAATAGTCTCTTGATTTCTGATCTCAGAAACATGTCCTCGTCATTAGTTTCTATGGTAACTAATTCAGACTGGTGTAACAGACAATGATGCTTTAAAAGATAAAACGCAAGTTCATGAATATTAACGCGTAGACTTTTGTATACATAGTCATCTCGCTTTATATCAACCTTTGCCTTGAACATTGTACACGTCTTGAGAACTTGTCTATACTGAAAGAATTTGCAGACGACAAATCGAATGTAGTTCGACTTATGGGATTTGTCTATGAAAGGGAGGAATATATTGTGGGAATAGGAGAAAATACTGGTCTCCATTATTTTTTCCTTTTCCAACAATGTCTTCAAAAGCCTTTTTACTTTTTACAAGTGGTCATTATACACGGGATTTTGTGGTGTGTAAATGTTGCATGTAGTTTCAGAACGGAAAACAGCAGCAAGTCCATTTCAAAAATCAAGTTAAAACAAATTATGGTCGGATTACTTCAAAAACCTCGTAACTACAGCTTGTTACAAGCTGTAGTTACGAGGTCTTTGATGTAAACCGACGTTATACTTCTACAGGTATCCCTGACATGGGGCCAGCTTCTTCTTATTCTTTAAACGATAAGTCTAAAAGCGACACAAAAAGTGTAGATATTGTCACACCAAATTGTTTAAATAATGGAAAACAAAGTTTAACACATTTCTTTTAAAAACGTTTGTGAGAAAATGTCACTGGCGAATGCATTATGTCCATGGATACCTTGCATTTCATTACAGGTGCTAAGCATGAAATTATTTTCAGAATACTTGCTGCTTTGCTTGAAACAACAAAATTAAATGAGGGGACTCTGGCAAAAGACAGGTTAATGCATCTATGTGAATCATGAGGTAGAATAGTTCTTGGGCATGCAGAAAATTTACAGGTAGCAAAAAGGTTTCGATTCATGCTAGCCTGCGCAGGCTGACATGGGGCGATAGATTTTGCAGATGCATTAAACAGCTTTTTACCACAGCACGACTCAAAGATACGTAAATGAACAGATAGAGTATTTTTCAGCCTATCCACATGTTCTAAGTACAAACCGTAGCTTCCGCCCAGCTCACTGCTTTATTTTCGAAGATGTAATAGCATGACCCTTTGTACTGCACCCAGCCGTCCGGACAGGAGCCTTGGCATTCACAGTTTTGGAGGATGAACGCTGAACTTGAACCTAGAACCACTAGCGTTGAAATGAAAGTACATGTACGTTTACAACTTTGAGTCATACTTGGCTCCTTTGTGCCTTTGCTAACAAGCCCCATATCTAGTTGATTGATTGATTGTGATTGATTGAATGGTTTTTACAGCCTTTTTCAACATTGTTAGTTAGATCGCGGCGGCCAGTGCACCTATCCATGCTTTCCTGGAGTTTCTTCTACCAGTACTCCACACAATATTCTTTCCAAGCCATTGACTGCTTTTCCACATAACCATCGTCGAAAAAATGATCAGCGGTGAGAGAGGAATGAATCCTGTCGCAATGACTATCAACGATTCCCGGAAAGAAATTGGCCGAGCCGGGGATCGACCCAGCGACCCCCTGTTCTCAAGTCCTAGACGCTACCGATTGAGCTATCGGGGCTCGGCTCACGTATCAAGTAAATGAACTCTTTATCAAATCACAAACTTTTGGACTGGTCTACAATTGACTGTCATTAACACAGGATTTGTTCCTCTTTCACCACTGAACAATTTTAAATGATGTTTACAAAGGAAAGCAGCCATTGGCTTAAAAATAACGTTAAGCAAAATTCTTGCTAAAGAAAGTCCTGGAAAGTATAGATAGGTGCAATGGCTATCGTGATACTACTGAAATCATTGTAACACACTAGCAAACAAAAAAAAAAATTGAGGATTTCATAATTCCTGTATTGTATTACAATACAGTTGGGTAGTTACTGGCTGAGTGAAATGTTGGGAACATTTGAGGTTAGATCGGAGATTGAGGTCTAATCTTGAATCTATTCTGAAAGATGTGCTGTGTGGTATTCTAACCTGTCAAAGACTCAAAGAAGCTTCGATTTGCAATACGGCTCTAACCTTTGTGGCTCGTACCGACTATTATTCACACCAATCGTTTGACAGTGTACATAACCCTTTCATCACAATAGACGACAAAGACGAATTTTGCCAAGGGCGTAGACACAAATCTTGGAAAAAAATGTTCCGTGAGTTTATGATGATGATGATGATGATGATGATGATGATAAAGTGATTATGAATAATTGGGGTACCTGCGTATATCCAAAACAACTGAATCATTGTTCGAAAAAAATATCCAGCACAATGCCAAAATTTACCAAAACCGCGATACATGTATTCCCCCCTCATGCCTTATCGCTATATAATTGTCGACCGTGAACCTAAAATGACCTCGATAGGTCTTAAAGAGGCCCTTATACTCATTTTCAGCCAGTTTTAACTCATTTTGTCGTTATTTTATCAAACTATAGTCATTCTTATATCTTCATGCCAAATATTGCGCCTGACGGTTGTAAGGTTGCTTAGATGACGGTCGATAGAAAATGCATTTCGCTGAGTTGCGGCCTTCCATGTAAACAGACCCGTTGTTTCCGGTTTTTGAATCGAAGATTTCCGATATATCCGTTATACACTCGGGTAGATTCGTATGATGATCATGCATTCTGTCACGTGACTATATTTGACCTTCGCCCTTCGTATTATGAGGTAAACAAAGGCTTCTCTGTTGCAGCCTCGATTTTCAGACGGAGGTCGCGGCCTATATGCAAATTACACCGTATCCGACTCTAGGCGGAAACCAACGATAAATTTCCGTGACGCACCGCCATTGTTTACAGCTTCGATCGTCAGCCAGTTTTCTTCTGACCAATGTTCGGTTTCTGATACAAATCTCCGTGTTTCTTTTTTTCAGTTACACCATATATGTCAGTAATTTATCCATGTTTACACAAACGACTGATTTCTGTACCATTCTAAATTGTTTGAAATTTAACAGCGTTTTTGCTCACCGGCTGTAGACGGGCATCTTTAAATCTGTTATGAAAGTAATGTCTGTATAGATTTGATTGTTGGAGAGAGAGACACAGAGAGAGAGAGAGAGAGAGAGGGGGGGGGGGAAGGGAGCGGTGTTATTAAAGATTAAAAAGACTAATAAAAAGGCTAAAAACTAATGATGTCAAAATATTTATTTTGAATGTTAAAATTTACACTCAGTGGAATGATAAACTACGATACAAGACGTTATCAAATAATTTCAAACATTATTACATATTGCCCTCACTATAATTAACCATATTATAATGATATTACAAAGACTGGACTTACATGCATGAGTAAACAGGTAGAACAGGGCCCGTATTCACCAACCATTCTTAAGAATGTTTTTGGTCTTATTCCTCAGAATTTTCGAAATTTGAAAGCAGCACAAATTCTGATTAGCTAAACCATTTTGCTTAGCAGAAGTTGTGTTACTTTCAAATTTAGAAAATTCTGGAGAAAAAGGCTAAATTGGCCAATCTTTTTGTGTAGACTTAACTTCTTTATATACAATATTATTGACACCTCCAAATTGAAAGCATGGTTTTACAGTTGGTTTTAATTATGATTTCTGTCTCGAAAAGAGTAGAAAACGTTGTCGGAAAAAAGAGGAAACGCTGGTTACCAGCATTTCCTCTTTTTCCCCACTATGTTTCCGACTGCTTTCTCTTAGAGTCTTTAAAACAGTGGTAGGCTCTTATCGTTTACGATGAGCTACGAGCCTGTCATTGGTTGCTGATGTGTGTTTCTTCTCAACGGTTTTGAGAGAGCACAACGGGTAACAATGTATTGACATTTAAACATTACCACCTACTCTATTCAAACCGGTGCCTTAGAAATTAGTGAACATTGCGTTGGTGTCATCAAACTCCTCGCCTGTAGCATCAGTTGCTGATGTGCGTTTGTAATGAACAGTTTCGGGAGAGCACAAAGGGTACCAATATATTGATATATACATACCACGTACTTTATTTAAACTGGTGCCTTCAACATTTAACCCTGAGCCTGTCATTGGTTGGTGATGTGCGTATCATCTCAATGGTTTTGAGAGAGCACAACTGGTAACAATGTTTTGATATTTAAAGATTATCACCTACTCTATTCAAACCGGTGCCTTAGAAATTAGTGAACATTGCGTTTATGTTTAAACGCGATTACATCGGGAAAATTTTGCGGTAAGTTCGGAGTAAACCAAATTATTCCTGACGTTAGCGATAAGTCAGTTTGATTATTCGTGAAATAAATGGTTTAATCATTGCATAACAGGTTCATAGTGCTGAAGATGAAATATGGAAATTTCAAGTCTTAGAGATGTATTTGTGTCGAAAATTTGGTGGTGCCACATACTTTTCATAAGGAACACGGATTGAATAATGTCAAGAATTACATAATTGGCCTGCAACACGCGAAAAGGGGCATTCGGACATTTGCGTAAAGTGTCGTCTCGGATTAGCCTGCTCAGTCCGCGCAGGCTAATCCGAAACGACACTTTCCGTTTTTATGTTATTTTCTGTTTTGCACAAGTCTACTGTAGCACAAAATCTAACACAGTCGTAAAGTGCCGACTCGGACTAGCCTGATCCGAGACGACACTTTACGCAAATGTCCGAATGCCCCTTTTCGTGTGTTGCAGGCCATTATGACATCTCCTTTTTAAGGATTCCACGTGAAACAAACTTGCAGCAGAATATCTTGAAACAGTTTGTATTATACTCCTTACCAGGCGACAAAATCTTACACTTGCACATATTGAAAGTATTTGCAGACGTGATAGTAAACTTTTTCAAGATACTGAATTTGTCTTTGATACCTTAGAAACTGCTTTGGGAAAAAGAGAAAAATGCTGGTTACCAGCATTTTTCCCCTTTTCCCACAATATTTCATATCCTCTTTCTCAGGGTAGTTAAAAGTGGTATATTGGCACGAATTAGGTTTGTATGCAAAAATAAATCTCCTACTGCAATAAGTAAAATGACCGTAAACCAGTTAACCAAGAGTTATTCTGTTATTTCTGATTCAGAAACACTTCAATTTATGACCATTTTTTTTTAGTTCTATTCACCAGTAATGTTACACATATGCAAGGTCCAGCTATACATCAATATTCTTTCACAATAAAACCTTGCAACTTGTTCGATGAAAATAAGATCAATGATTTCTAATGAAAAGGAAAATGGTGTCTTATGAAAAGGAGAAGTGTTCGGTGAATTTCATTATCCTGTAGTTAACTTCTTTGTATCTGTAAAGATCTTTTACAGCCACTTTCAAAATTTCATCTCTCACTATCTAATTATATTCACATTTTCACAAAGCAAATCTCTCAGAAGCAAAGAGGTGCTTGTAGACTATTTATATTTGATTTCTCTATCTCAGAGCTTCACAGCGTAGAAAGGGTGACGTCAGAACTCATTGAGGTAATCGACCAATCAGATTTCTCTGTATGCTTGATTAATATGAGCACGTGGTATCTGGTAACGCTCTGGTTTTGGATGTGTCTGGGGTTCAAACAATGTCAATTTGGATTTCCTCTTCATTAGGATACAAATGAGAACGAAACAAGCGATAAACAAAACGAGGACAACGGACCCGAGCACAGTTATCACCGCCATTATCTCCTTCTGTGACAGGCACTCCTCTACAGTGGACTGTATTTCCCCTGAAATAGTGAACGTATATTTGTTTACATCAGAATTTTCTTATCACAAACTTAACACTTCAACAATGTAACTTGCATTGCAAGTTTTAGTGTTTCATGCCGATTTAACCATTTACCTGACGCGAAATTCTAGGCTGGTCCAAACTGAAAGCCTTTGCACACAGCAAATTCAATGTGGTTCAAATGAGGTTATTCGGTTTTTTTTAAAAGGGTAAAAAAAAAAAACGTTGAGGGAAACGTAGAAAATGCTGGTTACCAGCATTTTCACCTTTTCCGACAATGTTTTCGAAAGGCTTTTTACTCCGAGTCGATAAAACCCGAGATTGTTTGGTAATGGGTTAAGTCCCTGTCAGAAGAAAGTTTTTGAAAAAATCACTTTCTAGGACAATCAGTTTCACGGGTCCTTCAAAGTTCTTTTTTATCGCACATATTCAATGTAGACCTCAGTTACGTTCCGTTCCAATATTTTCTGCAGTCAAATCTTTTTTTTTGCTGGAGGTATGGGTAGGTTTGAAATCATACGTACGTCTATAAAAATTATCGTTGGAAAAATATTGGCGTATCAGTAAAGGGGAACGAGGGTAGACCCCGTTGCCGCCCCTCTATAATGTTTACCTTTCAAAGTCCATGAAAATAAGCAACTAATCTTTCTAAATGTTTTCTTCCATGAAATTAAAACAGGGAACTTTACTACGTTTTGTTAGCTTTGTAGCTTTATTTTACTGTAAATCTCACTAAAGCCTTGTGGTAATATATTAATTTCTACCGACAGGCCTTACCTCATAGTGATTTTTAAATTATCGACAATACTTTTTATTCTGATATCTATGTGTTCCTTGATTGGGATGCGACATTACCGCTAATCAAGGGTGACAAATCATGTCAAATTTGTATTTCCAGCATTAAGCGCTTTTATAGAATGAATGCGGTTCTAAATAACAGAGAGATGTATATCTCTTTAAATATGGTACGAAAGGAAGGAATCGTTTGTAAAATTAAAAGCTTCTTCTCCTTCAGAAAAGTTTTCACAAGGTGGCCACTGCAGTGACTTAAAAGTTTGATTCTGCGAGCGTAAAGAGCAAGTCAGTAATTACTGACTACCATTTTTGCGCTCGTAGATTTCGATTTTTTTGTCTATTCATTTCTAAATTATAACTGAAATTTTGATTTTCATTGGACTTCTAGCCTCAAAATTTATCAGACTGAACAGTCTGACCTTAATATACAGTGTCCCTGAGAAGGTTTAACCCTTATCTTGTTAAATAATTAAAAAGAAATTTTCAATTCGATAGTAAAAACCCAAATATCGCTATTTCAAAGTTATGCTTTGGGGAATAATGTCTCCTTATCGGACAGTTTAGATCCAAGATCAGACTGCACGTCCTGTGCAGTCTGATCTTGATCTACACTGTCCGCAGGCCAGTGAGTCGCGCTTAGCAGCCTAAGGGTTAAAAACTGATCATGGCACCAAAATGTTAGGATAAAATTTGATATGAAATATACTCTACCCTGACTCGATGTATCGCTAACAAAAGTTCGCTGTCCATACACAGTTAGAATCGTTGAAACAGTCTTTTCCTCCGTATCGGGTTCTTCGTCGGCCTGCCTCTTTCGACGTCGCTTTTTTCCGTTGCCACTTGTGGCTCCAGTAGTTTCGTTGCCTCCGGAAGGACTGGCAGTTGTTGAATTGTCATCTCCGGTGCCAGGCGCGTCTGTTGTACTGTTAGCGCCAGGAGCAACTGTTGTTGCGTTGTTAGGGGCCACAGTGGTGGGCGAGGAATCTTCTGCTTCAATAATTGCTTCACAGTCACCTGTCGCTGGCTGCAAATATAGGATTGTCGTTTTAGTTTTATTCTTTTACAAAATAACATTACCTCGTATATCTCTTTTTGCACATGCTTTTTATTTGTTGATGTAAACTGTGTTTTACGCCACTTTCAAAGGTTTAAAGTCATATCACGGCGACAGCTCACTTATTCATGTTGTTCCTGAGTTTCAAATGTAGAAGACTGGGCCTCATAAACACCCTGCCCATGGACATTCGTCCGCGGGTAATGTCACCAGCGAGATCAAACCTGGAATTACCCATTACAAATCCAATATCTTTACATCTGAATCGCCACGAACATACTCTGTACCTTAGCATGCATAGTCTTTCATTTGCGTACTTAGGCCTACTATAGAAAACTTCCCTACTCAATGTTTGTACGTTGGGTTTGTTGGAAAGTAGCCAGTGGACTGTGAAGAAAATATCGTGTGCAATACTGGTAAAAGAAACCCTAACATAGCATGATTAGGTGCACTGGCCGTCGCGAAATAACTGAACTATGTTCAAAACGTCGCTAAACACCATACAAAACAACCGAATCTAGAAAACCGGTAAAAAACATATTTTACCTGTGGTCTGCTTAGCGTGACTCATGGATCTTTTGCCGACAATGTAGATCAAGATCACATTTCACAGAATGTGCAGTATAATCTTGGATCTACATTGACAATAAGGTGATATCCCCCCTCAAAAAAAAAAAATGTAACATGACACGTGAATTCGGCTCTATAAACAAAGGGCAACGAAAGCGTGGTAAAATCTACGTCATTCTATGTAGAGTGGCGTCATTCTGTACAGAGTAAGTCGCCTGTGGCTGTTCCATGTCTTCGCCCTCCGATATTTTGTATAAATGAAAGTCACTTGACGTAAACAAATATTCTTTTCCGTTCAATGTTATCAGTAAACATATGTAAATCAACTGTCTTTCCAAGTTGAAGGTTAGATCAAAATTGACCGGTGTTGCATTGAAAATGGGATTAGGAGTGGGTGGAGTAATATTCAGAGCATTCGAAGCAACTGCGACTCTAATGCTTGACAATACATTCATTCTTCTTTGTCATTTGAAGGGGGGGGGATATAAATACGGAATATTATGCTGTAGTGACTTTCCTGGTGCTTGTATTTACTTCGAGCAGCGTGAGAAAATTTGGTATCGCGCGAGACCGAAGGTCGAGCGAGATGCCAAAATTTTCTTACGCAGCGAGAAGTAAATACAAGCACCAGGAAAGTCACTACAGCATAATATTCCTTTTATTATATACCTACACCTTTTCAACGACAAAATGTTGCAAATTATTAACATTTTATTCGAAAACGGTAAGAAAAATAAAACAATTAATGTTGTAGTAGCCATTTACTTCGTTTTAATGAATGGCGGATGAATATTACAGTGTAAGATTTTGACCAATGAACTTGCAAATGAATACATACGTATACCGCGCGTGAGTTACGTCATTATGACGTCTCATACCATATTTGGAACCGATTTCCACTGAGTGTAGATACGGATTTTTTTCCCGTCGTGTGTGATTTTATCCCCGTGCGACGCATGTATTTAACCCGGAAAACTTACAGGTATATAATAAAAAGTAATACGGTGCGTTTTTTTAGGTTGTGTTTGATGCCTAAGGTTTTATCGAAATTTTGATTTTTTTCATATCTACCGACTGGGGTATTGTTTTGGTAGGTAAGTGGAACAGCCGTGGTTTATTCAAGGAAATATAATCCGCACCCGCGTTTTTACACAAAGTATTAACTTGTTTTCCTTTGATTAAGAGTTGGTCATGTTAGAATCGAAATAATCTTCTTTCTATCGTGGTTTACTGTTCATTCTAACATGACACGTGAATTCGGGTCTATAAATACAGTGCAACGAAAGCGTTGTAAAATAGACGTCATTCTATATGAAGTGACGTCATTCTTTGTAAGGTAAGTCACTTGTGGCTGTTACTTGTCTCCACCTTCCGATATTTTACCAATGAAAGTCACTTGACGTAAACAAATCATCATTTTCCGCTACTCGACAAAGAAGGAAGGAAAAACTCAAGGATTTACCGATATTAACTGTTTTTGATAAGAATTGACAACGATGAAACTGTTTGAAATGTTACCAGTGAACGTAAATGAGTTGGAAGCTGCTAGAAAGCGGCTTCCAGTAGGAATGTACCTAAACTATTTACTATGTAGATGATCAGTAATTATTCGATTGGTTATTATTTTTGGAAATTTTCTATAAATATCATGTTAGTGCTACAAAATTACTCCACATGGCTCTTTCTTAAATATTCAGTCAGACCTACATGAACATCAAGTCTGATTTTCTTGCAGTATAAGTTCATTCCCAAATAACAACGAAAATACAGAAAACTAAACTTCCTTTTATTGGCTAGTCCCCCGAACTTTTCCAACTTAAAGGATTCCCTCCTTGTTCCCAAACGAAATTGTAATGCTTTCCGTCTGTCACAGGCTTTCCCACCTCTAAACGGTTTTCGCATTTGTCTACTTTTTTACAAGACAAAATAATGATAGTTATGAGGTGGACAGCATTTTAGAATATGATAATCAGAAGCAGTTTTACGTACAAGTGTTTCGTCCAGTTTTAATCTGTACAGATAATAAGGCGGTTAACCTTTGATCAAGTTATAGACTGGTTACCTCCCTACAAAGAGCAGTCTACTTCAGCTATTTATAGAAAACCCTTTTTTCTTCCCTTCGTCTACACTTTAGTCGAATGGAATTTTGTTACATGGACGATCTACTTATGAGCCCTGTAAAATTTAGCATTTAAGGTGTTGTGTGTCGAAGCTGTTATGATCAGACTGTAAGTTCTGTACAGTATGGTCCTGATCTACTATACCCGTGAAAAATGTATGGATCGTGATGTAAGTTGTCCACAAAAATTACCAAAGTAGTGCATAGTGCTCAGGGTTGAAACTGTTCGAAAATGACAGAAATAGATCAAGATCAGACAGTACATAATCTGTGTAATATTTTTTTAATATTTTATAAGATATTGTAAACGTAAAAACTTCTTGTTTCTTTTTCCTTACTAAGTATATTAATTTCATTCGGTGTAGTTGAAAGGATAAAGTTATTACCGAACCTATCACTGTGCATATACAACTTTTTTTTTACGTCGCTGCTGGTTAAGGGTTTGAATGGCTCTTGAAGTTTACATTAGAAGTTTTATAGGTTTGTACAAGGCCTATACAGAAAATGGTTCAAACTAATTTTTATTAAACGGTTTACGAATATATATAGTAATAGTTACTATGTTGTTGTTGAATAGATTCTGATCCTTAAAGACTTAACAAAAAATTGGTTTTTTTTAGTGGTTCGCGCCACCTGTGAAGGCTATGATCAAAAGAATTTTGGAGATACTATGCAAAAGTCTCATATTCTGAAGTAGAAATGTAAACATTGACTTTGTTACAAGCAGGCTAAGATACTTTTTAACAAGCAAAAAGAAAATGTTTTAGAAGAAAGTTGTTTAATATTTTTTTTTTTCTTTTTTTTCTTTTTGTAAAAAATGAAACACAAATAAAATATCACCTAAAAATTGTAAATACACGTAGATCTACGTGAATAACGATCTAAATATCACTTTGAATTATTACTAACTTACATAATTCCGCCTTTTATCCCCATACAGAAGTTTGCTTTTTAAAATCATTTAATAATGAAAAATGCTGTACTTGAATGCGCAGTTTCTCCATTTTCAAGCTTTGAGTAGAAATTTGAAAATTCCCATGCTTTTACATGTTTTCTCACATACGCATTATTACTTTAAATGATAATGATGATTATGATGATAATAATGGTACAAGATCATTTAAGATTCCTCTCATAACTCCTGCCTTTTTTCCTGCATTTTAGTGCCATTTGTCATGATCTTCCGTTTGTGGGGGGGAAAACAGATACAAAAAGGTCATCACATTTTTTCTAGAAAGTCAATATTTCTGAAATTGTCCACCAAAAGATTGCGGCTTCTATGATGCCATGCATCATAAATTTGTCTTGTTGAAATCTTGATTCTTTTTATATTTGCCGACTGGGCAGTGGGGTATTGTTTTGGTTAGTAGCTGGAACAGCCATGGTTTATTCAAGGAAATATAATCCGCATCCGCTCTTGTACACTTAGTATGAACTTGTTTTCCTTTGATCAAGAGTTGAGCATGTTAGAATCGAAATAATCTTCTTTCTATCGTGGTTTATCGTTCAGTAAACCTCGTTGTAAGTTATGAGGCGCAATAAATAAACCACTCGGGCTATCGCCTTCGTGGATTATTTACCGTGGTTTATTGAACGATACAATGGATCCATATTTCGCGATGACTTGCTTGGTATGATGCTTTAGGAAAATGCATCAAACCCCTTTTCACAGAGCAACGCTCAATTTTTGAGACGTTTAGTTGTATATCGTGTACAGTTATGGCTTAAGCTTCTACAGACCTCTGATGCTGAGAGGCAACAACTTACTATGTCACAATCCGTGTTGCTCTCCTTGCATAGCTGAACTTTACAGGTAAGAGCTAAATTGTCGGAATCGATAAATTTGAAAGCTTGGATCGACAGACAGACGGAGGGAAATGTGGCACCATCGATAGTTTTATTTCCCGCCTCTTGAATGGAAGTAGTGCGCATGCCCTTCTTTGTCGGACACCTGTACGTGGAGAAAGAAGAATACAAAGGACATAAGTCAGTTGTTTTCCACACAAACCCCCTTTTTTTACATCACGGAGACTGAAAGAGGTTTTAGTTGTGCCATAAACTCGAATGTGGTATACCTCGGATAAGAAAATCGTGAAAAAAAAAATACACGGTAGATATCTCGAGAAAAAGAAATAGCGGGAAAAAAGAAGCAAGATGGTTTTGTTACGATCACCTGAGTTAGCAAGACCTAGACTTTTGCATAGTACAACACATGACCTTTACTGATAACAGCTTCGGCCCTAACCTCTCCCTATTTATAAACTTGGACTTTGACTTTTACACAGCGCTACATTGATGGTATGGACATGATCTGCATATTAAGATATATTGTCATACTATCTTTGAGAAACCTAGCTAAAAATTTTGACGTACTTGCATATTTCCTTTCTATCTGATTTATCCTACTTTTTCTATCCTTAGAACTTATCCAAATCAAAATCAAAAGGCGTAAAACACGCAATCTTGTTTTTTATCTTCCCTGCCATATATGGTGATACATTCTGATCAAAATTATCATATTATCATTAATTTGCAGAATTCGGTTTTTTGAAGTCTGAAATGTCTGTTTCATAGATGAGGCACCCAGTGGGATAAAATTGCAAGAAATCCCCAGAACTATATTACCATTTCACTCAAATCAAATCTTGAATAACATGATTGCAGGCATTTTAGAAAGAAGGAGTTACCCACCCTTGGTTATAGATATCATAGGTCTTGTCGTTAGGGGGCTCCAGAGTGTTATTTGTGCTACAGCTCTTGATGTACACGTTCTTGTATACTGAAAGGTGAAAAAGCATATAAGTGATATTTTTATCTTCACCTTGTCATTGCCTTGTGAGACATAAAATTTTAGTAGCAATTGTAGACGGTGTAGATCTTGACCAGACTACACAAAACGTGCAGTCTGATCTTGATATACGTTGTCCGCCTCATTAATACTTTATTTTTTAACGCCATGACGACAGGTTGAAGTTTCTAATTTTTTTACTACAAAAAGGGAACCTGTTACTATAACTGAATCTTGAAAATCCTTCTAAGCGAGTAATTTGAAACGTGTCATTCTATTGGTCAGATATTCACCCGAATTGCATTACGGAACCAATAAAATACTTCATTCATTGTATGTTATTCGACGAGATTTTGTCACTGACCTATCTATTCCAAGTTTTTACGAGTTTGGGAAAGAACACTTTTGAAAGCATTGTGGAAATGGAAAAGAACACCGACATCCAGCATTTCCCCCTTTTCCCACTTGTTTTCTACTCTTTCCAAGACGACATCCGTCATTTGAACCAGATTGAAATCGTCGTCTTCAATTGCTTTCGATTTGGAATAGTCTAAAAATTCTGTCCTCTGGTAAGGAATTTAGTTTTCTGTATATTATACCTTACCTGTAGTATCGGTTAGGAAGAAGCATATTTGGTACACGTATCCAACATAAAGAGACTCGGGTAGAGGGTTGCCTGTAGCGTCAACGATCTCGAAGTCCACCGGACTATACGGCTTGATAACCTCAACTTGCGTTAGATTTCCTCTAAATAGTTTAAGAGAAAACGATATCATGTTAGATCTCATGAGAATAGTTTGTGTGGTGTTTAATGAACTTTTTCGCTGTAATAACTGGCCTGCAACACGCGAAAAGGGGCATTCGGACATTTGCGTAAAGTGTCGTCTCGGATCAACCTGCGCAGTCCGCGCAGGCTAATCTGAGACGACACTTTCCGTTTTCATGTAATTTTCTGTTTTGTGCAAGTCTACTGTAGCACAAAATCTAATGTAGTCGTAAAGTGCCGTCCGTAATGTTCACACCATGAAAGAAGTGAATAGGGTTCTTCAGATTGTTGCAGACCGCTTTTAAAAGTATTTAAGTAAAAAGAGAAATTTCTGCTTTCCTATAGCAGCTCATATAGACCTGGTAAATTTTAATTAATTTTATCTATCTATATTTTATATTGATTGATGGACTGATTGATTGACTCGGCGTTCAACGCCATTTTAACAGCTTAAGTCACTGCACCTACGCATGTGTTTCCTGGCTTTCACACACGAGTAGTGACACGACTTTCTTGCCAAGTCGTTTACTACGTTCTCACATACAGCACATGTGAGAGGTGAAAAATCGCCGGAAAGAAGGTCGCCTCAACCGGGTATCGAACTCACAACCACCAGGTCACGAGTCCGATACGCTAACAACTGAGCTACTCGGGCAGGCATTCATATTTTAAGCATATTTTCGAAGCAATCTAATGCAAATTTGTTTTAATTCTTTACTAAAAAACAACGTTTGAGGCCAGACCGTATTGAAAGCATTTGCACACAACAAAATAAATGTGACCCAAAAATTGAATTTTGCGTTTAGAAGCGTGAAAGACATTTTGGGAGAAGTAGAAAATGGTTACCAGCATTTTCTTCTTTTCCCAAAATATTTTAAGAAGGCTTTCTACAAAGGATCGCTGAAATTCGGGATTGTATAATAAAGGATTTAGAGGAGCTGAATAATAGAATGAGAGCATAGCAAAATCGGCAATAACTGTGTCATTCGGGTTTGTCGAACCGAATATACCGGTACTCGAACTCCGGAATTAATCCTTTGCCAAACAATCCGGTGTTTCAATGACTATGGGAAAAAAACGTTTGGAAAACGTTGTGGAAAAAGGAGAAAATGCTGGTAACCATTTTCTGCTTTTCTCACAATGTTTTATACCCTCATGAAAACAATATACCATAACTTGATCCACATTCAATATATTGTCGTTATGTGTATATCACAATGAAAGCAAGTGTTAAGTTCGAATCACTGCTACTCGAAAAATAAGTTTTCAGTGAAGTTATGACTGGTACAAAACAGATATTTACTGAGAATCGACGCCAACATTGTTGATCTCCCTTGACATATACACAACATCTGCAATGTGGCGACATGTCAGCTGGTACAGTTCATCTATTGGTGTAACCACAAGGTCGAAATACCGGACTTCAATCTGGCCTGTGTAATTAGCATCGTCTGCCTGAAAAATACAATGTAAAACTTCTTAATACTCTTAACTAATGAATTCCTTGCTTTAATAGTAAATGTCTGATAAGTGATCCAATGATTGGTTCTATGTTGTAATTATTTTAACAAAATTGCGGCTTGTTCTGTTGATTGACTGATTGATTGATTGATTGATAGTAGATAGTAAAATACCCTATCTGGCTCTTTTTGGACGCAAATCATAAAATGAGCCAGAACGCCCACCACAACTAACCACCCAAATAATTTCTTAATCAGCACACATAAATTTCTTAATCGACTAACATAAATTTCTTAATCAAACACACATAAATTTCTTAATCGACTAACTAGTTAACCAGACAAACCAACTAACTAGTTAACCACAAATCTAAGGCTAACTTAAATTTCAAAAAAATTTTTTTTTTATTTTTGAAACTTTTTTTGTCACGAAAATTTTTGATAAACAATTATATTCAGAATTAAAACAACATAATGGAAAACTATTTAGGAATTACAATTAATAATGATCTAAACAAATTATTCAGTAATCATGGACTGGATTTGCTACGTAAATATTATTTATTGAATGGGGAAACTCCTCAACAAGCATTTGCAAGGGCCAGCGTAGCTTATAGTAAAGGTGATTTAGAATTTGCGCAGAGAATATATAATTACGTATCTTCTCGTAAATTTATGTTTTCTTCTCCTATATTGAGTAATGCTCCACTACCAGATACAAAAGGGCAAAAAAGTCAACCAATTTCCTGTTTTTTGAGTTACGTTCCTGACAAGATAGAGGGTATCATTGATCATCTAAGTGACACATGTTGGTTTACAGTAGTAGGAGGAGGAATAGGAGCAGACTGGAGTTCAATTAGATCATCTGATGGTAAATCACCTGGGCCAATTGCATTTTTAACACCTATCAATGCAGCAATAAACTCATATAAACAGGGAAAAACAAGAAAAGGGAGTTATGCTGCATATTTAGATGTTACACACCCAGAAATAACCGAATTTATCTCAATGAGGATACCAAAAGGTGGAGATATTAATAGAAAAAATTTAAATCTATTTAATGCTATAAATATCACTGATGGCTTCATGAGAGCGGTTAAAAATGGTACAAATTATGACCTTATAGATCCAAAAACAAAGGCCAGAACTCCAACAACTGCCAGGAGAATATGGGAAACCATTCTTGAATCCAGAAGTAGAATAGGAACACCATATTTAAATTTTATTGATACTATAAATACAGGTCTACCTCAAGCAATGAAAGACCAGGGATTAAAAATCCATGGAAGTAATTTATGTAATGAGATTCATTTACCTACTGACAAAACTACAGATGCTGTATGTTGTATATCATCCGTAAACGTTGAGTATTACAGAGAATGGGATGAGCAATTTATAAGAGATATTGTAAGATTTCTAGATAATGTATTAGATGTATTTAACTCAAATGCTCCAGACAATATTAAGAAAGCAAAGAAAGGTGCAATAAGAGATAGACCATTAGGCTTAGGAGTGATGGGATTAGGATCTTTTTTTCAAGAAGAAGGTATTCCATTTGAATCAGATGAGGCAAAGAAACTTAACATTGAAATATTTAAGAGAATGAAAGAATATGCATTAAAAGAAACCGAACAACTGGCAAAAGAAAGAGGTGAATGCCCTTCAATGAAAGGCACAGGAAGGAGAAATTCTCATTTACTAGCTGTTGCCCCAACATCTAACAGTTCATTAATTATTAATTGCTCGGCTTCTATTGAACCAAATATAGCGAATGCATATACATTAAAAACAAGAGCTGGAACATTTCTGTGGAAAAATAGATATTTAGAAAATGAACTAGAAAAGATCAACCTCAATAACAAAGAGACTTGGGATTCCATAATAAAAAACAAAGGTTCAGTAAGTCATTTACCGTTGTCTGATGAGACAAAGAAAGTTTATAAAACAGCTAAGGAAATAGATCAGTTAAAAATTATAGAATACGCCGCAGACAGACAGAAATATATATGCCAGGGGCAATCATTAAATGTATTCATAAGCGCAGCCGCCACAAAAAAAAGGGAAGTCCATGAGATCCATTACAAAGCTTGGGAAATGGGATGTAAAGGATTATATTACTATAGAGGAGAAGCTGTAGACAAGGCCGAAGATATCTCTACATCTTGTTCCAGATGTGTAGCGTAATTATTAAATTGTTAAAATAACAATTTAGTAATTTATATAGTAGTGTGGTAGAAAATGTGGGATTTGGAGATTTGTGCAAGGATAACTTTATTTTTTAAAGTTATATCTTATAATGCCCCCAAGCTAATGTGTCAATCTTGTTCTCCAAGACAAACCTTTCATCATCACTTGATCTTAACGCTTTTTTGTTTAACTCTTCAGTATGCATATCATGACCCCTACTTCTTAAAACAGTCATCTTTCTATACTGATCCTTTTCTGTAAGCAAACACTCTTTGTAATTATCAAAATTTATCTCTTTCTTGATAACCGCTTTTTTTAACACCTTTACATCTTTTATCTTCCTTACCATCTAAAGTTTCATAAGCATACATTTTTGCTCCTAAACCAACAAATTCATTCATAATCTCACCACCTAACTCATCTTTAAACTTTCAAACTACTCTTGCATTACAATCATTTTTTAAGAAATGATCTTTAGGATAATTACTTGTATCAAACATTTCAGGTACATCTTTTTCCATATCCTTATACAAATTTTTAGTTTCTATTTCAAGAATAAAACTATCTGTATCAGTATAACACATTCTAACCTTTTCACCATACTTAGCTTTAAAATAGTTATAATAAGTTTTTTGCATGTGTGTTTTACTAATGTCTAAGATGCTTAATCCTGAGTAAATAGGTTTAATATATTTTAAATCAGTCTTTTTCATGTGTACCGCTGTTAGGTTTTCATCGAATATTGTTGTGTGACTATAGTTTGGTTTTGCTACCAATTTCCTATAACGCTCCTCACTAGAAACCAGGTGTATCGTTACTCTATTTCTCAGGTTTTCCATAGTCTTACCAAAGACTGAATTATTCATCAACTTAAAAAAATCTTTTTCAAAATTATTTTTTGCTGCTTTTCTTAGTTCGATGTTTGTATTAATGTATGACTTAAGCCATGCACTTTCCTCTAACTTAATTCCTCAATGTATTTTAGTGATCTTTAAACCTAAATCAACACATGTTTTTAAAGCTTCATGATGAATAACATAATTCTTTTTATTATTTAAGTTTGGAATAAGTTTTTCTACTTTTTCTATCTTTAAACGTTCGGGTGCTAAAGGAAAGTCATTGCGTAATTCATGTAATTCTTTAGGATATTCTAAATCTACTTCTAATATACATGGGATTTTTTGCCAAATTTCTAATTCTTTATTTTTCATCCATTTAAAACCATGTGTAGGAAGAGGATGACTCATTGCCCAAGGGTAAAGGCTGTTTGTATCTATATATAATAAATATTTTGATGATTTACTAGGATCATATAATTCACCCATATCCTCATTATTTGCTTTTACATATCTTTTGCTACACATACTAACACCTCCTTTAATACCTGATTCTACCATCAAAAGCATATCAGGATCAGATAAAAGCTCAAGGTTTACTTTTGTTATTTTCAATGCTGCATCCCAAGCTAAACCAGGAGCAGTATAATACCAACTAGGATCTAAGTCATAGTTTTCACAGCAAACATCTCTAAAGTTCTCAAAAACATCTGCTAAAAGCAATACATCTATTTTGTTGTAAAGTTCTAAGTAATCCTTAAACGTTTTCATATTAAAAGCTTTCCAAACCATTTGCGCATGAGCATAATCTTCATCTGTAATTCCTTCTTTGTTTAAACTAGAGTAAAATGCTTCTTTGGGTGGTAGTTTTTCTTCTTTAAGTTTATCAAATGAATCTAGGTACTCATAAGGAAAAACTCCTTTTCTCCTAACTAACAGTAGTTGTTCTTTAGTGAAATATTTTGCTAAAATTTTTAACTGACTTTCCTCTAAGTTGCTTGAAAGTTTATCCAAACTAGAACTCATAAACTTAAAGCTATCAAGGAATCTAATTTTATGGTTTATATTTTCTCCTACCCAAATGTCTTTACTAAAACTAATATATTTCTCTTCATTATTTGGAATACAGTCAATCTTTCCAACAGATTTACCAAGGCATTTAATAAAAAGATGAGCATCATATCCACTAATATTATGAAGGTACACAGGTGTGAAGTTAGGATTTTTAGCTTTTAGGTTGCATTTATTATGCGCAGCACCTCTATATTTACCTGTAAAATGACAATGATCCCTTACTCTATAATTAGCACGATTAAATTTTCCACCACAAATCCAGCAGTGTGTTTGTTGTGTATGTTTTATTTTTTCCTCTATTGTTATTTCAATAGGTTTTGGGTTTTGGTGGTACCGTTGATGAATTTCTTGTATATCATCTTTTAACCGGTTTATAAAAACTTTCTCAGCAATTTGTCCAACATAACTTCTTTCTATAGGAGCACACACAGTATCATCAAAACATTTTATAATATAGGAAAAGCTGCAAGGTACATGCTTTTGACGTTGTATAGTATAACTTTTTTCTGGGTTTGGTTGGCATGTGTGTATTGGTTCTAAAACACTTTCAAAATCAGCGTATACAGCAAAGGGAACCCGAAGTTTTCTAGCATGGTTTTCAAAAGCTAACATGGTACCTGGTTTTGGCATTTCTAAAGTAATAGGTTCATGTTCATTACAGTATTGTTTATGTTTTTCCAAAAGTTCTTTACTACCAAAATGATTCATACATCGTTTGCAATATTCCATACCACCATTGTTACTTACTTGTTTTCTCATTAAACCACTAAATTTTTTTATGAGGGCATAGTGCATGTTTTCCTCATCTTTAATAAAAAGAAAGTCAATATGATTACTTTTTTCATCTTTTGTAATTCTTAAAGGATAAAATTTACAATCATTGGTATACCCATACACATTTACACTAATTTCTGAATTTTGTTTTTCAAACTTATCTATATCTTTAAACGAAACAGGATACTTTATTCCCTCCATGTTTAAACTACTTTCCTTTGCTTGTAAATCCTTGTCAACTCTCTCTGCATTATGCTCTTTAGGATTTAGCGATCTTAAAACACACCATAGAAAGCATTTGTCATCTTTTTTTTTTTATATTGATAACTGCTTTTGTGTTAGCAATCCATTTTGGTAAAGGTAAGTGGCCATTAGCTCTTAAAGGAACATAAGCAGCTGTATGTAGTTCTAATCGCACTATACTTCCAAATGTCCAACCACTACCTTCTCTTTGAAAATTAGCTAAATTTTCTAAAACTTCATCTATCATTTTATTCAACAAATCCTCTACTTCTCCTCTGTTTAAATTTAAATGTTGATTACGGAAAGCACGTTCAACAGGACCTTGGTCAAGATTTGTCATTAACCATAATTTACACCTAAGTACAAGTTTTACCTTTGTTTGTAAATTATTTTGAAGAGTATTTATAAAAGGCATCCACGTTTCTGCGAAAAATCTTTGTGGGTTATAGCCTTCGATACCCTCTATAACATGTTGAGTAGCATACCCTCTAAATGCGGATTGAACAGCTCTAATCTCAAACGGCTGCCTTGGAGGGTAATTTTCTCTAACATGTTCAACAATTTCATCTAACACTTGTGGTATTTGTGTTGTCTCCACATTACCGGTTAACCAATTAGTAAAATCATTTATTCCTCTTTGTATGAATCCTGGTACGACAGCTGAGGCTAGTCGTCTTGTTCCAGAGTAAACATTAGACGCAGTTCGTCTTGCTCCTGAGTAAACATTAGACGCAACGCGTCTACCCATGTTCATATATCTATTAAACAAACTCATTTTTATATAACAGATATAATTTTTTAAGCAATTACAATTTTTCCGATTTGTTTCAAAAAATTTTATTATAACAACAATGTCATAATAAAATTACTGAATGCAAATCTTATATTTATTTTTCCAAACCCTTCCATTCCAGTTCACAATTGTTTGAGGACAATGATCTATAAATTTACCCGCTTTATAAATTGATGGAAAGGTTTTTATTTCACCAGTTTCAACATCCTCTAAACTAACTTCTTTAGGACTATGCATAATAGTTTTTAATCTATCAAACCTAGGGTCCTTACTTATTTCTTTTTCAGGCAACTTGGGGGACTCCTCTGGTAACAATCCATGTTCTTTCACCAACTTAACTAACCGCTCTTTATCCCAGTAAGAGCAGAAATTTATATTATTTTCTTTAAGAATTTTTTTTAAATCTGTAGTCTTTATCATTTTTATATAGGGAAAAAATATCTTAATACACTACACTCATTTTATTTCCATCAGACTGGAAGTTAATTAACCTATCACTAATAATAACAGCATATGACTCTGTGCCTGCAGGTACATTTGCACCGAAATTTGCCTTAATTTGGATATCAGTAACAGAATATTTTAACTTTTCACTCTGCTTGGAAACATCAAACAGAAACAAAGGATAAAGGGATTTGTACTCTGAAGGGATAAAGTTAGGATTTGATACCAAGCCATCCATTTGGTAAAACTTAGATCTAAATAATGCAGCGTCACCATAAGCTCTACTAAGTTGTTGTTTAGCAAATGAAAGACTGTAGTCAACCCCTAGTGGAGTTCAACATAACATAAATATTATTAACGTTTACATTGTCAAATATGGCTGGATTTTGCTCTTGATTACCAATTTTATCAGTCTGAAAGCCTACAATGATAAAACGTGGCACCTCAGGAGATGATTTAACTGAAAGTCTCCAAGTAAATGTTGTTGACTGAGGAACTGAAATGGAGTCGCATTGTAGCATTCTGTAACCAACTGGAAATTTTTCTTTTTTCTCAATAAGCCTATAAAGTTCCATCTTCTCCTTATCCACGGGTAGCACGTGAGGCATAAACCATGATATTTTATTCAAAGTAATTTTACCAGCATCTACACCCGCAGCTTTAAAAATCGCATCTTCATCATCATTCCCTGTCAAGTTGAGAGTTTGCTTCATTCCATACAATATTTTATTATAATCTTCACAAAAACCAAATATATGTTTTAATGGAACTCTAAAGCTAAATGTTCCTTTTGGATCGGAACCAGCAATGATGTATAGTTTTCTTGCATTAAAACCTGTGTTTTGAGCACCTGCTAAAGTTGTTGTATCCTTATACCAACATTGGTTTAGCCCCTGTGATTTAGAAAAATCATCCGGATATTTTAACAACCCAAGCATTGTAGTAGCTTGACCAGGATGTGTTAAGGATTCAATATCCATACCCGAAAGTTGATACCTAATATTTTTAAACAGGTACATCATGCCGTTGTTTGTTAGAGAAGCGACTTCAGCATTTGCGTAAGCTGTTGCATTAACTTTTGTAAAACGACCTTCTATAAGTAAATAGCTCTCACTAGGATGTGTGAAAATATCTTGAGTTTCAATGTTAATCCTAATATCTCCTCCTGAGTTGTTGAGATTAGCACCTGTGATCGGTTCATACTCATGGTATTCATACTAATCAATACTATTATCTTTTAAAATTGGTTCTGTGATTTTTAAAAAGTCCATTTTATTATTGCAATTATAATTTTTAAATAAAAATTATAATTGTATACTTTACTCTAACCAAAGCTGTGCGAAAGACTTATTTTCATCATTAACAAACACACCTTTAAGTTTAATGCTTTTTGCAGTATCTATTTTAGTTTTAGGATAAACTCTATTACCGTATACAAGTGTTATTTGGGGTATATTCCACTCTTGTAAACATTCATTCACCTTTTCCTCAATCTCTTTCATTGCAATTACTTCTTCAGGAGATAACTTCACAATGGCTTTTTTATAACCATATTTTGCGTTATTAATTTCAAGGATTTCACAGTCTTCTCATTTTAACAATACACCTACTATAGTAATAGAACTAGTATTGTATTTTTTATAATCTACACGATTAAATTTTAATTTTAACATCTTCTTTTTTAAGCAATGTTTTTTTCCTTAACTTAATTTTTATTTTTTCTTCATACTACTTTAATGCCTGCTCCACTGTTTAATTTTTTAACTAAAACTTGAATAGCAATAGCACTTCCTTCTATTAAGGTATTAATGTCTTGCGTTTTAGGTGTATCAGCGGGTTTAGGTGGTGTGCTATATTTTTGTAAAATTTTCTTTGATTTTGGTGTCAAAGCTTTTGTAACTAATTTTTTCCCTGTTTCTACAGCAGCACTTTTTCCAACCTCTAAAGCTTTCTTTGCCCCTTCCTTAGCTACACTCTTTCCCACATCAAGGGCAGAAGATGTAATTTGTTTAGCTGCGCTACTTGTAAAAAGCCTCGCTAAAAAGTTAGCAATGCTGTCAAAGATTCCGGTACCACCATATGAATATTTTCTTTTAAATCCGTGTTTTTTAGTGACAATCATTTTTTATAGTATAGACATTAAATTTTTATAAGCGCTTGAATTTAAAACACCTTGTCTTTTTAATTCATCACAAATGCTCACCAACTCGTTTTTTACACCTGTGTTACCTGCTTCTTTACTTGCCATCAACAGGTCTAGTCTTTTTATTAATGCGTTAGGGTCAGACGGGATAACAACGATACCCTTTCCTTCATAATATCTTCTTTTTTTCCAAATATCACTAAGTATATTGACCCATTTTGGACCTCCAGAAGCTTTAGGATATGGATCACTCGGATTGTTATTTCGATGAAGAGTGTTGGTTTTATACATCAACTCTATATTTTTTAAAATCTCCAGCAGTATAATTTACAGGATATTTATCCATGATTAACTCCCATAAACCAGGGGTACCCTCATATTCTTTACTATCAACAATAATATTGTCGTCTTTAATATCAATTGGTTTGTTGCCAATATAATACTTACCCTTTCTAGCATATATTCTAAACGTTTTATCATTATCAGTATTAGTAGCAAAATCTCCTAAATAATTTTTTGCTATGTCCCCCGTAAATATTGGATATCCTTCTTCTGATGAAAAGGTTGGAAGCTTAATAGCTTGCGGCAACTGTTCGATACCCTCTTTAATAGGTCTAAGTCCCTCAGTAATCTCCCTTGCTACAGTTTTTTGTGCTTCTGTAATATCCTTTGTTGTAGCTTTTTGTGTTTCTGTAATAGGTTTAAAAAACTTTGACAGATCTGTTTGTAATTCTTGTTCACCTGTTCTCTCTGCTAGTAGATTATCCCGAATCTTCTGTTTTGTTTCAAGATACTCCTTTACAATTAAGTCCCTTTTTGCAGGATCAGTGATTTTTAAAAAAGACATTTTTTTAATTACTAAAATAATTTTTTATCCTAGTCTTTATCCCAGTTTTTAACATAATTTTTTAACGCGTTTCATAACTGAAGCTGCATGAAAACTTTATTTTTGGTCTTTTAATATCCAAGCGGCCCACCATGATTTTTCTCAACCAACCTCCGAAAGGACTCCCTTTGCTCACGCCTCCCTCTCTAAATTAAACTTTCTTCATTTTCGGTAGATATCTTTTTCTTAGTTTTTGTTCTTATTTCATCCTTCATTTTCTTATACTTCTCTTGTTCTTCCATGAAATGTTTAAACTCTTCATCTGATATATGATTGTCAACTAAAGCTTTAGATATACGTGAAGCAATTGTATCAAGCTTAGCATCAGCTATCATCCGAATCTTTTGATGTTTTTCTCCTTTTGTTTTTGAATTCCTTACTACATACTTACCTACCATTGACAGTAATCCAGTTGTTGCACTTGTAATTTCTAAACCTAATGCTATTGGTACCGCTACAACTGTACCCAATAATATGGCTCTCCCAACACCAGAAGCCATTGTTAACCCGATCAATGCTGTATCAATACTATCAACAATTCTTGCGGCTCTAAAATATTTCTTAGCTAAGGCTTCTCTTTTTTGAATTTCGTTCTCAAGAAACTTTTGTACTTCGGATATCTTTTGTAAACGGTAGGAATGTCCTTTGTCATCCCCTATTGTGCGCATCTCAATAGGTGGAGCGCTTGCAGTATTTCTTTCTTGGGGTAGTGGAGGATAAACTTTATTAGGATGTTCTTGATCTGTATCTGCCATTTTTTATTAAAATGATAATTTTTTATATCAAGATTGTAGATATTTTAGATAGCAGAATAACTCACCCTCAGGTATTTTAATTGGGTTTTGTGAGAAATTATAAATGTAGACTAAGATATCATTAGTCTCATTATCAAGATGTATTCCATTAAGAATGGTTAAACTACCTTTCCATTTATTACTAACAGATACCACTACAACTCCTCGTGTAGTTATATAACCAAATCCTAGCGAAAGTCTCATACCATCACGAGGATGAATCTTGATATCTACTTGTGAGTATATTTTCCATTTTAAAGGATCTTGCTTTAAGGGAGGATATCTTACTCCATCTAAATGAGGTTTCCAAAATATAGTTTTATGTTGATTAGTAATATTAGGTTTTATACCAAATTTGTGTACATTCATCTTTTATTTTTGTTATAAATAATATTTAAATATTATTATTTATAACATTACAATATAGCTCCTAAGATAGGTATATTAGCAAATGGGCTATTAGGCCCAAGTAAAAGTCCTTTTCCATCATAAATTTTTCCTCCTTGCTTTAAATACAAACCATCACCAGCAGACTCTAATCCTGTACCTTTGTATGGTTTTAAGTATAATCCAGAACCATCAGTTTCCACTTGACAAACACATCCACCTTTTTTAAGATAAAGACCTGACCCCATTGCTTTTTGTACCCCTGTTTGAGCTAATCCAGAGAGAGCACCAACACCTAAAGCTGGTAAAACGGTTTTTGCTAACATCGGTAAAGCTCGAGCAGCTAACCCAGCTAACATTCCAAGAAAACCTCCCTCTATTTTCATATTATGTTTAAGTTGTTTTGCAGACATTTTAATAGTTATACCTTTACCACCTTCATAGGCTTTAGCTATTTTCTTTGCTTGTGAATTGGTTAATGCTAAAACATCATTACCTTGTAGATCTTCATGACCTAAACGAATACTTACTGGGCAACCAGCTTTAACAGCATGTTGAAGCTTTTCCTTTTGCCCTTCCGATATATTTACTTTAACATTAGTGTAATTTGTCATTTTTACATATAATTCTTTTTTTATTTTATCTCGCTTCTCTAATATGAAACCTAATTGTTAAATTTTCGCCTCTAAGATTTAGTAAATTGCCATCTTGGTCTGTAATATTTACCTCTAAGCTATGTATTTCATGTAATGTTATTGGTAAGTATACTAAATTAAGAGGCGACTCAATTATCTTATATCCAAGTGCAACATCTGGGAAAAAAGAGTAAATAGTGTTTTTTGTTGAACCATTAACATAACTTCCTGAAATAATATCTATGTTAACAAGCAAACTATTTATACTAAGAATGTTGACTACATTCTCTGACTCGTAAAATCCTTGTGTATATTTAGCGTGAGTAAATCTTAATACTTTGGCAGTAGAGTTAGGTTGATTAAAATCTACTTGATAACCATCTTCTAGAGTAAGAACAGACTTTAGGGTATTGGTGTTTGCAGAAATGTTAATATAATACCCTTCATTAACTTCATCGTAATGACCCTTTTTTCTCATTTCCTGGTGAATGGTATCATTAATGTCAACAAGGTCATAACTTCCTTCAGGTATTTTTATTTTAATCCATGAAGTACCATTGTCTGGAGAATAAACGAATATGTTGTTTGTTGCATCAATGTTTGGAAAAGAGTAGTAAGTTTCAAGGTTTACTAAAGCTATTTCATATTTTTTATCCTTTTCCAGCTGAATAGGAGGATTAAACCTTGTTCTAAAACGTGTTTTGTTGTCGCTTACTATGATTTGAAATGATGTTTTGTGTTCCGTATTTTTTACAATTTGTTCTAAAAGATCTTCCATTTTTAAAAAAGTAAAAATATTATTTAGTTGGGTAAATAATCTTTTTTATACTGACTTAGGTATGTAAAAGTTGTCAAAACCGTTTCTATACTTCCCATCATGTTTTTTACTGGTTAGATCAATGATAGCAAAACCGTGCGGTCTTTCCCATACCCTTTTACAAAATTCCCTAAATTCATCCTTTGACATATCATCACCTACATGATCACTATAAATATGGTTAATGTTTTTTAGGTCTTGCCGGAAAAGACAAATAAAATTAGCGTTTTCTCTAATAGTTTGCCTTGGTAGCCTGAAATAATTCTGTGAAAGGTAAAAGCAGTCAATATTACTATGTCTTCCACGTATATAGTAACACTCACATTTGCTTTGCTTTTCTAAAAGTAAATCATCAAAAATCATTAAATTTTTATTTCCTGGGTTTAACTCTCTCGGATCAGGCACATCACTCGCATTTTCAAAAAAGTTACAACTTTTATCCGATTTGTTTTTAAACGACTTCATCCATTCCTCAATTAAAGCTATAGGGGAAACATATGCATCCTGTATTTCATCTCGCACGTTAAACAACTTTAAGATATATTCTTTTGGTAGTTTTTCTTCAAAAGCCTTTTTTGGTATTCGGTATTCTGGTTGAAAAAGACTTTTTCCAAAAACACTTAAACCATTGTAGTCGAGCCATCCCGGTCTAAGTAAAAGGTTTAACAATAGAGTAGTTTTACTATATCCTGATTTTCCTCTAATTAAAACTCTGATACTTTTTGGTAAAAGGCTGTGATTAAATCTCTTTGATACTATTTCATTCCATGATAAGTTTACAATATCCATTTTATATAACTTTTTTAATTTTTATATATAAAAAAATGTATTGTGTTAAATGTAAAAAACATACTGATACATGCGATATAGAATATGCTGTTGCTGAAAATGGAAGAAATATGAAACGGGGAAAATGTGTAGTTTGTGGAATAACTGAAAGTCAGTTTGTTAGGGAGACAAAGGGTGGATCATTGCTAAATAAAGCTATAAATAATTTACCTTTTGAAATGCATCTCCCTGGTCACAATTTCACAGGCCCCGGCACTAAATTAAAGAAAAGACTCAATCCAGATTTAACACCAAAGAAATGGAGCAAACCAATAAATCGTGTTGATAAAGCTGCTTACCATCATGATGTTTGCTATCTTCAGCATAATGATACTGCCACAAGAAACGCGGTGTGTGATAAAAATATGTTAACAGAGTTAGAAGGTATTTTTAATCCTACTATTAGAGAAAAAATGGAAAGGGGGTTGGTAAGTAAACTCATTGGAACAAAGAGGAAATTTGGAATGGGAGTTAAAAAAAAAATTTCGGTATGATAAATTTATCGGAAGAATTACATAAACCTGTAAAAAGAAAATTTAATAAAAGGAGAGTTAGAGTAAACGGTATAGATAAAATATGGGCTGCGGATTTAGTAGACATACGAGCATTTTCTAAGTTTAATCGTGGTGTAAAATACCTTCTCGCTGTCATTGACATCTTTTCTCAATACGGATGGTTGATACCATTAAAAGACAAAACTGGAAAATCTGTTGCTATAGCACTAAAGAGTATTTTTTAGGAGAGAAAACCTGAAAAAATGTGGGTGGATAAGGGTAAAGAGTTTTATAACAAAGATGTAAAAGACTTGGTTGAATTGTATTCCACTGAAAATGAGGAAAAATCAAGTGTGGTTGAGAGATGGATTAGAACAATGAAAGAAAAAATGTGGGAGTTTTTTTCTGCTAACTCCACAAACGTTTACATCAATGTGTTACCAGATCTCGTTAAAGAATATAATAACACAAGACATTCATCTACTAAGATTACTCCAGTAAATGCTAGTAAAAAAGAAAATGAAACCAAAGTTTGGAGAAATCTTTACCCTGATTATCTTGAAATAAAAGATATAAAACCTAAGTTTTCTGTTGGAGACAAAGTAAGGATAACTAAAAAGAAAAAGACTTTTGAGAAAGGTTATACAACAAGATGGACTGAGGAGGTTTTTACAGTTTCTGAAGTAAAACATACATCACCTGTAACATATAAAATTAAAGATCTTAATGCAGAAGAAATACAAGGTACCTTTTATGAACCTGAACTGCAGAAAACCAGTCAACAGCTGTATAGGATAGAAAAGGTTATTAAGAAAGGAAAAAAGAAATCTCTTGTAAAGTGGAAAGGTTATTCTGACGAATTTAATTCGTGGGTTGATAACAAAGACATTAGAAATATTTAACTATAAAAAATGTTAGATATTTCAATTGAAAACATAATTTTACCAAATAAACCGTTGAGCAATTTCGAGTTAGAAGATGCTGCAAAAAGATTAAAGATTCCTTCTTTTAGGGGAGTTTTTTTACTAGATACGTTACCCAAAAAACCAAATAAAAAAGAATGTGGTATAGTAAACTTTGATAAAAGTGGTGGACCTGGTACGCATTGGGTTGCTTGGTATAAAAACGGTAAAACTAAAATTTATTTTGATAGTTATGGTATACAACCACCTAATGAAATTCGAGAGTACCTAAAAAGTCCAATACAGTACAATTCTGATCAATTACAACAAGTTGGGCAAGTATTTTGCGGACATTTATGTTTATACATTCTAAAAGAGTTAAGCTCGGGTAAAAAGTTTCAAAATGTTTTAAATAAACTTTTTTAGCAATATAAAAAATGCCAGTTGACAAATTCGGACGGATGAAAGATGATAAAACAAGTGGTGATGGTGTGTCACTCGCTTACATAAATAATAATTTTTTACGTAAAGATGGAACAACTGTTGTTTCTGGTTCTATAGACATGAATTGTAATACATTAACGAGGGTTAGTAATCCAGTAAATCCTCAAGACATTGCTACAAAACATTATGTTGATGAAAATTCTGGGGGGCTATTAAAAGAAAATGGCGGATACCAAGCCCTTGGATTTATAAATATGGGTTTCAATGAAATAAGAAATGTTAAGGAGCCTACAGAACCTAATGAAGCTGCTACTAAAAAATATGTGGATAGGAGTGGTAAAGCAATAGTAGAGAACCAAGACGGCACTTTTTCCGCTATTGCAAATATAGATATGAAAGGATATAGTTTAACTAATGTTTTGGATCCCGCAGATGCCCAAGATGCAGCAACTAAAAGATATGTAGACAGCGCAAATAAAGCTTTTGTTTATGGAGCTGGTAGGTATATGGCAGTTTCTGACGTTTCTATGAGAGGACGAAGGATTAACAATGTTGGAAGCCCTTTAGAAAATGATCAAGCTGTAAATAAGTTTTACGTAGATACAGTAGTTCAGGTGGCTACTGCGGGTGAAAAAGCTTTAACAAAAAAACAAGATGGATCTTTTTCAATGGCTGGGAAATTAGATATGAATGATAACCCGATTACTGGGTTACCAAATCCTATATCCCGTGATGCTGCTGCTAATAAAAATTATGTTGATAATGGTGGAGCTATCGTAAAAAATCCAAATGGAAGTTTCACGGTGGTGGCTGACATAGATCTTCAAGGTTTTTCTATAAAAAACGCTGCAACCCCGGTAGAAGAGAGAGATTTAGCAACAAAATCCTACGTGGATAAAAAAGTATCCCTTCCTTCTCTCATAGGCCCTAAACCTATTATAACTGTGTGGGCTGAAGAACAAGGGGGAATTGTAGATGGTAATTATGAGTTCTCATTTGGTAATGGTAATTCAGGTCGCAACCATCGTTTAGGAGGTTACTGCATGAGTGCATCAGGTAGAATTATAAGAGGAAGTTTAACGATTGTTAAAGATAACTATAACGCACTAGAAGAGGTACAAGTTAATATTGCGGTAAGCGGAATAGAGCAGGTTGGGTACTCTATTATTAAAAGAGAGGGTGAAATTTGTAGCTGCACGGTTTTTCCAAGGGCGTTGGAGGTAAAGCAATGCGACATCGTAAACTTTGTTTCAAAAACAACCGACCGTGATGTAATACATTCTTACATATCTATTTTGGTAGAGTTAGACTTGTAAAAATATAACTTCTCTTTGGAAGTTAGATTTTTGTGGTTGAAAAAATAGATATATTATGAAGCAATTGGTATTTTTCTTCTTATGGTTGTTGTGTGTTTACATATTGGACATTCATCTGATTCATATAGGTCTATACATTCGTTACAGATTGGTATGTGACCACAGTTGCAAAATAAGATGTTTGGTTTATTTGTGGTACAGATTATGCATGAGTCTATTTGGAAACATTTTGTGTCGTTGGCTGGTGAAAAGGCATCTGCTATCTCTGCGACTGCTTTGTTAATTATGTGTTGGTTATATTCTCTCAATGATTTTCTATGTGGTGAATATGTACCATTTACTACATTTTCACCATATTGTCCAAAATCTACTTCTTTGCATGTATCACAGCTATCGCAGTTGCATGTTCTAGGTTGGTCTAATGGAATGGTTGTAATTATAAAATTGTATATTCCTCCTGATTGTATTGTTTCTGTGATAAAATCATCTTCAATAGCAAGTAATGTGTCCATTGATTTGAATATGCGATATCTGGAAGAGAAATTATTTAATTCTTGGGTGGTAATTATATTTAAATGCTGTTCATGTTGAAACCATAAACACGCTATAACATTCTCGTATTTAACTCTTATTTTTGATAAGCAGTAATTACATTAGTGGTTTAATATCTTCTATTGATTTTATATAACTTTTTGAAAATATAGGTGATAGAGCAATACACTCCCTTCCTTTCCATAATTTTGATTCCTCTCTTTCTGCTGGAGTGAATATCAGTTTTTAGATAGGTGGTTATCTAGGATAGAACCAAATGTGGAAAGAAAGTGTTTTACGCTTAATTGCGGTTGGGGTTGTGGTTTTGATTTCCTTAAACATAGTTTAGGTATATGTTTATTACTTGTTGATTTTATCATATCCATACTTGTGATATGATACATTATTTGCTTAGAAATTTTATGAAAAAATCAAAAAATTTTTGGTTTGATGTATGATTGTGGTTGAAATGAAAAAATTTTCGAGACAAAAAAAGTTTCAAAAATAAAAATAAATTTTTTTTTTTGAAATTTAAGTTAGCCTTAGATTTGTGGTTAACTAGTTAGTTGGTTTGTCTGGTTAACTAGTTAGTCGATTAAGAAATTTATGTGTGTTTGATTAAGAAATTTATGTGTGCTGATTAAGAAATTATTTGGGTGGTTAGTTGTGGTGGGCGTTCTGGCTCATTTTATGATTTGCGTCCAAAAAGAGCCAGATAGGGTATTTCACTATCTACTATTGATTGACTGACTGACTGACTGATTGATTGATTGATTGATTGATTGATTGATTGATTGATTAAATGGTGTTTTACGCCGCTGTCAACATTATTTTAGTTATATCACGTCGACAGCTCATATATTCATGTATTTCCTAGGTTTCACTAGTACTAGACTAGGGCTCTCAAGTGTCGTTCCCAAGGACACTCCCACGAAAGACCCAGTATATTCAGGTGGGGCTCCTGCAGCTTGTTCTGAGATATGATCTGATGCTATAAATGACTGATTGGTGGATGGAGAGAAATAAAGATTATTTTATGCATATTTTTACCAGGTAACTGTATATAGATATAAGCATGGATGAGCGAGCGGACGGACGGAAGGGCGGGCAGGTAGACAGACAGACAGACAGACAGATAGTACGGAATGCTAATTGGGCCACAATTTTTTCAACGCCAACTTCAAAGTACATCATGGCAAAACTCCATTCCAAAACAAGCAAACATAAATCAAACTATTACATTCGCACATAAAGAACAAAACAGCAATGACTTCAAACCTGAACATCCAAGTCCACGATCAAGGTATCGTTGCCACACGTGTCGTTATCTGTCGCCTGGTGAACGTTTACAGTTAAACTGTATGTCGTTAGACCGTTTGACATGGAACTCGAAAAGGCGCACTGGTCGGGTACGCTGTCACCCGTCAACTTCACTGAACCGTCAAAAACGTCAGGGAATGTAAAACTGAACTGGATCGTGGTGCCGTCACAAGTCACCAGAACTGTTGAATAGATATTAAAGTCATGCTCTGTAAGAAGTTGGTTTAATGCATCTGAAAAAGTATCGACCCATGTCAGCCTGCGCAGTCTGCGCAGGCTGACTTGGGTCGAAACTTTTTGCTGGTCGTAAATTTTCTGCGTGTCTAAGGACGCAATGGTTTGCTTCATTAACTTATGAAACTAATTCGCAACATGCGACCCAAAAAATATCTATGGAAAACGGGGCTTTTCAATAAGAATTTAGGCCTAAAAGCGAAATGTCGGCCAAAATGAATTGGCACTGTGGCAAATGAAGATACTTTTTCTTTACAAGTAATTTGCAACAGTTGTTGGCGCAGAAATATCTGAGTCGTGCTCTTTGAAATGGGGTTTAATACATCTGCAAAAAGGATCGATCAATGTCAGCCTAGGCAGTCCGGACAGGTACACGTATTCAGCCAGCCTCGGGCGATCCGTTGATCAAATCCCTCGGCTTTATTACGATGGATGCATTCGGCAAACCTAGGGTTATCCGTAGATCAAATCTCTCGGCTTTATTACGATGGATGCATTCGGCAAACCTAGGGTTATCCGTTGATCAAATCCCTCGGCTTTATTACGATGGATGCATTCGGCAAACCTAGGGTGATCCGTAGATCAAATCTCTCGGCTTTATAACGATGGATGCATTCGGCAAACCTAGGGTGATCCGTTGATCAAATCCTTCGGCTTTATTACGATGGATGCATTCGGCAAACCTAGGGTTATCCGTTGATCAAATCTCTCGGCTTTATTACGATGGATGCATTCGGCAAACCTAGGGTTATCCGTTGATCAAATCCCTCGGCTTTATTACGATGGATGTATTCGGCAAACCTAGGGTTATCCGTTGATCAAATCCCTCGGCTTTATTACGATGGATGCATTCGGCAAACCTAGGGTGATCCGTAGATCAAATCTCTCGGCTTTATTACGATGGATGCATTCGGCAAACCTAGGGTGATCCGTTGATCAAATCCCTCGGCTTTATTACGATGGATGCATTCGGCAAACCTAGGGTGATCCGTAGATCAAATCTCTCGGCTTTGTTACGATGGATGCATTCGGCAAACCTAGGGTTATCCGTTGACCAAATCCCTCGGCTTTATTACGATGGATGCATTCGGCAAACCTAGGGTGATCCGTAGATCAAATCTCTCGGCTTTGTTACGATGGATGCATTCGGCAAACCTAGGGTTATCCGTTGACCAAATCCCTCGGCTTTATTACGATGGATGCATTCGGCAAACCTAGGGTTATCCGTTGATCAAATCCCTCGGCTTTATTACGATGGATGCATTCGGCAAACCTAGGGTGATCCGTAGATCAAATCTCTCGGCTTTATTACGATGGATGCATTCGGCAAACCTAGGGTTATCCGTTGATCAAATCCCTCGGCTTTATTACGATGGATGTATTCGGCAAACCTAGGGTTATCCGTTGATCAAATCCCTCGGCTTTATTACGATGGATGCATTCGGCAAACCTAGGGTGATCCGTAGATCAAATCTCTCGGCTTTATTACGATGGATGTATTCGGCAAACCTAGGGTGATCCGTAGATCAAATCCCTCGGCTTTATTACGATGGATGTATTCGGCAAACCTAGGGTTATCCGTTGATCAAATCTCTCGGCTTTATTACGATGGATGCATTCAACAAACCTCGGGTGATCCGTAGATCAAATCCCTCGGTTTCATTACGATGGACACATTCAGCAAACCTCGGGTGATCTGTATATCAAATCCTTCGGCTTTATTACGATGGATGTACTCGGTAAACCTCGGGTGATTGGTAGATCAAATCCTTGGCCTTTAATACGATGGGTGCATTCGACAAACCTCGGGTGATCCGTATATCAATTCCCTCGGCTGTGTTACGGTGGGTAATATGCAACTACAAGATACATGTCTACGCCGGAAATAGACCGTTTTACTGTCCTTAATGTTTTAAGACTCACAAATACATGTTAAAAAAAACCACGAATCTAAATCTTTCTAAATACATTCCCATAGACTAACAGTTTGTAAAGTCATTTTTGAAATGTGGTTTATCAATTTTGTTGGCAGCTTTCATCGAAAAATCGATAGATGTGAATAACTTTATTTTGATAACACGTCACATGATCGTAATTATGGCGTGGCTTATGACAATCAGTTAGCAACGTCATCAACAACTATCCACGCAGGCTGACCTTGGTCGAAAGTTTTTGCTATTGGTAAATTTTCTTCCTGTCAAAGACAGTTCTACCTCATAATTTAGTCGATTTCTAGGAAAGGTTGGTCTAGCTTATGTGACGACTTCCTCGGTGAAGATGCATTTAACCCCCTTTTCCTAGATCACTGTCAATTTCATTGTGTGCCAACAGACTTTATGATTATGATATGGCCTGCAACACGCGAAAAGGGGCATTCGGACATTTGCGTAAAGTGTCGTCTCGGATCAGCCTGCGCAGTCCACGCAGGCTAATCCGAGACGACACTTTCCGTTTTTATGTAATTTTCTGTTTTGCGCAAGTCTATTGTAGCACAAAATCTAATGTAGTCGTAAAGTGCTGTCTCGGATTAGCCTGCGCGGACTGCGCAGGCTGATCCGAGACGACACTTTACATAAATGTCCGAGTTGTCCCTTTTCGCGTATTGCAGGCCATATAAGGATACATTTGACATTTATGCGCAGTGACACAACCATATTTAGCAAGTTAAGCATATTTCGAATAAGGTAAAGTAGAACTTCCGACTGTTGTTAAAAACTTGTAAAAGGGAATAATATGAGTCTTGGAGGAAGTTTCGTGATTGGTTTAATCGTAGAAAAATAACCACGAAACATTGTTACGAAGTAACTGTAACAGTGCTACAAAATGAAATAATTTTTACCTGACTCGCTGTCGCATTTGTCTCCATAGTAACCAAACGCGCATCCGCAAGTATCGTTTCCATTGTCCACGTAACAGACTCCACTGTTGTTGCAAGCCAATTCCGTTGTGCAGTTTGTACCTTAAAATAAGGATTGTGACGATGATAATATTATATTTCCAACAATACCTACAATGGTTCATTTAAAACATTAAAAACAAATAATTTTTGGGGACGGCTTGGATCAAGATCAGATTGCAAAGAACGTGCAGTACAGTTCTCAGACTGTACTGTCCCCTGTTTAGCCAAGCCTTGAGAGTAAAATTCGCTCTGCGTTTCAGCGAATTATTTTTTCAGCCGCCGAAAGAAATCCAATTTATAAAAGCCTTGCTCTAGGAAAAGTGGGTTCTAGCATTTCTGTGATGCATTAAACAGAGTAGGTCATTGCATAATTATAGATCCATCAAATCATCAACAGACTAAATACCAAGGTAGAACGGTCCTTGGACATCTAGAAACTTTTCAAGTAGCAAAAGGTTTCGTCCCATGTCAGCCTGCGCGGACTGCGCAGGCTGACATGGTACGATACTTTTTGCAAATGAATCGAGCTGTCTAAAGATCATTGCACATATATTTTGGCGCTGAAAGAGTTAACAGCTTGCCTCACTCCTGTCGACGTTTTTAGTCTTACAGCTGGACAGTTGAGTTAACAATGGGGCAAAAGCAGAATTTGCTCGTAAATAGCAATTTCTCTCTTTTCCACAATGAATCTGTGCGTATCCTGTATTAAGATCGACTGTCTTTATTTCATGAAAAAGGTTTAAAAGGCGGCTGCAGAAACTTTGGTTCAGAAGGTATTGAAAGGAAAAAAAAAAAAAAAGAGAAAAATGAAACAAGTTATGGTTCCATAGATGATGAGTTGTCAGACTTTTGGTTAGAATAATATTTGAACAAAATGATATTGAGTCCTAGATTAAACATCATGATATTTGATTACATATCATCCCGTTTTCAAAAAACGCCTTAGACTCATGATCATCAAATCTGTGACACCCAGATTACAGCATCACGCCTAACATACATTGCTGTCTGTTATCTATTTTTGTTTAATTGTCATGCAAAATAAACTTTATGTTATGTTATATTTTCATTTTATCAAATGTGCCACACCCTTGCAACAAAACACGTAAAAACGGGTTACAAAACATTTGGCCACCAATCTCGTGTTACCCAGGGTGACGAATTGCCATCTGCAAGCTATCAAAATCGTGATACTCAGGCCTTCTAGAAACTTTGCGATCAATCTTGTCAGACCCTTGCAACAAAATAACGTCCTGGGTGGATTTAATTCAGCTGATCTGAGCACTCTTTTTACTCCAAGCATGCGGATTCGTAATTAAGTGTAACGGCCTTAGCTGCTCTAGAGCAATCCAGAGCACTCCATCGTCCGAGGTGGTGGGGTCGGAGCAGTCACGTGACGGAAAGGCGAACAGTGTTCGAATGCGAAGAGTGCACAAGATAGTTTTTTTTGATATGGAAGTCTTGGCAAGACATCGGTGTGTATTGCAAGATAGTAATTTTTTACGTCATTAATTGAAATGATAGTTTCCTTTCACTTGATTTAGCTCGAAACTATGCCATTTGCTCGGTTTCACTTGATTTAGCGTGCTGCTCTGGTGCAGTCGGAATACTCTTAAAAAAATCGAATTAAGTCCACCCCTAATCACATGGCGACCTAACTAATGACACCTGGGTTACAAAACAAGCAGCTTGACGACCAAGCTCAAGACATCTTAGCTACAAAACAACGCCTTACGCCATCATACGTGTGACTTCGAAGTAGAAAAACAACACAATAAGCACTTCATTATCCAACTCGTGACACAACGCTTCAGACACCTGGTCATAAAAGTGATGACAGCCAGGCTATGAAGCAAGGACACGAAGTCGTGTCCATCAAAAACAGGTATGAAAATAACCCATTAGTCAGTTGGCCATCAAACTCGTTAAACCCAGTTACAAAGCAAAGTCTTAGACACTTGGCCGTCTAACGCGTGATACCCAGGTTACAAAGCAACATCACAGACACTTGGTCATCAAAATCGTGATACCGAGATCTCAGACAACGCAACATCTCAGACACCTGGTTATCAAACTCGTGATAATTAAGTTACAAAGCAACACCAAAGACACTTTGCCATCAAACTCGTGATACCTAAGTTACAAATCAACGTCATAGACACTTGGCCATCAAACTTGTGTTACCCTAGGCATTTGGCTGTCAAACTCATATTACCCAAGTTACAAGGCAGCATCTCAGACACTTGGCCATCAAAGTCCGCGCAGACTAACCCGAACCGACACTTTCCGTTTTTATGTAATTTTCTGTTTTGCGCAAGTCTACTGTAGCACAGAATCTAATGTAGTCGTAAAGTGCCGTCTCGGATTAGAGACGACACTTTACGCAAATGTCAGAATGCCCCTTTTCGCGTGTTTTTAGCCATATAGTAACCTTACCTGATATTATTTGACAGTTATACCCCTCGAACCCGCTGGCACACTGGCAATCGCCGCCCGACATCGTACATATCCCACCATTTTGACAATCATTTAACCGTCTGCAATCGTATGTTGCCTGGCCAACAACTGAAAAAAATCATGATTTGTCTGTAACTAACATTTTCATCCATGCAAACGACATTTTGTGTCCTGCAGCCAAACATTTTGAAAAACAGAGTGACAAAAGGCCGAGTCACTCACCTGCGAATTTTCACTTTGTCATAATATTTGACACCTATTCAGATATCAAACCTTTATGGTCTGCAACATGCGAAAAGGGACCTTGGACGTTTACGTAAGGTGTCGTCCCGGATCAGCCTGTGCATTCCACGTAGACTTATCCGAGACGACACTTTCCGTTCATATGCAATTTTCTTTTTTTTTTTGCAAGTGTACTGTATGGCAAAAACTGATTAAGTTGTAAAGTGCCGTCTCGGATTAGCCTGCTCAGGCCGATCCGAGACGACACTTTACGCAAATGTTCGAATGTCCCTTTTCGCGTGTTGAAGGCCATATTATGTTATCGTTGCATATTTCAAGGACTTTTGCTGTAAATTAGTTTCGAGAGGTAATAAGTTAAGATACAACGGTTATATTGTGTAAGGGATAGAAAATCACAAGGGATTTGTCCTCTTTTAAAACAACAACAGCGATTGCTTGGAAGGCCTCAAAGAAATGAAATACAATTTCTATCCGTAGTAATCTGCGCAGTCTTGCAGCCATCAGGGGCAACATTTGGCATGAAGATACAAGGATGATTATAGTTTCATAAAATAATCATAAAATGGATTAAAACTGGCTCAAAACTGCCTGAAAAACGAGTTAAGATATATCTTTAAAAGGATGGACTAAAATATCATGGGAAAACCAGACTATGCAGGTGATTCCAACTATTTTCGGCATGTCCCAATATGTTTTCAAAAAGTTTCACCACCAGGTCTGTATTCACCAACCAGTTTTCATATCAACTTCTTCTAATTGGCTAAACCAAATGGTCTAGCCAATCAGAAGTTGTGTTACTTTCAAATTTAGGAAATTCTTGAGAATCAGACTGAAATCGTTCTTAAGAATGGTTGGTAAATACTGACCCTAGGTAGTTAAATTACAGGATTGTTGATGAAAGTTATATCAGTGGGCTGCTTAGTACGGGTGGTTTCCAATACAAAACTGAGCCATGCTCTGTGAAAAGGGGTTTAATGCATCTACAAAAAGTATCGATCAAGGTCAGCCTGCGCAGTCCGCGCAGGCTGGCCTAGGTCGATACTTTTTACCATTGGTGGATTATATGCATGTCAACAGACCGTTTTACCCCCAGATTTAGCTGGTTGTTAAATAAAATGGATTGTGTATTGATCTACAATTACGTAATGACTTGCTTGGTATCATGCACACGGAGATGCATTAAGCCCTCTTCTGCCAGGGCGTGGATCATTAGTTCGACTGATTAATGCAGAACTTACCGAACTCAGTCAAGAGCAACGACAGGAGAAGAAGCAATAAATGTCGCATGTCCACTGTAGGTACTCCTAGGGAAAGAAAAACAATGACATAATTGATAAGGTCAGGTAGAATTGCGATAAAGAAAAAACAACGAAGTGTTGTCATAAAAGCGCCTTTTGTTTTAAGCAATTCACACATAAAACTTAAATTATTTCTACCATATTAGATAGAAACAACATACACATAAGTGATGATCTGGCAAAAGAAGGTTGAATGCATCTTCGTGATGTATGTTACAAAGCAAGTCATCACATAATTATGGATCCATAAAATCCATTTTGTCTAACAACTGACTGAATCGTGATTTAGAATGGTCCCTTGACATGCAGAACATTTACTAATAGTAAAGCGTTTCGACTCAGGTCAGAGTTCGCGCTGGCTGACCTTGGTCGATGCTTTTTGCGAGTGCATTAAAATCCGTTTCTATAGAGCATGGCTTATATATTCTTACGTTCACTTAAGGTGCCCCCTTTTTAATCATAATTACAGAAAAAAAGGCCAGGACCTTCAGAATGTGCAGTCTGATCTTGGATTCAAACCGTCCGCGACTTTATTCCACGTTATATAGCCAGGCAAGTAGTCGAAAGTGTCGATGTTTGAACGTACTCGTAGTAAAGCATTTGAACCATGCTCTGGCAAAAGGGGGCTTAATGCATCTCCGTAATCCATCATACCAAGAAAGCCATCACATACTTATGGATCCATAATAGCCATTTTTTTAAACAACCGACTCAATCATGAGGTAGACTGATCCTTTGACATGCAGAAAATCTACCAATAGCGAAAAGTTTCGGCCCAGGTCAGCCTGCGCGGACTGCGCAGGCTGACCTGGGTCGAAACTTTTCGCAGATGCATTAAGCCCCCTTTTCACAGAGCGCGGCTCATTTTATAAAGCTTGTTTGTCCTGTCGAACATGGTTAAAGCCTACAACGGCCACAGCTGCGTCTCAAAACGTGAATATTGTAAACCTACTTGTCTCTAAAGGTTAACCCTCAGGCCGCTAAGCGCGACTCAATGTCCTTTTGCGGACAGTGTAGATCAAGATCAGACTGCACAGAACGTGCAGTCTGATCTTTGATCTACACTGTCCGATATGGAGGTATCTTTTCCCAAATATTACCTCTGAAGTGGCAAAACTTGGGTTTATACTATTGGTTTAAATGTTTCATTTTACTTATTTGGCGGGATAAAGGTTAACCCCGTCCCGGGAAAACTTTTGAAAATATTAGAACAAGGAAAAAAACGCATATTCAACGAGCGAAATGCTTCTTTTCCATATCCAAGAATTCAGCTGCATGATATTCTTTTGATAAAAACGAGAGTAGTAATAGCGTAAACCTTGTCTTTGTATGGTCTATAATAGCAAATAATTTCTAAAATTGTTCGAAAAGATGGAGCAATTCTGACAGAAATTAGATAAATAACTTGCTTTTTTTCCTCAGAATTTTTTCATACAAATGATGTTTGCATTTTGCAACTGGTATACATGTATCCTAAAAGGAGCACTTTTTTGCTATGCTAGCACTTGCAGGCTCATTCGTCTCAAAACACAACAGTTTTAATTAGCATTTATGCCCAAATAGGCTCACATAACAGGGGCATTCGGACATTTGCGTAAAGTGTCGTCTCAGATCAGCCTGCGCAGTCCGCGCAGGCTAATCCGAGACGGCACTTTACGACTACATTAGATTTTGTTCTTCAGTAGACTTGCGCAAAACAGCAATTTACATAAAAACGGAAAGTGTCTTTTCGGATTAGCCTGCGCGGACTGCGCAGGCTGATCCGAGACAACATTTTACGCCAAAGTCCGAATGCCCCTTTTCGCGTGTTGCAGGCCATTATTGTATTAACCCTTAGAGTGCAGAATGAACAAACAGACATTTTTAGTCGAAAAACAAGACCCAAATAATTGCAACTTCATGGTTGCTTTAGTCTATAAAGACTTAGCAAAGCGGACAGTGTAAATCAAAGATCAGACTGCACGTTGTGTGCAGTCTGATCTTGATCTACACTGGCCGCAAAGACAACTTTTGTCGTGAAATGCGCTTTAAGGGTTAATCGCACACTACTGTGTGTACATATTTTACCTTACTTTTTGTTGATTAACCATAACGATAACCCTTTCTATCTGTTCATAATTGAGCTTATCGATCGCGCATGCGCGTTCTCTTACGTCATCGGACTGGTCTCGATCTATATAGCATAATGGCATTAACGAGGGTGAATCAGTTTAATAAAGGGACGAAGAAATATGATTTATGACAGATGTTACACAGATTTACGTATGTTTATAAACTATTAGAGGTGTATAATAACATGTTTTCTTCAACCCTTTTCGGCGTCAAAATAAAGATTTAGTTGCGCTTGCTGACAGTGTCGATCGAAATCAGGCTGCACAGAGCTTGCGATATGATCTGGAATCTACACTACCTGAAACCCTGTTAAATAATCTGACTACAAAATATTAAATTTGCTATATATGGGTCTTTTGTTTAACTACTTAGTGGACATATCTATGTGTACTTATTTCGTAAAAAGGGAACGTAAGCCTGACGAGTTAGTCATAAAAGAGAAGATAAAAAGCGTTTGAACGTGGGTGGGTGCGACACAGAACTGAAAATTGACCTAGGTATGAAAAGTAGACAGACAGACAGACAGACAGACAGACAAGCAGACAGCCAGCCAATGATCGAACCCTCCGTCCCACATTAATTATTTGAGGATTGCACCCTGTTGCCCGTCCGCCTCCCCTCCTATATATACACTTATATAACAATATCGGTTGCCTGCAGGACTTGAGAACAGGGAGTCGCTGGTTTGATTCCCGGCTTGACCAATTTCTTTCCAAGGATTGATGATAATCATTGCGACAGGATTCATTCTTCTGTTACCGCTGACCTTGTTTCAACAATTGTTTTGTGGGAAAGCAGCAAGTGGCTTGGAAAGAATAATGTGCGGAGTACTGGTAAAAGAAATTCCAGGAAAGCATGGATAACTGACGCGATATAACTGAAATAATGTTGAAAACGGCGTTAAACATCATTCAATCAATCATATGTAAAAACAACGATTCAACACTCTTCCAAATGGAAAGACCACCCACTACACGACGAGCGATATAGGATTGTTTAAAGGAAACTAAGGTTTTGTTCCTAACTTTGTAAGTGCAGAGATTTGGCCAAGTGAAAATTTCCAGTTGAACAATCAGATATTAGAGAAAAAAAAACCTTTAGCTGTTCTTTTACAATTAATTTTAGATAACAAGTTCATGTCTAACTGTTTGTAAATTTTCTTCGTCCTTCTTGTTGTGAATACTTTTTAACTGCGTATTGTATTACTTTAACTCTTAGGCTGCTAAGCGCGACTCACTGACCTTTTGCGGACAGTGTAGACCAAGGTCAGACTGCACAGAACGTGCAGTCTGACCTTTGATCTACACTGTCCGATAAGGAGATATTTTTCTCCAAAACATAAGTTTTAAATAACATTATTCGGGCTTTTATTATCGTCTTGAAAGTTTTATCTTAACTTATTTAGCAGGATAAGGGTTAATGAAAAAAAAAAAAAAAAAAAATGCGCTCCTATTCCATAGCACTGAGGTTAGGAGCTCACTTAATCCTATACCACACAATACAATTAAGACTTGAACAAACCGAAAGCATTTACAGATGACAAATGAAAATTGGTTAAAATGCTGGAATTTGTCCTTAAATTGGCAGAAAAAATTGTGGAAAAAGGAGAAAATGCTGGTTACCAGAATTTACTCCTTTTCTGAAATAGTTTTCGCTTTAGGGTCGTTAAAATACAGGAGTGTTTGGTAAATGGTTAATGACGTATATCACAAATGTTTGCGAGCATCCTACTGCGCATGTGTTTTTGTCATGGATAGTGAATCAAAAGTGCACCTCTGTATTTTTCACACATATGGTAATACTACTGCTGTACTGAAACAAGCAGCACTTTCTTCTGGTAGTATAAGTAAAGAGAAAAAAATGGATCTGCGAGCTGCCATCGTGAGATAATTAAAATACTGTTGACACGGCATTACACACCAAACAGCAAACAAAAGCAGGAAATTTAAAGCTGTGGAAGTAAAGCTGTTTCAACTTTGAAAATTATATCCCGTTATGTCAGCTGAGATCTTATACTATTTTTTTCCTTGAAAAAATTAGCTTCCACAGTGACCTTCATCCCTGTTTTCTGAAGAAATAAGCACTGATAGATGCCATTTTTATTTTTTTTCTTATTGTTTAGAATTATAAATACTATAAGTGTGGAAATTTAAGAAAAATCTGTCCGTTAGAAAGTATGTAATTATTAAAGATTACACTTTAATTCGGTCAAATTATCTCCCTTTTTAACTCAATGGTCCATATATAACATGCAAATTTGTACATTTACCATGCTCGAAACCAGCCTTTATATATTTTTTTGTGCAAAACTAAATGAATTTTTATGAAAATGATGTATATTTGTATATTCTTCTTGTAATTTTCCCGTTTAATCGACTATTAAAGAAAATTGTGTTAATTCCAATATAAGCTGAATTTTTTAAAGGCAAATTTCTCAGAAACAAGCACAGTTAATCTCCTAGAGACATGATGAGCTTTGTATGTGCCAAGTTTTGAAAAAATCTGTCTGTTAGAAAAAAATGGGATAATCATACGTCGTTAAACATTGTCAAACTAAGTCAAATCTAAAGAAACGGAATTTTCTTTCACGTGATAAATGAATTTATGAATAAATGGTGAAAAAAATACCGGATAAGAATAGATATTAGATCTAAGAGTCACATATGAAAATTCTTATTTATGTTCAGTTCAGTATTCCAAGCATAAGTCTTCCAAACAGAAACGGATACACACGAGCGGAAATAACGAACGAACAAACGATATAAGGAAAGAAATGGTTAGGAAACTTGATAAAGCAGAGGGATGATTATTTGTTAAGACTCCTGAGAGAGAGAGAGAGAGAGAGAGAGAGAGAGAGAGAGAGAGAGAGAGAGACGAATAGATATGCAGAGAGGCAAAAAACGTCACCTTTACAGTTAATCAAAGACGATTAAGAAGTCCCCAGCCTCCGGATGATAAAAGCCAATAAATAAATTGAATGAATTCCCATTGCTTTATATAGGAACTATTCATAGCAAAACGCGTGCTTAAGCTTGCTATAGAAGGGACATGGGTGGTTTGAGAGAACAGATGTACTTGGAAAAAAAGAAGTTTTCTTTGCTTTCTTCCTTCCTTCCTTTCTTCCTTCCTTTCTTGATTAATCAGTTACGTCCTAGTAATAAATTATTCATCTTATAAATAAATAAATAAATCCATCCATTCATTTATTCATTGTTTTCCCCATTTTTCCTCCCTGCCTCGATCTTCTCTTATTCATTATTAACCACACGTTTCAATCTTTCATGCAGAAATAAGAACCTATCAATCACATATGACTTACAAATATCAACATAATTCAAGTGCACCTTAAAGTTTTCTCCCTGTTTTCTACTTTGAAAACATTGTCGGAAAACGTGAACATACTGAGGCCCCGTGAAAGGAAGCCTTTGAAAACGTTTAAAAAAAAAAAACACACATAAAATGCTCGTAACCAGCAATTTCTCATTTTCCAATAAGGTTTTCTATTATTTCATTGAAAAATTCTTATCATTTGAGACATATCTTCTCTGTCGTCTGCAAATGCACTCAATTTGGTTTAGTCTAAAATTTTGTCGCTTGGTAAAGAGTGAAGTACATGGTCAAAGGACAATCGTCTGTAGGTAGGGGAAACCTCAAACTTTCAAATTCTCATTTTTTTCTTAATTCTTTGCCAAACGATTACATTTCAGACCTGTCTAAATTGAAAGTATTTGCAGACGATGAACTAAATGTGGCTCAAACGTTAGAATTTCTCGTTAGAAGGGTACAAAACATTTTGGGAAAAGGAGAAAATGCTGGTTACCAGCATTTTCTCCTTTTCCCAAAATGTTTTAAAAGCCGTCTTTCAAAGGGTCGTTTAAATATTGGATGATGTTGTAAAGGGTTAATTATAAGCCCGACCGTCACGTCAATATCCATATAGAGTTGCCATAGTGACGGGATGTGAGGGCATAAGAATTACGAGTCTTGAGTGTTATTGAAGAAAAAGGCTCCTTTTTTTTTTACAATAAAAATGAAAAAAATATTCAAAACATTCAAGTTCAGATGTCAATTGATTAACGGTTCATTTGTGAAGTTTAAGTCAAACCGTATTAATTATCCAATCAAAATGACTATTTTAAGGATTACGACCCCTAACTCATCGGTAAATATCGACGTTTTCGTAAAGGCTATTCGGTCAATCTCGGCAGCTTCCGTCTTTTAATATGAGACTTAGGGGCCGTAGACTAACTAACTCAGCCGTAAATATCGTGTAACATCGACGTTTTGCGTAAAGACTGTTCGGCCAATTTCGGCAGCTTCCGTTTTATGAAATGCGAGTTAGGGGCCGTAGACCTTAAAAGTATAATTTCCTACCGATTGTTTGATGGTATGTGTATCTTTTGTGTATATTTATGAGAAATTGGACTTAATGCATCTCTGTGATGCATTTTAACAAGCAAGTCATCAAATAATCATGGATCTATTTTACATATTTTGCCGTACAAGCGGCTGAGGTAGAGGTAGAATGGTCTTTTAAAATGCAGAAAATTTACAAATAAAAAGTTTCGAACCATGTCAGCCTGCGCAGTCCGCGCAGGCTCACTCGGGTCGATACTTTTTGCGGATGCATAAAGCCCCTTTTCATAGAGCGCAGCTCATATATACCTTGTAGTTGATATACTATAGAGCCTGGTAATAATTACAAATACATGATTTATGATTACCTCATACCACATAATGTATATGTGCTGAAAGAACTAATAAAACTTGTAAACTCATTATAAAAAAGAAAACATGGTATGATGGAATATGTTAATAAGCTTTTGCTTTATCCATAACCTGCTGAATGAGAAATAAAACTTTAAAGTCGCTAGTTAACACCCAAATTTTGTTATTTCAAAGGTGTTTTTTTTCTTTTTTTCGGGGGGGGGGGGGTGGGAATATCTCCTTATCGGTCATCGTAGATCAAAGATCAGACTACACGTTTTGTGCAGTCTGATCTTGATCTTTACTGTCCGCAAAAGTTCCTTAAGTCGCACTTAGCAGCCTAAGGGTTAAATCTTTAACAAAAGAGACCATGATTTATTGACCATTGGGAAAATGCTCCTGAAAACACCCCTTTACCACACAATCCCGATATTAAAGACCCTGACAGAGAGGGCTGGTAACCAGCATTTTCTCCTTCTCCCACAATGTTTTCTACCCCATCAAAGACAAAAATCATCATTTTAGCAAAATGTAATTTGTCGTTTGTAACTACTTTGAATTTAGCCCAGTCGAAAATTTCGTTCGGCAAAAAGTAAATGAAAATTATAGAAACGCGGGTACATAATAATGGTCTGCAACATGCGAAAAGGACCTTTAGGACATTTGCGTAAAGCGTCGCTCTGGATCAGCCTGCGCAGTCCGCGCAGGCTGATCCGAGACGGCACTTTATGTCAACACAAGATTTTGTCCTACAGTAGGCTTTCGTGAAACAGAAAATCACACACGATCGGAAAGTATCGTCTCGGAGCAGCCTGCGCAAACTGCGCAGGCTGATCTGGGACGACACTTTACACAAATGTCCGAATGCCCCTTTTCGCGTGTTGCAGGCCAATTATAGCCTCTCTTTCCACAAAGCTGTTTACACCCTACCCATTCAAAGAAAATCCTATTATTTCAGCCATGGGCCTTATTCACCAAGCATTCTTAGGAACATTCATGCTTAGTCTCGTTAAAAAATTCCCTAGGTCTGAAAGTAACACAATTTCTGATTGAACGTACCAAATGATCTAGAACAAGGCTAAGAATGAAACTAGAATGGTCAATACGTGCCTAGATTTAAATGAATTCTAAAGCCTATTCTTTCACGGTCGTAAAAACACTGAATTATTTGGTAAAGTATTAAAACTTCAAGGTATGGAATTGATTAAAGTTTTAATTTGTATTTTTTTTCTCACATGTAAGAAAGAGATTGATAGATTGGTGTCTTAATGGTATTCATTTTGAAAAGGTAATAAAGTGAAGAGGACCCGTCCCCTTGAATTAATTTCTAATTTTAATCTTGATGACGAGCAATCAAAGGTTCAAAGGTGAAGAATAACAATATTACTAAAGGGAAGGGAACCCATCGAAAACGAATCTTATTTGGTATGACATCAAAATTTCATTTTGTAGTCTTCTCTCTCTCTCTCTCTCTCTCTCTCTCTCTCTCTCTCTCTCTCTCTCTCTCTCTCTCTCTGATTACTTATGACACCATTTCCTGTTTTCTCTCACAGTTTCTATTGCCAGACCAGTTTTCAATTATACCACAAAACTTTTTTATGGTGGAACAAACTTCTTGTTTACTTTATTGGACTTTTATGTTAATCATTTTTGGTTTCAGTGACTTGAGCCATTATTAGAGAAACAGAGACAAAGATCAGACTGCTTGTATATATGGACTGATCATGGTTTACACACTCCAGGAGTAACACCAATGACAGGACAAAGGTTTAACTCTTTATAGAAACGTCCAAATTGAAAGCATTTACAATTTAAACGTGGCTTAAGTGATGGAATTTGTATGTGATAGGATAGAAAACATTGTGGGAAAAGGAGAAAATGCTGGTTACCAGCATTTTCTCCTTTTCCCACAATGTTTTCAAAAGGCTCTTTTCTTAGGGTCGTTAAAACTCGGAAGTGTAGGGTAAAGAGTTAACCTTTATAGTTAAAGCAGAGGTTTCAGAAGCACAGGGCCCTTATTTACAAACCATATTTAATTTCAAGGTCTAGATTTAGAAAGTGACGCAACTTCCGATTGGCTATACCATTTGTGTTACTTTCAAATTCTTTTCAAATACTTTCAAGTTTAAGAAAATTTTTGAAAATAAGACTAAGAATTTTCTTAAAGTGACAGTACAGGCCAAATGTAAACAAAGCAGGCGTTTAAATGCATTTGAATTTATATCATTCCATTCAAAAGTATGGAAATTATTGTGGATATGACAATCTGCCATTGTACGGTCGGTCCAAGTATTAGTCGCTGACAGAGAAATTAATTTCAAAACTAGGTTAAAACCTGCTAGGTAGCTGTGTCTATTGTTTACTTTTTGCATGCTTGTAAATTCTATTTTCTGCCAGCGACTAACATATGGTCCGACCTCACGATGACAGAATGTCATCTCCACAATATTTTCCATACTTTTAAATGGTATGATTTAAATTCAAATGTATTATGACACCTCCTTTGATATTTTGGCCTTTACTGCGGCTCTAAGAATGATTGGTGAATACGGACCCAGCCCTCTTCAATGGAGCTTTTGTACAGTGCCCAACGGGACCGTTGTTATAGACGATGGGCAAGGAGTGCTGTTGGCGTGATTTTATTCTTGAGCTAGAGGCTGAGAAGCAGCAGACACGAGTGTGGTAAGAGCACTGGAGGGACCACGGCTTCTCTTTGTTGTTTGTAGTCTGATCTCCTACGATTTAAAAAAAAATGGTAATTCGGTGAGACTTTTTTGGCATCCATTGATTTTTATTTGGAGAGTTTGCCATAAAAAGGCTACTGTGACAAAGATTGTGTTGATGCCTGGGCTTTCAAGCCTCTGCTTGATTGCATGCCTTTAAATGACAGGGAATTTGAAATCTGTCTCTGGATGACACTCTACTGAATTCTGGTTTTCCCAAAGAAAATCAGCTATTGCATTGCTTTGAATAATTTTACGAAAATCATCAAAATAAAACTCGAAGACCTTTAATAACTGCATATACCGCATTGTCTTACTCATGCTTATTTCGCCGTGTTCAAAATGGTCGAGTCTAAAATATTGTCGTCTGGAAAAGAGTGAGATATGTTTAATACTGCAGACTGAGTCATTTTCAAAAGCTTTCCTTGGCATGGGGAAAACTCTTTTTATCTGATAGGTAGGCCTACATGTGTATATACAAAGAAAAAAAAGCAAAGCCAATGTCCAAGCGCGTTGTCTTGATACTATTCGAAGTTTACTCTTATACATATATTTTAGTCGCCGTCAGAGGCCGCTTACAAACGTTGCGATAGTAAAACAACACAATAGGATGAACTTGATTAATGCTTTCAAAACACAATAGGAAACAATATGTTACCACAAAGGTCAATATGGGGACTCAATAGTATATTTACATCCGCCCAAGACAAGAGGTCAATATAGGTAGTCAATAACATACTCCACCCAAAGAAGTTCAACTGGAAAACGATTTTTGTCATCTTGCAGACAACCGCTTTTTCAACCATTGCGAGAAAAGGAGAAATAGCTTGTTAAGAGCGATTTCTCATCTAGACACCGTGCATTCGTATAGTTCATTTATTAATCCTTTACCAGAGGACACAACTTTGGAAGCATTTGTAACTGACACACCGAGTATGGCTCCTATGCTGGAATTTGTCTGTGAAAGGATAGAAAACATTAAGGAAAAGGAAAGAAAATGTCGGTTACTAGCATTTTCTCCTTTCCCACAATTTTTTCAAAAGCCATTTTTCTTAAAGGGCAAATCAACAAGTTTCAGATATGGTTAATTTTCAAATCTACACTTATCAATTGGTAACCTGGTAATGTTGTAATTAGAAAAAAAAATTAGTAAAAGTACTTGTTTTCAATTCATATTTCTGCTTATTAATTTTTATTGCATCGCTTATCTCCCTTACTTATTGTTGCGTCCCTTGATTTGTGACGTCATAGGAGAGCTTGTTTCAATATGGACGTTGTTTACGATAGTGAACTGAGCGATATTGAAGACGAAGAAATAGACGATTCTGGGCCGATAAGGCCGTACATGTACGAGCCAATTTTTAAAGAAACTTATTAAGTTTCTGGTGATGAGGATAAAAGTAACTTTTCGCCCACTGTTGACGAAAATGACGATATTGTGCCAGACTTTTCAACGTGTTGAGTATCGCGTGCTATTGAAATACATGTACGTCTATTACGGGGCGATGGCGAACATCGCTTACAGAAATAATATTCTATACATGATAGAATTAGTGTATGGCATAAACTTTGTTTCACGTGAAGCATTTTCAGTAGATTAACGGGCGGAATTAAACAAAAAAAAAAAAGGACGGTTTCAAGACAGTTCCACGACAAGACAGTTCGCCGACACTTTAGTTTCATGTCAAATAACCTTTTTCTTGACTTTTACGATTGATAATCGTGAGATGTTAGTTCTAATTATATGTTAATCGGTCCTTGTTGATATTTGTACCTTGTAAAGAATTCTGTAAACATTGACGGGTACAAGTTTATTCTCTCATGGGTGAAGGGTTCCACAATAAATCACGATTTTCATGAGAATAAGAATATTTTGAAATGCTGTTAACCAGCATGAAATTTGATAAAAGAATATGTTCCGAGATTATTAAGAGTTAATTCTCTGAATTATTTTGAAAATTATTTTAGTTGTATTTCTTACCATACAGAAATACATGAACATCAGAGAGAGGAAGAGGGGATCTACCTGTGTGAAATACTTTTTTGTGTTTACCTTGTCCACATGATCCATTCAATGCAAAAATTTATCATACATGTATAGCTATTGTATGTTCCACATAGAGCTTCTCTGTGAAAGTCTTAAACTCTGAATCGTAAACCGTGGGAAAGGATAGTGTAAATTTGTTAACCTCTTGTTTGTCTTATGCAAATTGTTTCAATTTGGGTAAGTCTCAAATTGGTCTACTAGGGACTGAGCAGTTAATACTGACATTCCAGTCAAATTGCAGTATAGACGACTTCAGATTCATTGTAAAAACATAGAAAGAGCTGGTAACTATCAGTTGGTCCTTTATCCACAATATTTTCTATTTTTAACTCTTTACCAAAAGACAAAATATTAAACAGGTCCAAATTGAAATCACTTGCAGACGACAAAATAAAGTTAAATATTTCAAAAATTGAAATTTGTTTCCAGCAGAGTAGAAAACATTGTGGTAAAAGGAGAAAATGCTGGCTACCAGCATTATCTCCTTTTCCTACAATGTTTTTAAAAGGCTTCTGTCTCAGGGTCGTAAAGACTAGGGATTGATTGGTAAAAGGTTAAATATAAATCCCACACATTGGGCACGAGTTCTGGTTTAGTTCCCAGGAAGCAGTATCTGAAGAGATTAGTACGAGTTGTATGAACTTGTTTCTCAAGAGATGTAAAATACATGTTTAAATTGTTACCAAACGTCAAATTTATTGACTCAACCGAATTGAAAGCATTTGGAGTCAACAAATTAAATTTTACTCATATGTTTGGAATTGTCTTTAATGGGGTAGAAAACATTGTAGAAAAAGGAGAAAATACTGGTTACTAGCATTTTCTCCTTTACCTACAATGTTTTCAAAAGGTTTTTCTTTCTTCACCAGGGTCGTTAAAACAAAGGATTGTTTGGTAAAGGGTTAAACTAAGTTAAACTAAATTCCAATAAACAATCACATTTTATCGGTCATATTTAAATGCTGTGGATTTGAAATATTTTAATTTTTTTATCATTTGGGTTGGGGTTAGGCTAGACCCTTACACAGATGGCAGAACTTTAGACTTGTCCACTCCACACCGAAAGTATTTGCAGACCACAGATCAAATGTGGCTTTGGCAATAGGTTTGAGGGTAGAAAATATTGTAGGAAAAGAAGATAACTCTGGATATCAGGACTTATTCCTTTTTTCACCCTGTCCTCAAAAGCCTTCTCCATTACGGTGGTTGAAGGTCAGAATTTTGAGGTAAAAGGTAAAAGAATTGGTGTGTGAGCCTGGTCCAAAACATTCTGTTTCCTAATTTAAAAAAAAAATGTGTTATTTTTAATTTCCTCACTTTTGTCTGATTATCAGAGAAAATGACCTGTGTCAAATGTGCAATTTCAAAATTTTCATACTGACATGTTCAAAACACTTTTCTCAGTAGCCTGTCTAGAAGACATAATATGGATAGGAACAAGGAAATATCCACAAATCAAAACTGTATAGATATAATTCAAAATTTGTTCAAAATGCATAACACAAACATTATAGTATAAAGGGGTGAGATATGCAAATGTTATGTAACCATTTCCTGTATTGTTTCAACTGGTCGGTGATGGATTAACATTTATGACCATGACTAGGGGTAGCCAGATACTGACTTAACCCTTTACCATACAAACCCAAGATCTAGTTTCCAATACCCAAAGAAAGAGTGTTTGAAAAACAGTGTGGGAAGAAAACGATGTTTGCTGTTCATCATTTGAACAATGTCCACTTTGTTATTTGCAAAATTTATGTTATGAATTTGGATGAATCTATAATTTTGTTAAATGTTGAAATCATTTGGAAACGGGAGAAAACGGTAGCAATTTCTCCTTTGTCCAGAATGAAGCGATAATGTAGAAAAGGGTAAAATAGTACGAATAACAATTCATGTATTCAAATTTCGAGAAAAAAAGATATTACCTACTTCATGTTGGATTTTCTTTTTGGAAATTGCCGTTGCGGAATGTCTGTCTTTCGGAGTTTCGGTTTAAGGCCTATCTCCTTTCGACTCGGAGTTTCGAATAATGTCGGCACAGCGTCAGGTTTTAACCGCAGCCTAAAATTCCTATAACCAACTTCTTTTGCGAGTTTTGGACTTATTAAGAACTGACTGTCATCGAAGTATTTCAGACACAATTTCGAATGAACCGGTGGCAAGAAATCTGTCGCTACTGTCCGGCCCCGGTTTTAACGTTGAATCCATAGTTTCCTCCTTTTTAATTCCTTCGGAAATTTGAAGATACTAATTCTATGAGTTCCCGAATCGACGTTGCAGCCATAGGCTGCACAATTTACCATTTTTTCGGCTCAATTCTCAGTTAATACTCAGATATCTGCATACAATCATCCGCGTTCCCACTGTATGTCTACTGACAGTATACACAGACTAACTCGACAATGACGTCACACATGCACGGGAGATAAGCGAATCAGGGGAAGTAAGCCATGTACCATTTTTAGGGCCGTATATCAGCGTGACAATTCGTCCGTGGTTTATGGCATGTTACAGGGTGGTATTTATGAAAAATGGCGGACACATGTTTAACTGACATCATTTGCAACTGATTAAAGGAAAAAAACAGTTTGGTCAAAATATTTTAGGATTTGCCCTTTAAGGTATTTCAATCCCGTGATAGTTTGGTAAAGTGTTAAACCTTGTTTACAGCTGATTTCCATATTATCCATGGATGTTTTTTAAGTCATCTGGTGCAATAAAAGGTCAAACTCAGGACACAAAAGTAGGCAGTATATTTTTATGCACCCAAGACTTAAAGTAAGACAAAGGGAGATACATGTAACTAGTATGTGGTATACTACACCCATAACATACAAGGGGGCACGTCTAGTATGTAACATACCCCACCCATAACTTAAAGAAGATATGCCCAGTATGTAGTATACTCCGCCCAAAACATGAAGAGCACATGCACAGTATGCAGTCTACCCCACCCGTAATATAAAGGGGATATGCCTGGTACATGCATGTAGTATACCCTTCTCAATGGTTCATACTTGAGATTTAGCGTAATGTGGGTTGACTTAGAAAGAAATGACTCAAATGAGTAAAATTGCACAAAGCAATTCGTTAAGAAAATCACTGCATCAAAATATTACAAGCTATGCAGTGCTGCACTTGTGTAACCGGACACGTTGTAGTCTCTTTAAGTTCAAGGGTACATAATTCTTGAGCGCCTAAATTGACCAGAATAAAATATTACGACGTGTTTTTTTTTTTACATTTTGTAGAGAAACACTGTGATAAGCTTTAATAAATACCGATGAAATAGCTGCAAAAGAAGTTTCCAAAGGACATGCAGACGTCTAGATCGATAGTCAAGACCATGTTATGTATGTAACATAACATGCGACCCTCAAGACGTTTAAAAAGAAAATCAAAAGTTTATCTGAGCTTCTTGAACGACAACTAAATGTATTTCACGACATAATAAGAAGCAAAGGTACTCAAACGGATCTTTTACTGAGCTTGTCCAGCTTTATGTCACAGATGTTACAGTTTTGAGTCACAAAGCTTGTCTTATGCAGATTTCATCTGATTACGAAACATCCTGAGATCCAAATGAAATATTATATTTTCTAATAGGAGGCGCTTCGAGTAGAAAACAGACGCGTGTTTATTAGGTAGCCTTCTTTTCCAAACGACAAAATGTCAGGCTCGACCGAATTCAAAGCATTTGCAGATGTGAAATCAAATGTAGCTCAAATGATAATTTCTGTCGTTGAAATGGTAGAGTAAATTGTGGGAAACGGAGAAAATCATGGTTATTTGCGTTTTTTCCTTTTCCCATAATGCTTTCAAAAGCTTAGGTCGTTTAAGCTCGGTAGAAGGTAAAACTTAACCCGTACCATGCTAAGCGCGACTCACTGACTATTAGCGGACAGTGTAAATCAAGATCAGACTGCACAGAACGTGCAGTCTGATCTTGGATCTACACTGTCCAATAAGGAGATATTTTTGTCCCAACATAGTTTTGAAATAGCGTTATTCAGGGTTTTTACTATCGCATTGAAGGTTTCGTTTAACCCTTATCCTGCTAGATAAATGGAATGAAAATTACTGATCTAAAAAAAAAAATATATCTACCACTACTTTCTCCACGTCTTGCAGCAAAAATCAATAGTCCAATAATAGTACTACAATCAGACAAAGTAACGCGCTAGAAAACAGAGAAGCGAAGAGACATGCGCAAAAATGTTGCGCATTGACAACCCGACGAAACGTCGTTAAGGAGAGATATCTCCTTATCGGATAGTGCAGATCCAAGATCATACTGCACGTTCTGTGCAGTCTGATCTTGATCTACACTGTCCGCAAAAGGTCTGAAAGTCGCACTTAGCAGCCTAAGGGTTAACTTATCTAGCAGGATAAGGGTTAACTGCAGAAAAGCTCAGTGACTGGTAGAGCTTTTTATCAGCGCCAAATATATACTCTCGATCTCTCTCAATGGCTGAAAATACAATACACTGAAACTCAGAATGATTTGTATCTAAAGCTCGGTACACACAGTAAAATTAATCTTAGAGATTTTTGAATCTGAGACAAATCTTTCTGTGTGTACATTCCTAATACATGTATTATAAGATTTTCTGGAGTTTCATGAAACTGTAATAGGTTTAGAGCAATGCTCTATTTCCTAAGATTTGTATTAATTAGAGTATTATCCAATCACAGCTTAGCATTTCCTGGAAGGTGAGTTATCTGTACATTTGTTGACGCTGTACAATGTATACACATTGAGTAAACCACTTCCTGATATACAAAAATGGCAGACAATGTATTTCCCACGTACTGTGGTCCAACATCTTCGCACCAGGAATGGTCCGTCCAAGTTTTCCAACCCAATAGCAATAACTATCATGCATAATGCCATGATCACTTCATCTTGCTCTGTGAGCACCATTTTGACACTAGATCTACATATTAGCATACTTCTGAAGGGGAAACCCGACAGGTAAGAAGAGTATCATAAGATTTGTATTTGTGTGTGTACAGACGTCCATCATGATACAAAAATCTCTGAGATTAATTTCATGAGACAAATCTTATTGTGTGTACAAGCGGACGGTAACGATCCAAGATCAGTTTGCATACTCTGTGCAGTTTGGTCTTGATCTTTACCGTCAGCTAAAGCCCCTGTTTTCACCTATGGCGATGAAAAGTTTGACCTCTTTAAAATTTGCGCCCAGTATAAAAAGGACTGATATGATATTAACTCTTTCCTTACCATAGACGACACCAGAAGCTTTTCTGGACAGTGCAGATCAAGATCAGACTGCACAGAACGTGCAGTCTGATCTATGATATACACTGTCCACTGCTTTATGATAGATTATGAACGAACCGTCTCTTGATCTTGTAGCTGAAATATATTTGTAGCCATTGAGAAAATGTAATTTATTTAGTCAATCGTGAAAGAGTTAAAGCATGCCAGGTCTCGCCCTCTAAACAGTTTTCATCTTCTTTTAACTATAATGTTAAAAAGGGCTAAACAACCAAATTTCGCGCGGATGAATACAAAACAATATTCCTTTTTGAAAGCAGTTACAAGAAAGATTATTGGCAATTTAGAAATCGATTTCGTCTACACAAAGGTATTCTGCAGTCGAGAAGGAAAATAATAGCTAATGAAAACTGCAATTTGAAATGAAATGCGAATAGAGAAGGCAAGCTTAGCACTTTGGTCCATATAGTCTTTGACTCTTTCATATCCATATACGAAAAGAGGAACTTTGCGTACGGTACAGATCAGGATCAGACTGCACAGAACGCGCAGTCTGATCTTGGATCTATACCGTCCGGTTGTTAAGTCAAGCCAATTAGATAAAAGTCTCTCAAAGTTTTAGTGTACACTCAACAAAACTTCCAAACGGCCACTTTTAAGCTGGATTTCCTCGTAGACATTTTCTGGCATACGCTTTCCAAAAAGGAGACAGTTCATCTGGTACGGGTAGAATGAAATGTTGAAAAATGAGGCAATGCATGTAAGGAGAAAATGCTGATTACCTGCATTGTCTCTTTTTCCTACAATGTATTCAAAAGTCTTCTCCCACAGGAAAGTGAAAAAAAAACAGGCTCATTTGATAAAGGTTAACCCTTTAACAAATAATCACGAGCTGTAACGATCCTGGGGAAGTAGCCGTTGGAAAACATTTTGGGGAAAGAAGAAAATACTGATAACCAGTATTGACTTTTTTCCCGCAAAGTTTTCTATCCAATTAAAGACAAAACTCATCATTTGACCAGCACCTAATTTGTCGCCTACAGTAGATTTCAATTAAGACGAGTCTAAAACCTTGTCCTTTGGTTAGGGGTTAACCCTTTTATCGTATAGGACTTTTTGTTTCCCTGCGTCACACAGATTTTAAATCATTGTTGGAAATGAAGCAATTGTCCGATTCAAGCAGTGGCTCTTTTGCCCCAATGTTTGTCATATTTTAGAATGAGAACTGTTCACTTTGCATAATGTTTGTCGTTTGAGTTACTTATAAAATGCTAGTTAGTGTCTAAAAAAGCTTTATGACAATGGACATTTTTTTTACCTGCTACGGACAGCATAATGTGATTGTAAGGCTAAGTAGATCAAGATTAGACTGCACAGAATGAGCAATCTGATTTGAGACCGATACTGTCAGAATTTCTGTGAATTCTGACAGTATCGGTCTCAAATCAGATTGCTCATCGTTAGGTAAGACAGAAACTTTAGTGTCTTTTCTAACGGTTTCATTTCTTTTCGGTCCACCAGTTGCCAAAGCTTAATCTTATAATCTTATACCATATAATGCAGTATTTTAACGACCTTTGTGAGAAAAGGAGAAAATGCAGAAATCTTCTCATTTTTATTATATAACTATATTTCAAGAATTACAGTTGATGACGTGTTAAAACATTTTCCTACATGTGCATGTGCATTGAAATTTACATGAAGCTTATTTGTTTCTTTGACAGGTTGTGCATCACTGACATAAAATAGTTCTAAAGAAACTGCATATAACGGGTTTGTTTTACATCTAAAGATACTAAAATATGCAGCTTTCTCACGATCATCAGTTTTGACAATCAATTTCACAGAGGAATCTTTGTCTGGTAAAGGGTTTTAAATTACAGGTATGTTGTCTATCCATATCTTTAAAAGTCGTCTACTTTCAAAGTCATTTGCTACATTTTTGCCAGGTGTTAACCCTTTATCAGACAATCCAGAGTTTTAACGACCCTGAGAAAGATGCCCTTGAAAAAAATATGGGAAAAGGAGAAAATGCTGGTTACCAGCATTTTCTCATTTTCCCACAATGTTTCCCCCTATTAAGGGCTAATTCCATCATTTAAGCCACAATTAAATTGTCCTCTACAAATGCTTGCATTTTAGACAAGAGTACATTTTTGTTGGGTGCTAATGAATCAATAATTCATTGAACAGAAAGGCGCTGTGAACATGATTGTATGAATTGAATTGCTACTTTTGATACAATATTTATTAATTCTTTACCATACGACCACACGACAAAATTTAGGATTCATCCAAATGAAAGTCTTTACAAATGGCAAATCAAATGTTACTCAAATGACATTTTAAAAAAAAGCGGTAGAAGAATAGAAAACATTGTGGGGAAAAGGGAGAAAATGCTGGTTACCAGTATTTTCTAATTTCCTCAAAATATTTTCAAATGCCTTCTTTTTTATGGTAGTTAAAAGTAGTGATTGTGTGGTAAAGGCTTAACATACATGTATCTGAAGACTCGGAGGGTTGTTAGAAATATTTTTTTATAAAATGCGAAAAATAGTTCTAATGAGATGAAATCGTCTTACCGGTTTCTATTACGTGTACTTCCTCCCAGGCAATGTTGCAAATACGGAGATATTTATGGTATTTTGTCATAAACTTAGGCTTTTCGACAGATGTTGCTGTGCGTAACGTTGGGCATGTTGTTATATTCTTGTAGAACAGAAACTTAATGACAGGGAGTATACCGGCAAAAAAGGCAATAAATAGGAATGAACCATCACCATCATCATCATCATCATCATCATTACCAGCAAGCTCATTTTAGAACGAAAGAAGAAAAGAAATGTATGTTTTATTGCAAAAAATTAAAAGAAAACAAGAAATTGCGGTATTCACTAAGGCCTGAAGGGTATATTTATTTCATTACCGAAGGCTAAATTTAGATGCATTGACAAGTGAGAGTGGCGTATCAAGAGGATGGTAAAGTTATTTTATAGAAAATATTTTGGGAAAAATGAGAAATTTCTTGGACTAAGCATTTCCTCCTTTATTTAATATCTGCTATAGAGGAAGAAAAGGTTGCATCTGTGTGGTATTGGGTCACAGTGTGGTATACTCATATCATTGGTTCACATTCCTCAACTTTTCCTCTGATTGGCTGATACGGTCACTTTCAGCCAATCAGAAGGCCTTTCTTGAAAATATCGATTTTTTTTAATGGAGTAAATACAGGTATTTGTGCGTAGAATAGCAAGTCAACACAAAATCAGGGGGTGGTAAAACGGATTATGCATTAACGTTCAATCGGTTCATCACAAGAACTCGCACGTAGAACAGCTGTTACTCTTACTCTTTACAAGATGACAAAATGTAAGACATGTCCATGTTAAAGGCATCTGTAGACAACAAATTTGAAAATTAAGTAAAGAAATATATCTTTGAATGGGTACAAACATTGTGGGAAAAGAAAAAATCGCTGATAAGCAGCATTTTCCCTTTGTCGACAATGTTCTAAAAGGGTGCCCTCTTCAGAACTGTAAAAACGTGTACAGTGGAGGTTTATAATTGACCCTTTTCTCCCTTTCAGCGAAGTATCCTACGTCCCCCATTTACTGGCCATGTCTCGATCGCTGAGTGATAATCCATAGGGCAAGGAAACAAAAGGTCGCATGAATTCACCAATTATTCTAAATTACAGTCAGTTTAATTCTAGATTCAGAATGTGACGCATTTTCTGATTGGCTAAACCATTTGATTCAGCAAATCAGAAATTGCGGTATTTTTAAATTTAGAAATTGAGAGTATAAATGTCAAACAAATCTATGAACTTGAAATGCCTTATTGATCAAGAGAGTTAAGGTGTCTTTTCGAACTAGAGAGTTAAAATGTCTCTTTGAATGAGAGAGTTAAATATTCTATAGATCTAGAGAGTTAAAATATTCTATTGATCTAGATGGTTAAAAACGTCTCTTAGAGTTAAAATATTCTATTGATCTAGATGGTTAAAAATGTCTCATTGATCTAATTTGGTAAAATGTCATTTTTTCCAAAATGTATCACAGGTCCAAAGAGTTGAAAGGTAATTTTCATCCAAAGTGGTAAACTGTCCAATCAATCATTGATCTAGAGAGTAAAAACTTCCTTTTGATGTTGGGAGTTAAGGTGTCCTACTGATCTAAAAAGTAAAATGTCCTCTTTACATATGTCTAGAGATTTAACGTGTCCTCATGATCCTGAGAGTTAAAGTGTCTTTTTGATCTGAAGAGTTAAAGTGTCCTATTGATCTAAAAAGTAAAAATGTCCTAATTATCTAGATTTAACGTGTCTTTTTGATCCTAAGAGTTAAGGTGTCAAATTATGATCGAGAGAGATGGAGTGATCTTTCGATCTGGAGAGTTAAAAATCTCCTATAGATCTGGAGAGGTAAAACATCTCATTGATCGAGAGAGTATAAATGTCCTATTGATCTAGAGAATTAAAACATCTCATTTATTTAGTGTTGCAAAATGTCCCTTTTATCCATTTTGGTTAAATGTATTATAGGTTTAAGGAGATGAAGGTCATTTTTTTTCCAATTTGATAAACTGTCCAATCAATTCAGAGGGTTAAACTTTTCCATTGATCTAGAGAGTTGAAATGGTCTTTTGATCTCGAGAGTTGTAATGTCTGATTGATCCAGACATAAAATGTTCTATTGATTCAGGGAGTTAAAATGTCATATTTATCCAGAGTGTTAAAAAGCCTAATTGATCTTTAGTGTTAAATTGTCTTATTGATCCAGAAAGTAAAAATTCCCTTTTGTTTTTAAATGTCCCATTGATCCAGAGATATAGAATATTCTGTTGATCATGAGAGTTAAAGTGTCGTATTTATCCATAGTGGTAAAATTTAATTTCGATCCAGGAACTTAACGTTTCTCAATTGATCGAGAGACTTACACTGTCCTTTTTATCAAGAATGGAAAAATGTCCTTTCGATTCAGAGTTTAAAATTATATATCGTATTGATCCAGTGTGTTGATGTGTCATTTTCAACTAGTGTGGTAAAATGTCTAATCAGTCCAGACTGTTGAAATGTCCTATTGATCTAATGAGTATTTAATGTCTTATTGATCCAGAGAAATCAATTGTCTTACTGTTCTGGAGAGTTTAAACGTCCTATTGATAAAAATGGATATGTTTTATTTATCAGTAGAGTTACAAAGTCCTATTCATCCAAAGAGTTTAAATGTCTCAATAATCCAGAGAGTTATGATGCCCAACTGTTCCAAGTAAGTTAAAGGTCCTTTTGACACAGAGAGATATGTTTTACTGATCTAGGTAGTTAAACTGTTCTATTGATCCCAAGTGTAAAAATGTCTCATTGATCCAGAGTGGTAAAATAACATTTTCTTCTGGAATGGTAAAATGTCATTTCGACCGAGAGACTTAAAACTTTCTATCGATCAAGAGGGTTAAAATGTGTTACTGACCTAGAGAGTAAAAATGTCCTTTTAATCTAGGATTTATTTGATTGAAGCTTTGATGAACCTTTTATGACAACTGGCAGGTTATATCACATAAAAAGTAAGTTTTTGTTTTCACTCACTGCTCTTTAAAAAATTACTGAACAGTATAAGGCAGCAAGTAGTCCATTTTTGTATTTTCCAATTTTATTTCTCTTTTATTTGTAACAGTCATAGATCTATATGAAAATGAAATTATACAATATTAATATGTCTTCACAATGTGCGCTACTATATGACATATGAATGAAGTTCATTCAATTAGAACAGCTATGAGCAACAATGCTGTTAATACAGACTTAGTTTCAGTATTAAGATGATACAAAAAAATATTTAGATTTATCCAATTTGAAAGCGATTACAGACAACAAATAAAATGTGGCTCAAGTTATAAAATATTTCTTTGAAAGGATGGTAAATTTTGCGGGAAAACAAGAAAATGCTGGTCACCAGCATTTTCTCCTTTTTTCCACAATGTTTTCAAAATTCTTCTAATCTTAAAAAACTTGTGATTATGTGGTAAAAGGTTACACAACGCCCACAATTCACTCGTTATACGTTATCCCCGCCATTCAACAATAGTTTAGATATGGGCGACTTTAAAACCCTCATCATGTCCCTGAGTAAGATCAACAAATTCACTAGAGTAAAGGCTGGATGTGGGTGCCAGTTGAATATCCTTTGTTTTATAGTCGTGCAGGGCAATTTTTAAAAGACAATTGCTTCTATTTACACACTTTTGTTTTAAAGTTGCCAAATACTTTCTAAGTATCTTCGGGTTGACCCCCAGTTACTTTTTTTCTCTATTTCTTGGAGGAGGAGTTTCACGCTATTAGCATGATAACAGTTTCATGCATAGTATTTATGTATACTAATATTGAGGAGCTTTTGTTATTAAAGTAGTTCGTTTACTTGTGTTAACAGCTGACTAAACCAACCATTCAATCATCCGGAAAAATCAATTAAAAACAAAATAAAACAAAAAAATGGCTCGGATGTCGAGAGCAGTGTGAGAAGCTTAGGAAAGTCTTGTGTCACCTTTTGTTGTTGTTTCTTTAAAGTCTACGGCCCCTAACTCATCGGTAAGCATCGACGTTTTCGTAAAGGCTATTCGGCCAATCTCGGTAGCTTCCATCTTTTAATATGAGAGTTAGGGGCCGTAGACCTTAAGCCGCAAGCACCAGGTCACGTGTCAGATACGCTTACCACTAAACTACCCGACCGGGCTCCCTTATCACAGAGCATGGCTCAAATATATTCATACGTTATGTACTGTGTCATGATTGCACGGTGTCAGGTTTTTAGTAACCATCATACAGCAATCAATCAAGCCTCATCATAATGATGTCATATAGCCTACGACGTCTATATCGTAGCTACGTATAAAACTAGATCTATGCATTTTTTTCTATACATTGTACAGTGTATATTGAATACGTTGAAAATATATAATTTATTACGTATATTACTGATCGAAATCAGGACAGTTTTCCTATTTATTCATTCAGAGCGGCTAATAAATATTTATCACAAAACTATCCTTATTTTCGGGGTATTACAGATATTACGAATTTTCGTATCTTACATGTATACGTCCGAGATAAGCGTATTTGGTCAAAGGTCCCATAAGCCTCATTTCTAAAACATTGTTTCACTTCTCTGTGAAATTAACTAACAAAATTGATGATCGTGACGAAACTGCAAATTGTATCATCTTATATGCATGAAGGTACCTTCTTTTATGCCATTCTACAGGCTAATTACCACGTTTTTCTCGCCCCTCGTAACAAAATATCGTAGTAAAACGGAGGAAATGCTGGAAAACTGCATTCCCCCCCCCCCCCCGCGATGTTTTCTACCGTTTAATTTTAGAACTCCTTTAGATAATTATTGAAGCCACGTTTTATCGGTCGTTTTCAAGTAATGTCAATGAAGAAAATCTAAAACTTTGTTGTCTAGGTTAAAATCACACCCCAATTTTAGTTGCGTGTTGTGACAGCGTCATCATTTGGTATTGCTTCTCGGCCATCACATATCCCGGCCATTGTCATTTACTAAGATAAAAGTAGAAGTAAGGAGAGAACACAACCCACAAGTGACATCATCAACATTCGGGTACCACCTTGAAAGTCTGAAAAACATATATAGAAAAGGGGGATCTAGTTTTACCCTTTACCAAACAACCCCTGGTTTTTAAGACCCAGAGGAAGAAGCCTTCTGAAAACATTGTGGGAAAAGGAGAAAATGCTGGTAACCAGCATTTTCTCCTTTTCCCGCAATGTTTTCTACTCTTCTAAAGTCAAGTTTCAATTTTTGAGTCACGTTTATTTTGTCGTCTGCAAATGCTTACAATTTGGACAAGTCTAAAATTTTGTCGTTTGGTAAAGAGTTAAGTTCTTGTGTAAAACATTCAAGATTATCAAGGCTTTACTAGACTGTAGAGTATCTATATCTGATTCTTTAAAAAATGTTGAAATGGTCTAATGCTTCTTTTCGCCATTATAGTAGCTCTTCAAGTTAAAGGCGCGTTCACACCTGTTACCGGAACTAAGAGTAAGCAAAATAAATGGCAACTTATACATGTAATACGAAATACAAACGAATGCAACTATACTAACGGAGGCACATTTCTTTGCGATGCAAAATCTAATGAGTATATTCAGGTTTTCATTTCTCATTTTTATTTTCTCGCTATGGGTTTGTGAATGTTTTGTCTACGTTACGGACACCGTGTCCTAATGATATCGCTCTGTCTAGCGAGCCTTGTTCTTTTCTTACAAAATATGCAGAAGATTGCTCAAAGGGAAATAACTCAACGGACTGGCGATGGAAAGGTTCTCTTCATAGGAAATCTATAATAAATCTAGATTAATTTGCTCCTCTCATATTTGCCGTTGCATCATTGTTATAGTAGTAAATACTACTAAAATTATCTGTAATAATTAGGCCTATTTGTTATTGTTGTGTACATTGTTTGACTTATGGCAGATATATTTGGTAAAGCGTATAAATATTTATGAGTCATGCTCTGTTTAAAGGGGGTACAATGCATCTCTGTGAATTATTATACCAAGCAAGGCGTCACATGATTATTGATCCATAAAATCCATTTTGTTTAACGATTGTCTGAATCATGAGGTACACTGGTCCTTTGGCATGCAGAAAATGTGATAACTTGCTGGGTATGATGTTTCACAGAGATGCAGCAAACGCCTTTTCATGCCAGAGCACGGACATGCATTAAACCCCTTTTGCCAGAGAACGTCTCATTTATATTTACCCGTAGATGAGGATCCACTGGATAATGTGGTCGATGAGATACCATCAGGAACTGACACAGAGACGGTATCGTTGGTTGCATCCGGTGTGACGTCAGGCATTTCTGATGACGTCAATATTGAGTCGTCAGATGTGACTGTCGGTTCTTCTGTAGAAGGTATTACTGAAGAATAAAAGCCAGGTGGTTTTAGAGAGAGAGAGAGAGAGTCAGAGAGAGAGAGAGAGAGAGAGAGAGAGAGAAAGTGGGGGCGGGATTGACAAGGATTGTCATCTAGAAATGAAACAAAAAAGTACAAAAATTAGACCGAGTTATTTAGTTAGATCATTTAAAGCCAATAGATTACGAAAAAGGATGATACATGTATAGATCTACATGTACTTTAATGCATTAGTCTAATTATTTACCAAAACGGAAAATTTCTGGACTTGTCCAAATTCAAATCATTATCAGACGACAAATTACATGTGCCTAAAGTTATGGAAGTTGTATTTGAAAGGGTAGAAAACATTGTGGAAGAAGGAGAAAATGCTGGTTACCAGCATTTTCTCCTTCTTCCACAATGTTTTCATAAGCCTTCTTTCTCATGGACGTAAAGACACGGGAAAGTTTAGTTTAGGAGTTCAGAAGCAAAGGGCAATTTTCACTTACTTGCAAATACCTGTACTTCACATAACGTCAGAATTCCCGCAGAGGGACGTCGTATCCTTAATGTCGTTATTAGCGTTCCGCTGACGTCAATGATGAACGTCCCATTGCCGTAAGGCACACCCGTGTTATTATAAATGAGCGTTTCCTGGTTCCCAGACTGATCCAGGGCAAAGATGAGGAAATTGTCCAGCTGGCCCCCAGTCGCTTTGAGGTATCAAAACAAAATTAACAAAATTGAAAAACTAACACTGGACAAAACGTAATTTAAAATAGAATATATACAGTGAACTCTAAATTACCGAGGTTCGTGGTAACGTTTAGAGCTGGATCTAGTAGTCAAGATCTTGAAATATGAGTTCGAAACCCTGGTGGACCATAATTCTTTAATGGCATTTATTAACCCTTTACCACACAATCCTGAGGTTAACGACCCTGACGGAGAAAGCTCTAGGAAACACTGAGAGAAAGAGAGAAAGTGTTTGTAACCAGCTTTTTCACCTGTTTCTAACAATGCTTTCTACCCTTTCATTCACAAATGCCATAACTTGAGCCAAATTTAATTTGTCGCCTGCAAATGCTTTCAATATGGATGGGTCTAAATATTTGTTGTTTCGTAAAGGGCAAAACTCGTTACGACAGGATTCATTCCTCTGTCACCACAGTGTCGGTTTTGTTATATGGAAAAATAGACATTGGCTGCAAAATTACGTTAAACTCGGTGGGCTTTCAACATCGTCATATGCAAATATCTTGTTACTACTTAATAAATTACTTTTTGCTTAAATGGTATTTGACGCGGTCTTAAAAAAAATTCAGTCATGTCACAGCGATAGTTCATTTATTCATAATTATGTTTCACCAGAACTAAACTGGCTTTTTGCATTGCCTTGCTGAAGGGTACACTTGCCAAAAAGCCGGCAGAGTGAAAGAGGACCAAGAACAGGACCTCTGGAATGTTCTTTTAACACCTTGTTTCAAAACGCGCTCAGGAACACCTTGCCATTTACCACCAAGTACTAACCGAGTTGGCCAGTCGTTCGTTCTGTCAGAGTCAGTAAGTCCGTCATATACCTGCAGTAGCATCCGACCGTCCGTATACGACAATTTTGGTCACGGAATACTCCAGCTGGAGATCAACCTCCCAGAAATTATCCGTTGTTTCCAGGCTTGCGCTGCAACATTGAGATTCATCAGGGTTTGTAGTGTTCAAGCAACCGTCTACAGCTTTTTCTGAGGTCCACTCAAATCCGGAAAAATTCAGATTAGAATTTTGAACGGTCGGTTTTCCAAGCGCCACATTTATTTCTGAAAAAATATCAGGAAACATTTTTATCTTATTGCCTTATTTTGTAAATAAGTCATAGGTATGCTCCAGTCTTTCAAACAAATGGATCTATTACACTACATTCTTTCACTTTGTCATTTTTTTAATTCGATGAATTAGACAAGTGTCTCTTTGAATGATGACCTGGTAATTTCTTTCACCGTTGTAAATTCACTGTTCGTGCAGTTTTGTGTCCGTTTTCAATTAAATCTTTCCCAGACGACAAGTATTTATATTAAGACATTGTAGACTCAACATTAGACTATTAGATACATATACCGTTTAACCCTTTACCAAGCAATCCTTTGTTTTCACGACCCTGAAAAAGAGGCCTTTTGAAAACATTGTTGGAAAAGGAGAAAATGCTGGTAACCAGCATTTTCTCCTTTTCCCACCATGTTTTCTACTCTGTCAAATAACTACACTTCATTTGTATCACTTTCAGGTTTGTTGCATGCAGATGCTCTCAATGTGGGAGAGTCTAAAATTTGTTGTGTGGGAAAGGGTTAAAAAAATTGATCAACGATTGAAAATTTAAAATAAAAAAAAAACGCAAAACACAACAAAAATAAAACCAGGGCTATTAAGCCAGGGCTATTGCATATTAGTCTTTTTTTTTTATTGATCAACCTATCTTGGTAACAAATCCCAAAGGTTAAAACATGTTATGTTACACACAACATACAGTAGCTTCTGAACATTTGGATCCCTCTTTTGGTCTGGTTATGAAGATCAATCATTATTTTTTATTTTGTTACTATCTGAAGCATCCATAAAACCTGGAGATTAAGAATGAGCTCACTTGAGTAAGTAAATAGGTAAAAAATTTTATAATAGTGACATGTGTAGACAAGTAACTGATATTACAATATTTTCAAGTAATTGATATTTTACACCCGGCCGCTTAGGGCCTATAAATGACTTTAAAATAACAGTTTTGACTTAATATTTACAAGAAAATAGTAAATACATACAGTGCTATGTATTATTGTTTATCTTAATTTGGGTTGTTGGGGGTTTTCTTTATATGTACTTATAATTTAGTTTAATTTCACCTGTGAAAAATTACATTTATAATACAATAAGCTTTTTCGTTTCTCCATTGCCAAAACTAGGTACTTTGAAACTTGCTTTGAAAGGTTATTGAGTCAAAATCATTGAGTATGCGCTAAAGTTTTGAAAACGCTGGTCCTGAATTAAATTGAAATACTTTTATTCTCACCTTGAGCCTCTGTGTTATGGATGATTACTAAAATCCCCAAAACTCCGACCAATAGCAATTTGTAGGCTCGTTCTACCATCTTTGCACTACAAAGTACCCGTCAACGATACATCTGCCTTGAGACACTGGTCATTTATATATAAGCCATGCCATGTGAAAAAGGGGTTTAATGCATCTGCAAAATAATATCGACCCAGGTCAGCTAGCGCAGTCCTGTGTCGAAACTTTTTGCTTCTTTTTTTTTGCATGCCTAAAACATTTTACCTTATATACCTTATGATTCAGTCGGTTCTTAGACAAAATGGATTTTTTGATCCATAGTTATGACTCGGTAGGTATAACGCATCACGGAGATACATTAAACCCCCTTTTGCCAGAGTATGGCAAATTTGAAAGTGATAATATAATTCTCTCCCATTCCTTGAAGCAGAGTACTTTTGAACATATTGTGCCTGAAGAAATTACTCGTACCGTGTAATTTTATTCTTTTTTTTTTACATTTTCTCGCGCACTTTGGTATTGAAACCCATGAATACTGATCATCTACAAATAATCTTTTTTTCCAAGTCAATTGTTGCATATGCGTTCATTTGGAATATTGAAATTTCTGAATACAGTGTCAAATGGTTAATGAAACCACGCCTTTTCACAAAATAACAAATAACTCTTTACCAAAACTTTAGACTTATACAAATTGAATGCATTTGCATATTGGACAAAACAAATATGATTTGCTGTTGTATAAGGGCAGAAAACATAGCGGGAAATGGAGAAAATACTGGTTACCATCATTTTCTTCTTTTTCCATACTTTTTTCAAAAGCGTTCTTTCTTAGAGTCGTTAAAACTGAGATTGTATGGTAAAGGGTTAATCCATCGCTATATGATTATGACTTTTTTCACACACCCCCACCCCTTGTAGCTGACAACATGGGCAAGATTATGGAAAAGGTTCAGCTGCTTATAACATCTGTCTTGCTCATTTCCCCATCTTGTTTTCCCTTTTCATCACAAACTATATGGTAATTTTCTTTAAATGTTTGTTCTTGATGTAAATTGAAGTCATTTCCGCATGGGTCCTAAGATAGCATGTACAGGGTGTAACTATTCGAAAAACTTCTGAGACAGTTCAAGTTTTCCAGTATCTACAAGGGCCTCGATAAGCATGAGAGATTTATACCTCTAGCAGTGATTTATAAGTATACAGTTGTTAGTATAGCGTACACTGACCGATTTAGGGCCTACTCTGTTATGTTGGAGACAGCGGTGCTGGGGTTAAAGGTTCTGGGTCCGAATAAAATGTAAAGCCTGTGTGACCTTATGGAACTGACAGCATTTTGACATGATCACTGGGTAGAATACGTGCAACTATGGTCAAAAGGTATTGCTTTCTGTCACAAAACTTGTTTCACAATCGATATGTGCCATGGTTTGTGAAAAGGGAGCTTAATGCATCTGCGAAAAGTATCGACCTAGGTCAGCCTGCGCAGTCCGCGCAGGCTGACCTGGGCCGAAACTTTTCGCTATCGGTCAATTTTCTGTATGTCCAAGGACCAGTCTACCTCATAATTAAGTCGGTTGTTAAAAAACGTGGCTGTCATGGATCCATAAGTATGTGATGGCTTGCTTGGTATCATGGATTACGGAGACACATTAAGCCCCCTTTTCCCCAGAGCATGGCTCATATAAAATACATAGGTTTAGTATTATTCTAGCCATGCTGTGTTAAAAGGGGGTTTAATGCATCTGCAGGCGCAGGCTGACCTGGGTCAAAACTTTCTGCTTTTGGTATATTTTCTATATGTCCAAGGACCATTCATGTGATGACTTGTTCGGTATACAAAGCATCACGGAGATGCATAAACCCTTCTTTGCCAAGCACGGCTCAATTTTTTCTTGAACAACATCTTGAAGGTCCGTTGTCGTTTTTGGTGGTTATGGTAATTTAATGGCAGCTTTAATGATGATGATGATGGATGTTGCACTGACGAAAATGATGATAATGATTTTGGTGGAGGTTGGGAAGGCGACGATAATGATGAATTTGGTGGAGGTTGCGAAGGTGATGATAATGATGATGATGATATATTGGTGGAGGTTGCGATGCTGCTACTACTGATAATGATGATGAGGATGACGATTGTTGTGAATGTTGCAATTATGATTATTGTACGATACTTTGTCCAAATCAACCTTCAATACTGCATCACAAATGTTGGAAATTTATAACTTCTATTGTGTCTTGCGAAAGGAAATTTACACATGACCAAATTTTGGCAGACCAGTCTTTGAAAACTTCATAAAAAAAAAAAAGCCCCGAAGTGACCAATTTTCCCATTTGCCACTCTGTTTTCAACCGTTTACCCATAAAACTTAGATCTACTTCATTTCGACTTTCTCTATTCGTGATGATGTTTAACTTTTTACCATTAAACACAATTTTAAACTTGTCCAAATTCAAAACACGACAAAATAAGTGTAGATAAAATGATAATTTCTGTCTTTCATATGGTAGAAAACATTATGGGAAAAAGGGGAAAATGTTGGTTACCCGCACTGTCTTTTTTTCCCACAAGGTTTTCAACAATCCTCTTCTTCAGTGTCGTTTACACTTAAGATTGTGTGAAAAAGGTTAAACAGACATAGATCTGCGTGGATTTTGTTTTTGGAGGTAACGGCTTTACTCTTTACAGAACGACAAGTTTTAGACCACACTAAATTCAAAATATCTTCAGATGACAATTCAAAAGTGGTACAAATACGCATAAGTTCTCTGATAGAGTAGAAAACATTATGGGAAAAGGAGAAAATGCTGGTAACCAGCATTTTCTCCTTTTCCCATAATGTTTTCAAAAGTCTTCTTTCTCAATGTCGTTAAAACTCGGATTTGTGTGGCATAGGGTTAAAAAGACATCTGTATGGATTTTGATCTTGGAGCTAACGGGTTAACTCTTCACCGAACGACAAGTTTTAGACTACATTAAATAAAATATATCTTCAGATGACAAATTTCGAATTGGTATAAATACGTATTTATAAGTTTTCTGATAGAGTAGAAAACATTATGGGAAAAGGAGAAAATGCTAGTTACCAGCATTTTCTCCTTTTTCCCAGATTGTTTTCATAAGTTTTCTTTCTCAATGTCGTTAAAACCCGGATTTGTGAGGCAAAGGGTTCATCGAGAGCTAATCACTCATTATCGGACATCCATAAATATTGTATTTACAAACGCTTGTGAAAAGTGACCATAAAATCGTAAAATAAAGTTAAGGGTCAGTTAGTTGAAAAACTTACAACCTGTGAACACAAGTTGATCACGATTATCGCAAACTTCTTGTTGGATTAGAGAGAGAGAGAGAGAGAGAGAGAGAGAGAGAAAGAAAAGAAAGAGAGAGAGAGAGAGAGAGAGAGAGAGAGAGAGAGAGAGAGAGAGAGAGAGAGTCAGTACACTGAATTCAAATAAAGTATTTGAAGCTTGCTTTTTTTTTTTCGGCGTAACTGTATCAGCTGGCTTTTGACTTACTCATTCGTTGTCTCGAACGAACAGATAATAGTTCGCGATTGGTTAAAAATGGGGGACATATTTATTCTGGGGACCTCGGCGGGCTTCTTCTGTACCGTCTACATGTATCTTTAGACTCATCATTTTTAGCAACACCTGGTTCATTTCCAACTATGAGTTGGATTAACATCTCTTTTTGCCGCAGTGTTGTCAAACGATAACTTTCACAATAAGTTATTTAGATGGTTTGATATGGTAACACAGAGTATAGGCACACCTTATCTTCTCGCAAAGGACTTCAGAGGTCGCACTTAGCAGTAAATATAGGTCAACACTTTACAAAACGACCAAAATTTGTAGTAATGTACCCGCCCAAATTGAAAGCATTTACAGACGACATATCAAGTGAAGGCCAATAGATGCTTTCTGTTTTTAAAATTGTAAAAAACATTGTGAGGAAAAGGAGAAAATGCTGGTTGCCAGCATTTTCTTCTTTTCCCACATGTTTTAAAAGTCTTCTTCGGAGTGGTTGGTAAAAGGTTAATTTTGACGGTGATAATTATGTCTAAGATGTGGTTGGAAAAGTCGTGGTAAATTTATTATCACTCCATCCATTTACATCATAGGCCTACCCTGTCAAATACGTCATTGGATATTGACCAATGAAAGAACACATAACAAATCTATCCCTCGGACGTTATTAGTTTTTAACCAATGAAAATACGATTAAAAACACATTTTCCTTTCAATACAAAACTTCTTCTCCTATGTGGAAACAAGTAAAAACTATCATAGTATGTCTTAACCTTTATACTGCGTAATTAATAAATTTATCTGATGAATATTTCGAGCTAGTAATCAAAACAAAAGTACTGAGGTTTCAAAGCGTATGAATTCCTCATTGTATCCAATATAGTCAATCGTAAATTCAAGATCAAAATGCATGTTTTGTGTATTCTTATCCTGATCCCCACTGTCCGCACAAAAAATTTAAAAGCGCAGGTAGAAGGTCAAGGGCTAAACAAATGCTACGGTAAAAATTAAGCCTCTACAATACAAATATGACGTATGATGTCCCTTATGGTACACAACTTTTGAAAATATTTTTTCAGAGCTCCAGATAAGAGGGAGTGATGGTGTTCTAAACCCATTATTTCTCGTCCAAACCCTATATTGTGGGTACTCATTAGAATCGTCTCGATGAGACGATTCTACTGAGTACCCATAACATAGGGTTTAGTGGAGAATAATTAATATTTTCAATTTTGAAATCAAAATCACTCTCTCTATCTGAAGCTCTGTTTTTTGATACACTTGTGTAAGCGCTTTCCTAAATTTACCGAATTCTGTTTTCTGTTCCTCGTTATGAAACAAATAAGTGGACTTGAAGCCGATTTGCGACTGTCACACGTTCCTCGTTATGAATAAGATAAGTTGAACTGAAGCCGTTTGCGTCTGTCAAATGTCCTCGTTATGTTAAAATAGATTTAAAAGTAACCCATCTCCGTCAAAAGTACAGAGTCCATGTTCACCAACCATTTTTAACGACGTATATTACAAATGTTCGCGCGCATTCATACTGCGCATGTGTTTTTGTCATGGATAGTGAATCAAAAGTGCAGCCATGTATTTTTCGCACATATGGTAATACTATTGGTGCACTGAAACAAATAGTATGTTCTTCGGGTTGTACCAGAAAAGAAAAAAAAAGTATCTGTGTACTGTCACCGTGAAATAATGAAAATACTTTTGACACGGCTTTACACACCAAACAAAAGCAGGAAATTTAAATCTGTGGAAGTATAGCTTGTTCCACTTTGAAAATTATTGTGGGAAAAGGAGAAAATCGCTTCTTATAAGTAATTTCTCCTTTTCCCATAATGTTTGCTGAGCTTTTATTTTATTCTTTCCTTGAAAAAAAAAATAATAATAACTTTCACAGTGACATTCATCCCTGTTTTCTGGCGAAATAAGCACGGATAGGTGCCATTTTTTTTTTTTTTTTTTTGTAGAATTATAAATACTATAAGTGTGGAAATTTTAAGAAAAATCTGTCCGTTTGAAAGTATGTATTTATTAAAGATATACCCTTAAATTAGTAAAATTATCTCCCTTTTTAACTCAATGGTCTTCATATAACACGCATATTTGCACATTTACCGAGCTCAAAACCAGGCTTTTATATATTTTTTGTGCAAAAGTAAATGAATTTTCATTATAATGATGTATATTTGTATATTCTTCCGTTAATTTTCCTGTTTAATTGACTATTGAAGAAAATCGTGTTAAGTCCAATATAAGCTGAATTTTAAAACTGTACATACCTTTTTCATAGGCAAATTTCTCAGAAACGAGCACGGTGACCCATGTCTTTTTTTACTGTAATCTCCTAGAGACATGACGAGCTTTTAAGTGCAAAGTTTTAAAAAGATTGACTAAACCAAACAGTTTAGCCAATCAGAAAATGTGTTAGTTTCTACGTTTAGAATTAAACTAAGAATGTTTTTTTTTTAAGAATGCTTGATGAATACGGTCCCAAATGTAGTCTTTATGTGGGAAAGTAGCCAGAGGCTTGGGAAGAGTACTGAGAGAAGTGATGGTAACAGAAACTCCAGGAAAGTGGATTGATGTACTGGCTGCCGCGATATGACTGAAATTGAGTTGAAAATGGCTTTAAACACAACACAATCAATCGATTAAATGTAGTCTGCTGTTGGAAGCAAACGCCGGTAAATACAAAATGCACTAGGTACGTGTAATGATTTTATGGATCAGGGATAAAAATTAAGGCATTTGCAGGCGAAAAATTGAATGCGTCTCAAATAATGAAGTTTGTCTATGAAAGGGTATCAGTATTTTCTCCTTTTCCCACAACGTGTCCGAAAGTCGCCTTCCTTAGGGTCCTTAAAACACGCAATTGTTTGTTAACAAACGACAAAATTATTGACCTGTCATAACTAAAGGTATTTGCAAACGTCACATTGATTGTGTCTCAAATAATTAAGTTTGTCTATGATGGACAGAAAATGTTGTGGGACATAGGGAAATGCTGCTAGCAGCATTTTCGCTCTTTCCAACAACTTTTTTTATAAGCTATCTTCCTTAGGGTTGTTAAAACTCGGGATTGTTTGGTAAAGGGTTAAAAAGTGTAATAACTAAAATATCGTTTCGAAAAACTAAAATCATTTATTTACTCTTTAACCCTTTACCAGACAATCCCTGGTTTTTACGACCCAGAGGAAGAAGCCTTCTGAAAACATTGTGGGAAAAAGAGAAAATGCTGGTAACCAGCATTTTCTCCTTTTCCCACAATGTTTTCTACTCTTCTAAAGTCAAGTTTCAATTTTTTGAGTCACGTTTATTTCGTCGTCTGCAAATGCTTTGAATTTGGACAAGTCTAAAATTTTTCGTTTGGTAAAGAGTTAAGACTGCATTGACATGCACGACAATCTCCTGCAGTATTAGACCCTTTACCAAACAATCCCGAGTTTTCAAGACCCTGAAAACATTGTGAAAAAGAGAAGAAAATGCTGGTAACGACCATTCTCTTTCTTTTCTTTTTTTACAATGTTGTCTACGCTGTCCAAGACCGATCTTAACATTTGAGCCAGGTTTAATGTGTCTTCTACACAGTTACTTTCAATTTGGACAAATGTAAAATGTTGTCGTCTGGTAAAGAGTTAAGACATTGTCGGTTACCCTCTATACTTTGATCTGGGTTCCTGCGTTTGAGTGGCTCAGTGTAGGACTTGTAGCCTGGAGGCCCAGGGGTTCGAACTGGGTTTTTCGTCGTAGTATCTGTGGGCAAGACACTTTTGAGCCCAAGCTTAGTGCTGGAAATATCAATGACATACATGGATATGTGAGCCTGTCACCGTGATATGACTGAAGTAATGTTGAAAGCGGGGTACATTACCATTCCGTCAATAAATGAGCCATGCTCATTGAAAAGGGGGTTTAATGCATATGAGCCGCGCTCTGTGAAAAGGGGGCTTAATGCATCTGCGAAAAGTTTCGACCCAGGTCAGCCTGCGCAGTCCGCGCAGGCTGACCTGGGCCGAAACTTTTCGCTATTGGTAGATTTTCTGCATGTCAAAGGATCAGTCTACCTCATAATTGAGTCGGTTGTTAAAAAAAGTGGCTATTATGGATCCATAAGTATGTGATGGCTTTCTTGGTATGATGGATTACGGAGATGCATTAAGCCCCCTTTTGCCCCCTTTTGCCAGAGCATGGCTCATATGTAAAAAAGGATAGACCTGACCCGAGTCGAAACTTTTTGCTATCGGCCAATTTTCATCAAGTCAAGTTACCAGTCTGCCTCATGATTCAGTTGGTTATTAAACAAAATGAATTTAATAGATCCATGATTATGTAAGGTCTTACTTGGTAAAATGCATCATGAAGACGTGCTTAACCTTTTTTACCAGAGCGTGGCTCAAATATTTCAATCTTTACTTCAATTCCATCAAATGTCGTTTATATTACCTGAGAAATGTGCATGTACAAAATCTCGTTCTGATGATTATATATAAAGAAGCATTTCATTAGTTCCGGAACGACGTTTAGAGGTAAATGTGACCAATGGATTGACACATTACAAATCACGGTATATTTAAAGGGGAATTTCGAAATGTATTTTATCACATAACCTCCCTTGTTTTCAGTGTAATATACCCATTACGAATTTTCTTATCTCACGTGTAATATCACAATTATGTGACGTCATTTTTGACGTCATTTTATATGTATTTCATAGTTCTAGTGAATGGGTTTTATGGATATTACCGCGGGTGCTTAGAATGGTTTTGCATCTTCTGATCAATAATTTGTGAAATATCGTTATGTGATAAAAAGAATCTGACATTCGTTTGCGTTTGAGATAAAATTTTATTAAAATCGTCAAGAAAAAATGTTATTAAGCTCGCCAAAGGCTCGCTTAATAACATTTAGGCCTACCCTAGACTCGTTTAATAAAATGTTATCTCAAAAGCCAACTCATGTCAGATCCTATATATACCACGCAAGTTTTTGTATATGGATCCAGGTTGTCCTACAACCAGTTGAATCCTGAGTTAGAATGGTCCTTTAATATGCAGAATATTTAGCAATAGCAAACACTTTCGGACTGAGCAAGCTGATGTTGATCGACACTTTTATTGCAGATGTATTAAACCCTTGCTTTATAGTTTTTCAGTATTTCTTCCATATCAGAATGAAAATGCTATGGCTTCATGTATTTACTTAGTTTCATCATTCAGTCACTGGTACAAAAATTGCCAAGTCTTTCATGAAAAAAATAGACATTTATACGGAAAGTTATTTTAAGAGGAGCCTGATCGCCATTCTGCCGTGCGCAAGAATGTTTATATCATCCAGCCAGATCAACGATCCACCGATCAAAACACTACGAAACATTTTCTTATGCCATAGTTGCACTCGCACCGCTAACACATGCAGCCATTGTTTGTTGACGTGCTCAATCACAAACGTTTCGTTAAAGCTAGGTTCCCGGCTCCGTTTACATATCCGCGTCCGGTGTCGTTTCTCACCGTGTTCTGTCAAGTTGACTGTAAGGAAAGTGTCCGGAAGCGTCCCATGTTTTTTGGCTATTTTCCCTTCAAGTATGGTGACATGTAGACAGTTTTCTAGAGAATCGTAGTTCAGTTTCAAGTCTATGTAACCTTTAGTGTTAACATCGCCGCAGATACCGAGATCTGGATCTCTGTCTTCCAAAATTTTAGTCGTATTGCGAGTACTAGACAAAACAAACAGATGTTCAGACTTCTTTCCGACGTGATGTATTTTTAAATCATCGTTTCCTCTCGCTCTCGTTCTCCTGTCCAACACTTCCTCTGAAACAGATTGACGCCCTGTACACACTGGACGCTCATTGTTATTTACTAAGCATCCCGCTGACAATGATTTCTGCTGAAGAAGATCTTGAATGCTTTCGGAGATAGTCTTCGTGCGTCTGAGGTTGATACCGTCGTAGGCTTCACAGAAAGGTAGTCTTGGCAGAAGATATCCGTTTCGCAGGACCAAGTCCGGTTTCGACCTGGCAGCTTCCAAGTAGACTTTTGGCCGATTTTTCGGCGGGATTTCCGGGGTTCGAGATTTGTCACCGAAGTTATCTTGCACAGGAATTTCAAAGCTGCCATCTGATTTTGTTAAAGTTAGAAATGGACTCAGCATCATGTCGAAAATCACCTAATATATCTATGAGAAGAATTATGCCGACTGAATTCTCAGGAAGGCAAAAGATTGAACATGCACATCAGAGGCTAAAGTTAAAATGATTTCCAGGCACGTAAAGATCGGAAAGAAATAGCTAGGTTTTGAGTTGATAATGACAGTGTGCTAATAAGATGTACTATCCCTATATATGTTATATATATTAGATGGTTTTCACTTTTACCTTTCAGACTATATAATGGGAAAATGGAGGAAACTGCTGTTAAACGAGTTACCTAATGCGAGCATTTTTTGTGTTTGCACGATAGGCAACTTTGAAAACATACGGTTGCAAATGGAGATAGGACGTTATCATGATGCAAATGAAACATAGGCCTATCCTCCAAAAATAATTGAGTCATGCTTTGTGAAATGGGGCTTAATGCATCTGCGAAAAAGTATCGATCCAGATCAGTCTGCGCAGGCTTACCTGGGCTGAAACTTTTCGCTATTGGTCAATTTTCTGTATGTCCAAGGACTAGTCTACCTCATGATTGAGTCGTTTGTTACAAAAAGTGGGTATTATGGATCCATAAGGATGTGATGGCTTGCTTTGTATCATGGATCACGGAGATGCATTAAGCCCCCTTTTGCCGGAGCATGGCTCATCTATTCGAACGCAGAGTTTTAAAAATGGTACGTGGCGTCTCTACCGACATAGACGCGCTATGTCCTGGTTAATAGTGCAAGAGATGTCACAGATATTATACAAGATAAATAGGGATATTCGTATCTTTTCTATTTCTCTCTATCCCTCTCTCCCTCATCCCCCCTTACTCTTGTTCTTGTTCTGTTACTCTCGGAGTTTCCTAAGCCACTGGTACGTAGAATTTTTGATACACAGTTTGTCATTCTATACCTCGGCTCTTTAAGCAACTTTTCTGATGTTGGCGAGATTAATTAAGCTAAATATTTTGCTAAACATTCAGAAACTGAGAGGGAGTACACAGGCTGCAGTCATGTAACCGTAATTCTGTTAGAAACGGAATTAAATGCATAACAGACAAATGCAGTCCAAATCGAGGTAGCCGGTTACCATTGTTTCCTCTTCACGGACATATGTTATAAAAAAAAAACAAGTTACGAAACTCCCGAAAGAGAAATATGTTAGTAAGTTGTCTGTTTAAGTCCTCGTCACGAAATTCTGTCTACGCTTGAAATCTGCTAAAAGCCACGAACATGCTCTAAATGATATTTATATAACGTTGAAAAGGCATCATCCTTTCCTCCACAGTTTGTTTGTCTCTGTATTTTTACACAAGGCAAGCGAAATTATCAATTCATTACAACTTCAAGCACAATTTTGCAACCACTCTTGTAAACCAAGGATAATCAATATGATTTAAACCATTCAAAGGCGAAAATGGGCTTTTACGGTAAGCAAAGATTTAAAGAACACCTTGCATGAGGAGAAACTATAGTATACGAGAGAGCAATTTTCGTTTTGTAAAATTACAACGTCTGAAAAGTGTTTAGCAGCAAGACGGAACAAGACGAGGATTAGAAGTCGAGAGCTCTAAATGTAAACCATTACGAAACAGGTCACATTTTCTCGCCGTGATCTGTTGACACTGGAAAGACCACCTTGAACTCACAGTGAAGTACGAAGACAAAACACTCTTACGAACGTGACCTTGTTGTCTTTATATAACAAACATCGATGATGAAACTAGTGCTGCATCAAATAACGGAAAACAAACATTGGACAAAAACGGCTGTAATATATGCCTAGCTTAAGAAAGCAAATCATCATATACTTTTACACCATTGATTGACAAGCACGGGCATGACTGCAGACAACAGTATTAGGTATCAAAATGCTACATTGTAAAGCCCAGGCATAATTGCAGACGATTGTGCATAGTACAGTTATATTCCATTGACGGTCATGATTGCTGCTGTCTTTGATACCATTTTACGTGGTAAAACTGAAATCAAATGTCTATAGTGTCATTATACTAACTAAACAAAGTCAGGGATGACAGCTAACGACTATCTATGGTACTAATATGCTACGTTATCAAGCCTGGGCACAGATTGCAGACCAATGCATATGGTACCCTTTTATTAAAAGCCCAAAGCAAGGCACAAATTGCTGACGACTGTATATACACGTAGTACCATTCTACTACACGACAAAGGCAAGGCACGGATTCCTGACTACTTTATAGGGCACCATTCTACTTTATAACAAAGGCAAGGCACAGATTCCTGATGACTGTATATGGCATCCCTATTACAAGACTATGGCAAGGCACAGAATCCTGACAGCTGTATATGGTACCATTTTACTACATGACCAAGGCAAGGCACAGATTTCAGACTATTGTTTATGGTACCATTATACTACATGATCAAGGCAAAGCACAGATTGCTGACGACTGTATAAAGTACCATTTTACTACATGACAAAGGCCATGCATAATTTCAGCCTACTGTTTATGGTGACAATCTTCTTCATGACCAAGGCCAGGCATGATTGCCAACAGCTGTCTATGGTACCATTTTACTACATGACCAAGGCAAACCATGGTTCCAGACGACTGTGAATGGTACCTTTATACCACACGACAAAGGCCAGGCGTTATTGCGCATGACTGTATACAGTGCCATTGAACCACATTACCAAGTCCAGGCATGATTTCAGACGACTCTTCATGGTAAGATGAAACTACATAACTATGTCCAAGCATAATTGCCAACAACTGTCTATGGTGCTTTTTTACCAGATGACCAAGGCAAGGCATGATTGCTGACAACTGTACATGGTACCATTATACCACATGACTAAGGCCATGCTTAATTGCAGAGGACTGTATTATTGTTCCTCTTCACCATATGTCCAAGACCGGGCATGATTGCAGATGACCATATATGGTACCTTTTAGGCATTATACTACATGATCATGGCTAGGCATGATTGCTGACGGCAGCATATGGTACTATGTGGGCATAACACTACATGACTAATCCCAGGCATGATTGCAGATGACTGTATATGGTAACACCTTACTATATGACAAAGGCTTAACATAATTGTAAACAAATTTATATGGTTCTTTTATACTACATGACCAAGTCAAAGCATAATTGCCCACGATTGTCTATTGTACATTATATACTTTATGACCAAAGCTAGGTATGATTGCAGATGACATTTTATGGTAACATTATACTTCATAACCAAGCCAGGTATGATTCCAGAGGACTTTACAAAGGTACAGGCATTATACTACATGACCAAGGCCAGGCACGTTTGCTGACCACTGTATATGGTACCTTTTAGTCAATATACAACATGACCAAGGCCCCAGGCATGTTTGCTGACCATTGTATATGGTTCACTGTAGGCATTATACCACATGACCAAGGCCAGGCAAGTTTGCTGACCACTGTATATGGTTCCATTTTGTCAATATACAACATGACCAAGCCCCCAAGCATGTTTGCTGACCATTGTATATGGTTCACTGTAGGCATTATGCTTCATGACTAAGGCAAGGCATGTTTGCTGATCACTGTATATGGTTGACTGTACGCATTATACTACATGACCAAGGCCAGGCATGATTGATGAGGACTATGTATGGTACAGGCATTATACTACATGACCAAGGCCATGCATGTTTGCTGACCACTGTTTATGGTACCCTTCAGTCAATATACACCATGACCAAGACCAGGCATGATTGCAGATGACTATATACAGTAACTTATACTACATGACCAGAGTAATGCATGTATACTGACCACTGTATATATTACCCTTTAGGCATTATACTACATGAGCAAAGCAAGACATAATTGTTGGCCACTTTGTAAGGAATCATTTAGGTATTATACCACATGGCCGACGCTGGACAAGATTGCAGATGATTGTATACAGTAACATTTTACTATTTTACAAAGGCCAAGCATAACTTCAAACAACTGTAAATGGCAACATTACATGACCAAGGCCAGGCATGACTGCTGATGACTATCTGTGGTAACATTGTACCACAAGAACCAGGCCAAGTATGACTGCAGAGGACTATATTATTATACCTCTTTACAGCATGACCAAGGTCGGGCATGATTGCAGATGACTATATTGTAACAGTACACTACAAGACCAAGGCAAGGCACAGAATACTGATGACTGTATATTGTACCATTCAACTACATGATCAAGGTCAGGGATGATTGCAGACGCTGAATATGGCACCATTATAATACATGACTAAGGCCAGGTATATTTGCAGATGACTGTATGTAGTGCCATTATTCCACATGAACATGTCCAGGAATTATTTCAGACTACTGTTTATGGTAATATGTTACATGACTAATGTAAAGCACCATTGCCAATAACTGCCCATGGTGCTATTTTACCACATGACCAAGGCTATGCATGATTACATACAACTATACCATTTAGGCATTATACTGCATGCCGAAGGCAAGGCATGATTTCAGTTGACTGTATATGGTAACATTTCACTAAATGACAAAGGCCAAGCATAATCTCAAACAAGTGTATATGCATGAATGCAGACCACTGTCTATGGCACCATTATACCACATCACGAAGGCCAGGCATGATTGCAGACGACTTTATGATACCATTTAGGCATTATACTACATGACCAAGGCAAGCCATGATTGCTTACCACTGTTCATTGTAACATTTTACTACATGACCAAAGCCAAGCATAATTTCAAATGATAAGGCCAGACATAATTGCAGACTGTATCTGGTACCATTATACTACATGACCAAGGCCATGCATGATTGCAGACTACTTCATGGTACCATTTAGGCATTATACTACATGACCAAGGCCAGGCATGGTTGCAGACTGTATATGGTACTATCATACTACATGACCAAGGCCAGGTATGATTGCAGATGACTGTATATAGTATCATTAAACTAGATGACCAAAGCCATGCATGATTGTAAACAACTGTATATAGTATCATTATACATGTATCACATGAACAAGGCCAGGTATAATTGCAGATAAATATATATGACACCATTTTAATACTTGACAAAGGCCAGGCATGATTGTAGTTGACTTTATATAGTATCAATAAACCATATGACCAAGTCCAGGCATGGTTGTATATGGTACCATTATAATTCATGAACTGGGCCATGTGTGATTGCAGACAACTGTCACTGGTACCCTTATTCTACAATAACAAGCCTTGGCACAGACTGCTACTCATCATGTGGAATCTGTTGTTTTGTTAAAGACTGGCAGTCATCAGTAGTTTACATAATGTATGAACTAGAGGAAACTACAACAATTAGGTCTACTTTAATACAGTATGGTGAAAAGTTTCATCTAGATATTAGAATCTAATTAATCCTTCAACTGCTAAAGTAAACATCTAAATAATGGGCTAAGTTCAAGTTCTTTTCCCCATACAAATCTTATGACATTATATGTTGATGCAGTATCAGACTGCATCCTCTGCTGGTCTCATCTTGATCTAAAGTGACCTCAAAAGCAATACAGTCACTCTAAAGCCTAAGAGTAAACCCTTTACCACATGATGAAATTTTAGACTGACCAAATTCGAAGCTATTGGAGACAAAAAAATCAAATGTGGCTCAAATGGTGGGATTTGCTTTGAAAACAAGAAACACAACATTTTCAAAAAGCCTCTTTCTCAGGGTCATTTAATCTCTAGACTGTGTGGTAAAGAGTTAAGAGTATGTGATTGATTCCCTGTGATAAGTTGTAAATGTGAAAGATTCTAAGGCTATAAATTATTGTATAAGTATAATGCTTGGAGTTATTGTTAATGTCTTAATGTTGATATAAAAGATGCACTGATCTTCAATCAAAATGGTCAGGACAGACTGTCTTGTTTGGCCCTCATGAATGTTCATAGTGACTTTGAAGGAAATACAAATGAAATTTGTAGGGAATTGCCAAGCAGAAACCCATGTGGGTGGTGTTTACCTGACATTTTTACCTATGAAATTTCAATGTTGTAATAAAAGTCATCATAGTGAAGTTGCAAAATTAGTTCAAGTTTTGTTTCAATGACCTTACAGCAGAGCTTCAGGTGCAAAAAAATAATAATATGATAATAGGATAATATGATAATGATACCAACGCAAAGAAATTTATACAAAAACAATACCCGTTCTTTTTTTAAATATTTTTATTGATTAAGATTATTTGCTTCTAAGCATTAACTGTATTAATTGCACTCAGTAGGTATACAGAGCATTAAGAAAATCTACAGCGTTCAAAAACTGTACATTTTACAACACAAGACTTTCTGAGCATTTACTTGCTTCCTGTTGTAACCCTTTATCAAACAATCCTATGTTTTAATGATCCTAATGGAAACAGGCTCTTGAACCAATGGAGGAGAAGGAGAATATGTGTTTGAACAGCACATTTTCCAATTCTCATATTTTCTACCCATTCAAAGACTAATTCCCTCCATTTTGAGTCACATTTTACTTCTCATCTGGAAATGCTTTCAATTTGGACAAATGTAAAATGTTGTAACCTGGTAATGGGTAAACTCTTTACCACACAGTCCCCCATTTTAACAACCTTAAAGAAAAGGCTTTTAAAAAGATTGTTCGCAAAGCAGAAAATACTGGTAACCAGCATTTTCTCCTTTTCCAACAATGTTCTCCAACCTATCACAATCAAATTCCATCATTTAAGTCACATTTAACTTGTTGTCTGCAAATGCTGCCAATTTGGGCAAGTCTTAACTTATGTTGTCTGGTAGCTGAGCCCCAGTAGCTCAGTCGGTAGCGTGCAGGACTTGAGAACATGGGGGTCCAGGGTTTAATCCCTGGCTACGACCCCTGGCTCGGCCAATTTCTTTCCGAGGATTGATGATGGTCACTGCGACAAGATTCATTCCTCCTCCACTGCTGACCACTGTTTAGACGATGATTATCTGGGAAAGTAGCCAGTGGCTTGGAAAGAAAATTGTGCGAAGTACTGGTAAAAGAGACTCCAGGAACGCATGGATAGGTGCACTTGCCGCCGCGATATAACTGAAATAATGTTGAAAACGGCGTTAATCCTTTCCCACACAATCCCGACTTTTAACGACCCTGAAAAAGGAAGCGTTTGAAAACATTGTGGGAAAAGGAGAAAATGCTGGTAACCAGCATTTTCTCCTTTTTCCAATGTTTTCTAACTTTCCCAGAACAAGTTTCAATTTTTAAGTCGCATTTATTTTGTTGTCTGCAAATGCTTTCAATTTGGACAAGTCTAAAATTTTGTTGTTTGGTAAAGAGTTAAACACCATACAATCAATTAATCAATCAATCAATCAATCAGTGTTGTCTGATAAAGAGTTAACTCTTTCAACTCCTTACCAGACAAGTAAAATTCAACTTATCTGTATTGAAAGTATTTGTGGACAACAAATAAAAAATGCTGATAAAAATGCTTGTAACCAAAATGTTTTCAAATGCCCTTTTACACAGACTTATTCAAATATTGGATTGCTTGGTAAAAGGTTAAAACAAAGCAGCATCACTGAAATATACATACATGTAGGATAATCTGTAAAATCAAAAGCACTCATTTAATTAAAATAAACATTGTCAAATAAGAACCAAAGCAGAAGTCACTGTACACCAAAGATATTACACATGAAAAGATCAGCTTGTAAATGTCAGTCTAAACCCAATGGATGTCCCCACTCCATCTGACACAAATTTCACAAATCCAACGTTACTTGAGGTTGTCATAGGGGCAGGTGTTTCCTGGAATGAGAAAGTAAAGCACTCATAGTGACTACGTCAATCCCTTACATAAAATTAACCCTATTCATTTTGAATTGAGCGTGAAGTGAGTTCTACAACTTATACATGTACTCATTATTTATCCTTCTTTGTGATTGCTTTCTGGAAACTTTAACCAGTGCTTGCACACCATGGCAGTTTGGAAGGTTGAGTCCACTCAACATCAGATTTCAAACTAAGAAACCGCAACATGAGAGGCAGACCCTCTATCCCTAGATCGCTACCTCCCACAAGCTGTCTCCCACTGTTCACTATCTAAATTAGATGTCTGTAATGCTTTCCAGAGGTTTTATTGGAACATTTTATAAATCAGAATTTAGTACAAGAGCACTGCATGAGGTTGCAATCACTCGAATGCGGTTGCTTGATTTTCTGTGAAAGTCAAAAAAAGGGCATTACTGTGTCAAAAATACTTTGATAGTTACTTCTCCTTGTTGTATAGGTGCCCTTATTGATAGTTAACAAATAGTCCAAGTTTGAAGCAAATGTCTTCAGTAATAAGACAGATTTTATAAAATGTCAAAGTTTTCGCACAGTAACACAGATGCTGGCGTCAGGGCTACGGTAATACCTCGTCATTTTTTTTTTTTTTAAAAAAACCCGTATTTAGCAAGCGTGTAGGGGATACTGAAACATACTTGCTTACGAAACATGCATGCTTAACTAGAAGGAATTTACAGAAGAATTTAAATGTTTTTTAAAAGACAGTATTTGTCATGGAATAGGTAAAAAACATTTTGGGAAAAGGAGAAAATGCTGTTTTCAAAAGCCTTCTTCACGGTCTATAGAACTCTGGATCGTGTGTTAAAGTGTTAATACAGGTTACATTTCAACATGTTTTGCCTTCTATGGGACTTCAATAATTGAGCCATACTCTGTGAAAAGGATGCATCTGCAAAAAGTATTGCTCCATGTCAGCGTGCGCAGTCCACGCAGGTTGACACTGGTTAAATCTTTTTGCAATTTGTAAATTTTCTGCAAGTCAAAAGACCATCTACCTTCAGAAACAGTTGGTTGTTGGTCTAAATGAATTTTATGGATCCATATTGATATGATGAGTAGCTTGGTATTCTGTATCACAGAGATGTGTTAAGTACCCTTTTGCCAGAGCATGACTCAATTACAATATGTTTGCTTCAAACAGATCATTTCCTTCAGTCTTTACCAAAAGACAAAACTTGTACTTGCCCATAAACTCACCTGCAGATGATAAAGCAAATATGCCTCAAATGTTGTGATTGTCTTTGAATTGGTTAACTCTTTACAAAATGACAAAACTTTAGACGAGTCCGAGTTAAAATCATTTGCAGAAAACAAAAATAAATGTGACTAATAAATTGAAATTTGGAGGGGTCAAAAACATTTTGGAAAAATGAAAAGTATTTTCTCCTTCTCTCACAATGTTTTAGGGTCATAGTTCTTAGGGTCATTGAAACTTGGGATTGTGTGGTAAAGGATTAATTTCTAACTCAAAAAACAGACAGACACAATCTGCAAATTAAGAACTATTCCTCAATCTTCAACAGTTCAACATACCCCACCACAATATCTCCCAAACTGATTTGAACTTTCACTGTTTCCATCATACAGCGAAACATAATCTGTCCCACAATTCACTGGATCAAACATCCTCATGTCAGTAAAGGTCAAGGTTATCACTCGTCTTGCTGGGACTTTGATCAGCCATGTACAAGTACTCTGACTTGTGTAATTATTGGGGTAACCAGGACTGGTCAGACTGCCATTGATGCCTGAAATGTTGCCACCACAACCTACTCCTGTAACAGACAAAAAGAAGTCATTACTGGAAGCATGAAATTTTTTTGGATGCATGGGAAAAAAAACAATAGCTTTGTCCCTTAGAGTGCTGATTAAATGAATTCATTCAATTTGAGAAAACTGGCAAAGTATTGCTATTTCAAGATTTTGTCTGCTAGACTTTGTACGAAAGAATCGGTATAGATCCAATGATCTGTATTGTCTGCAAAAGTAACTTTAATTGGTTCCAGCGCTTTCATAATAATCTTTATTATCTGTACTTTTAGGTTACTATTCAATGAGGGGAGATAACTCCAGAACTCTGTTACAAAGTAGCTAGTTATGGTTCTTAAACTGCACCTTGTGGAATTGGCATCTATTCACCTGCAAAACATCAACTCCATTTCTGCTTAAAGATGTGTGCATAATTTTTTAAAGTTTACTGAGGCCAGAGTCACAGTAAATGCCAACATGTTTAAACAAAGTGTCTTGTGTTGTTGAATATCATTTGAATACCAGTAGTTACAAAAGAATACGAGTTAAAGGCAACACTAACACCCTGGAAAAAAGTGACATGTTTGACTTGCATTAAACTATAAATGGTTAGTCTAGAGTCAGAACAAATTATGAAACGACAAGCAGTTATTGAATTTCACTCAATATTATCCCTATGGAAACATAAATATTCATTACCTCTTGTAGACAAATTTTCAGTCTTACAGCTAACCATTGTAGCAGAAGGTAGATATATCTAGGTAACCAACAAAAATCATACAAAACCTTCTGCCAATTGATCCTGTGCTTTAACCATCCTGAGGAAGAAGCCTTCTGATATGACTAGGGGAAAAGGAGCAAATGCTGATAACCAGTATTTTCTCCTTTTTCCACATCATTTTCTACCCTTTCAAAGTTAGAAATCGTCAATCTGGGTCCGTATTCACCAACCATTCTTAGAATATTCTTAGTCTTTTTCTCCAAGATTTTCTAAGTTTGAAAGTAACACAACTTCTAATTGGCTAAACCAAATGGTTTAGCCAATCAGAGGTTTTGTTATTTTCAAATTTAGAAAATTCTTCAGCAAAAGATTTAGAATATTCTTAAAAATGGATGGTGAATACGAACCTAGCTACTTTTGATTGGTCTTCTACAAATCCCTTCATTCAGGACAAGTCTAAAATTTCATCATTTGGAAAATACATAATACAGTGTATGAACCAAATCACCAACCTTGCGTAGTAGTGGTATAGGTGATATCGAATCCAGGATGTGCGACAGACGTATCAGTTACAAAATTCATCCAAACAGAATTTGTCGTGGCAAAGACAGGATCTGGTATCATCCAACCACATATCTTACGAATTATTGGAGATGATGCATCTGAGCCATTATGTATCTGGTTTAACATGGAAAAGACAAACAATACTTGAATCCTTTTTGTGGCGAATAAACCTATTATTCCTTCACCAAACGAACTTGTCTTTCAACAACCCTGATGAACAAGACTTTTGAAAAAATTGTGGAAAAAGGAGAAAATACTGGTAACCATTATTTCCTCTCTCTCTTTTTTTTTAAAACAGTATTTTCTGCACTATCAAAGACAGAAGTCATCACATTATTTTATTTGTTGTACGTAAATGCTTTCAATTTGGTCGAGTGTAAATTCTTTTTGTTCGGGAAAGAGTTAACCCTTACCACACCATGCCGACTTTTAACAACCTTGAGAAAGAAGACTTGAAAATATTGTGCAAAAAGAAGAAAATGCTGGTTACCAGCATTTTCTTCTTTTCATGCAATGTTTCCTAAAACATTATGGGAAAAGTAGAAACTACTGATTACCAGCATTTTTTGCTTTTCCAACAATGTTTTCAAAACCTTTTATCCTCAGGTTCTAGATAAGATTTGATTGTCGGGGATAAGATTACCCCTTTACCAGACGACAACATTTTAGCCTTGTCCACATTGAAGGCATTTGCAGACGACAATTTCACTGTGGCTAAACTAGTGCAATTTTTCTTTGATAGGTTAGAAAACATTGTGGGAAAAGGAGAAAATGCTGGTCACCAATGGAATTCAAACCCATCACCTTGATCCGTATTCACCAACCATTTTTAAGATCATTCTTAGTCTTATTTGCCAAGATTTTCTAAATTGAAAGTAACACAACTTCTGATTAGCTAAACCGTTTGGTTTAGCTAATCAGAAGTTGTGTTTCTTTCAATTTTGGAAATACAGACCCGTAGTTTATCAGCCATGTGTTTTAGAAGAAAGTGTTCAGATCTCTGCAAGAATTATTGTACCGTGAGCAGCATTTTTGTTTTTCACTGAAAGTCTTTTGCACTTTACACATTCTGGTTTCCATGGTAGCCTGAATTACTCTTCTAGATTTACATGTAGGTGGCCCTTGCTAAATAAAAGCACTGCATGCAGGTGCACACTCGGCTGCAAGTGCTTGATTTTCAGTGAAAATTTCAAGTTGGAAAAGGGGAATAAATATGTCATAAAATATTTTGATGGTGACCTGCCCCTGTTGTTTAGGTTCAAATGTCAAAGTTTTTAATGAAGCAGACAACAACGATGCGGACAACTCCAGGGCTACAGCAATGAGTTGACATCGAAAAAAGCCAAGCTAGAAATTGGAAAGTGTGTGAAACTGCATACCTCGAGATAGTCAAAATTACAGTCGCTGTGTGGTTCTATCTGAAAACTGTTAAAATACAGAGACACGGTGGATGATTGTGGGCCTTGTATCAAAATCTGACAGTTTGCATTGTGTGGGTACACACCGGGCCATCCTGGACTGTAAATTTGACCTTTGTTGTCCGTATATGTTCTGTTACATGCTGAAATTAAAGGCCCAGTAAAGGCAAAAATATCAAAGATGTCATAATACATTTAAATTTAAATCATACCATTTAAAAGTATGAAAAATATTGTGGAGATGACACTGTTATTGTGTGGTCGGGCCATATGTTAGTCACTGGCAGAAAAAAGAGTTTTAAAATTAGGCAAACAGTAAACAAAAGACACAGCTACCTGGCAGGTTTTAAACTAGTTTTGAAATTAATTTCTCTGTCAGCAACTAACACTTGGGCCGACTGTACAATGACAGATTGTCATCTTCACAATAATTTCCATACTTTTAAATGGTATGATATAAATTCAAATGCATTTAAACACCTGCTTTGTTTACTTTTGGGCTTTATTGTTACTTTAACAAGTCAGTTTACAAAGAATCATATTTCTAGACAGCATATAAATATAAACCATGCTCTGTGAAAGGGGAGTTCAATGTATCTGAAAAAAATTATCAACACAGGTCAGTCTACGCAGGCTCAAGCGGGTCAAAACTTTTTGCTTTTAGTCAATATTCTGTATGTCAAAGGATTAGACTACCTTACGATTCAGTAAGTTGTTAGACAAAATGATTCCATAGTTATACGATGACTTGCTTGGTAAAATATATCATAGAAAAGCATTAACTCTTTACCAAACAATCCCGGGTTTTCACTACTCTGAGAAAGAAGCCTTTTGAAAACATTGTGGGAAAAGAAGAAAATGCTGGTAACCAGCATTTTCTCCTTTTCCCACAAAGTTTTCTACCCTCACAGAACAAGTTTCAATTTTTGGACAGTGTGACTCAAATTCTTAATAAAATAAATCATCTTTAACATAAATGTATATAAATGAGCCGTGCTCTGTGAAAAGGGGGCTTAATGCATCTGCTAAATGTATCGACCCCGGTCAGCCAGGCTGACCTGGGCCGAAACTTTTCGCTATTGGTCAATTTTCTGTATGTTCAAGGACCACTCTATCTCATGATTAAGTTGATTATTAAAAAAAACTTGGACATTATGGATCCATAAGTATGTGATACCTTGCTTACTACCATGGATCACAGAGATGCATTAAGCCCCTTTTTGCCCGAGCATGGCTCATACAGAGGATGATAAACCACAATTCTGTAAAATCAAAAATATGTCATGGGAACAGATTGTTAGCCAGTTGATCAAGTAGTTCAAAGAACAACTTATTGAAACTCATTACCCTATGCCAAAAGATGATAAACCACAATTCTGTAAAATCAAAAATAAGTCATGGGAACAGATTGTTAGCCAGTTGATCAAGTAGTTCAAAGAACAACTTATTGAAACTCATTACCCTATGCCAAAAGATTTTTGAATGAAGGAGCCATAGCAAACTCAACAACAGAATGACAACATTTTTACAAAACTTACAAGCTGTTCTGTAGGTTAGGGAAAACCCTGTGCTCTCTCCACTCGTAGCAGCATAGTTTATTTGCACTGTCTGTCCGAACGAATCAAATAAGGCTGGTGGTGAATTACCGCATAAGTGGACACTTCGTCCCTGAGTACCCTAAAAGTTTGATGCTCATTAAATAGCTCTTTACCAAACAAATAAAAATTAACTCCACCAAACTGAAAATATTTGCAGAAAACAAATAAAATGAGGCCAAAAAGAAGATTTATGTCTTTGAAATGATAAAAAACATTGAGAGAGAGGGAGAAAATGGTGGTAAGCAGTACTTTCTCTTTTTTTCCAAAATGTTTTCAAAAAATTCCTTCTTCTGGCTTGTTAAAACACATGATCATAGGACAATAGGTTAACCCTTTACTAAACAATCCAAAGTTTTGACGACAAGAACCAGCATTTTCTCCTTTTCTCAAAATGTTTTCTACCCTAGCAGAAAGCGAAATCATCATTTAAGCTACATTGGATTTGTCTTTTGCAAATGTTTTGAATTTGGTCAAGTCAAAATTTTGTTGTCATGTAAAAGGTTAATTCTTTATAGGACAATTTACAGCATTCAATAGCAGGTAACAATTTGATGACAATGTAATTCAGTCGGTTGGCCTGCACTTACATAGTAGGAGTAGTAAAGAGTAAATCCTGTCAAGTACAAATAGACAATCCATCATTTGAGCCACATTTCATATTTTGTCAGTTTTACTTTTACCTTTTACCAATCAATCTCAAATTCAGACGACCCTGAGAAAGAAAACTTTTGAAAACATCAAGGAAAAAGGAGAAAATGCTCATAACCAGCATTTTCTCCTCTTCCGATAATGTTTTCTACCATTGCAAAGACATAAATCTTCATTTTATATGTTGTCTGCAAATGCTTTAAATTTGGTGCAGTTCAATATCATCAAGTGTTTTTGTCGATATGTTTTCTCACAATGTTTTCCATTCTTTCAAGGACAAACTCTATGAAATGAGCCAAATTAAAATTGTTGTCTGCCAAAAATATTAATTTGGACAATTCTGAATTTTTTTTCAAGTGGTAAAGAGTTTAACATCATTGAGTGTAAAAGTATGTTATCTCATAGAGAGACAAAACATCACATACCAAGGGGTAATCTCGTATTTCTAAATACTCTGGTGAACATGCTGCTGTGGACTGAAGATCTATGGCAGTGACATTGATTTCTACAATATCTGTTGATGTCGGAGCATCGATGGTCCACCGACATGAAACATCTTGTCTAAATGGGCTTGGATATCCAGGAGATGTGACGGTCTGTCCAGCTGATGTTGACACATATGCACCGCCACATAGAGCTGTAATAAACATATACAAGCCTTCTATCCTCAGAGTCTATTGAAAAATGTACGCTCTTTTAACCCTTTCCCAAACAACAAATTTTGACTCTTCCAAATTGAGAGCACTTGCAGGAAAAAAATATGAAAATGATGCAAATGAACTGAAGTTCTTTGACAGGGTAGAAAACATTGTTTGAAAAAGGAGATAATGCTGGTTACCAGCATTTTCTCTTTTTCCCACAATGTTTTCAAAAGGCCTCTTCCTCAGGGTTGTGAAAACATGGGATTGTTTGGAAAAGGATTAAAGTGTCAATATTTTTATTCATGAATCCACAATTTACTCAGAGCAATACAATCATGCATCAAAAAAATCAAATAGACAAAAAGGCAAGCTTAGCTTAATTATACAATTTCCCTCTCTCTGTATGATCATTAAGCCCTGGCAATTTAAAAGAGAACTGTTTTTTGAAGAAACAAAAGCACCTCGTGCAGGTACAAATGCTAGGCTGCAGTTGCTTTTAGAGGTAGACTGATTTTCATTGAAAATTCTATGTCAAAAAAGGTGCATGACTGTGTCAAAAATACTTGGATGGTTTCCTAGCCTTGTCGTATGGGTTGTCTTTTTGATAGTAACTATTCCCAGCTTAACGTAAATATCTTCAGTAATGACAGAGATATAAAATGTTAAATTTTTGCACTGCAAATTTTAAGATGAAAGGGGGCATGAGTCAAAAATTTTGTTGTTTTGGTTCCACTTTGGATATGTAACAACTAGTCTGAGTTTGAAGTAAAAATCTTTGGTAATGACAGAAATATCATTTTATGCATAACGACAATGCAGTGGGTGAAGATGCAGACAATGACAGGGCTATGACAATACCTCAACTTTTTCTTTGCAATCATTCCAAAAGATAATCATTTCTCAATTCCAGTTACCAGGGGTAGTCATATTGTCTACGTCATAGCATAGGGGTGTGGAATATAACAATACTCACCATCCTGAGTTATGTATGTAGCATTAAACCCTGTTCCTGTAACAGAAACATCCGTGTGAAACACAACATAGAGGGCGTTAGATGAGGAGGTGAATGCCGGTGGAATGTTTGATCCACAGTAAGTCCCAACTAAAGCATCTTCAGTACTCATACCATCATATATCTGTGCAGATGTAGAAGAAGGGTAATAACTGAAGTCATGTGATATGTATCTTGAGTGGGTGTATTTGATTGGTTGAAAATATGTCAAGACCAAATGGTTGAATTTTAGATGTGTTCAAATTGAAAGTATAAGAAGACAACAAATTTAATGTAGCTCATCAAGAAGAATTTGTCTTTAGGAGAGTAGAAAACATTGTGGGAAAAGGAGAAAATGCTAGTTGTTAGCATTTTCTCCTTTTCCAACAATGTTTTCAAAGCCCTTTTAATAAGTGTTGTTAAAACTCAGGACTGTGTAGTAAAGGGTTTAAAAAAAGGAATCAAGTTCATTTGTTCAATAAAATCATTTCATCAAGGAATTCTTTTCCTCAAAAATATCTACAAAATTGAAAGAAAAAATAACTCAATACATATTCAACAAGAACTGCATATGCCCAGAAGTAAGAGCCAATGGGTGCCTTCTCACTGCACTAGATTAGCACCAATTGAGAAAGAATAATAACTAGAAATAGGTGTGTCAGAGACACGGATGCCCCCGCTAAATGGTATTGGTCACAGATATGTCATGTGAGTGAATCAATAGGTATTACAGAAAATTGTTGTTTTGGATAACAGCTTAGATAAGGTTAAGAAGGTTTGTTGTATATATAGCCAAGTAGATAAAAAATTATTTATACCTGATAACAAAATTGAGGACTGTTCCAAGTTGAAAGCAATATGCAGACAATAATTTATATGGTTTGTATTGCATATGGTAGAAAACTTTGTGAGAAGAAGAAGAAAATTCTGGTTTTGAGCATTAACTTCTTTTTATTCAGCGTTTTCCTTAATCTTTCAACTGAGGGTTACTTATACTCAGGATTATGAAGATCTTAACTTGAGGAATGAGAGTGAGAAATATAGCAATAATAATTACTTTGTTGGACTTCCTCTATGAGACAGGAACAAATTGGATCGAATATTATCACACTGGACTATAGTTGAAGGGTAGGTTGCAGCCTCAATATTCTCTGGCATAGTTGTTGTGTTTGTAGTTTTATAATACAATACTATATGTACATCAGTAAATGTATGCCTTACCAGCTTTAGCCACGCCTCTTAGCTAGAGTATCTTATTACTATATATACTCTCTCTTGTATGCTGATCTTTGTTAGTATTAATTATTCTGTTTAGCTTAATAGTTGTTGTTTCCATGAATACCCACATATATAACAAATTGGCGACGAGTTTATGGATTCTATGAGAAATTAATTACGTGACTTTGGACTGTGATACTTTGTGATCTGAACATTATGGCTTTGTTAGGAGCTATTAATCCATTTGACATAGATAAAGACAACTGGACAGTATACCAAGAAAGGCTTGAACAATACCTCGCAGTCAATAATATCAGAAATGAGAAGAAAGTATCTGCTTTGTTAACTCTGTTAGGTGATAAAACGTACGCGCTAGTGAGGAATTTAACATCTCCAGAAAAACCGGCAGAGAAGTCTTTTGATGAACTGTGTACAATATTGAGTCAGCATTTGTCTCCAAAGCCATTACTTATTGCAGAAAGGTTCAGGTTCCACAAAAGAAACCAGTTACAGAGTGAGTTCATCAGTGATTTTATAGCAACATTACGCAAAATGTCCGAACATTGTGAATTCGGAGGGTACTTAGAGGACGCATTGAGGGACAGGTTTGTTTGCGGATTAAAGGACACAAACATCCAAAAGAAACTGCTATCCACTAAAGAACTAACCCTGATAAAGGCTATAGAAATTGCAACCGCTATGGAAACTGCTATTAAAGATGCTGCAGAGTTAAGTAATAATACCAATTTGGGTACCGTCGAAAAAGTTTCTAAAAAAAAGAAACAAGAAAAATCAAAGAAGAAATTTCAACAGGATCAACAGAATTCAAACCAATCAAGCTGTGACCACTGTGGGAAAAATAACCACAAATCGCAGAAGTGCAGATTGAAGAATGCCGTTTGTTACAAATGCAATAAAAAAGGACATATTGCTTCGATATGTAAAGCTGTTAACTGCATGGAAGAAAGCAGCAGCAATGACATTCTTTCTGTGCATTCTTTGAATACGAGTAAATCCAAAATCACTGTGACAATGGACATATGGGGAAAACCAATAGTCATGGAAGTTGACACTGGGTCTTCTGTAAGTCTTATGAGTTATAGAGATTTTGTACGACATTTTGGGAAGATAAAGCTAGAAACCCCGAAATCCGTGCTGAAGACATATTCAAATGAAACAATTGAGCAGGTTGGAGTAAAAACAGTTCACGTGAAATACAAAGGTCAAGAGAAAAATCTTTCTTTACATGTTGTCAAAGGAAATGGGTCGACATTGTTGGGACGTGACTGGTTATCGGAAATCCAACTTGACTGGAATAACATTCTGTACGTCAAAACTGTAAGTACAAATGAAAAACTCAAGAATATTCTGTTGAAATATGGATCAATTTTTTGTGACGGAATTGGCAAAGTGAAGGGTATCAAGGCTTCACTTACATTAAAGAAAGATGCTAAACCCAAATTTCTGAAGGCAAGACCAGTACCATATGCTCTCAAGCCAAAAATAGAGCAAGAATTAGAAAACCTTGAAAAGCAAGGAATAATTTCGAAGGTTAACACAAGTGACTGGGCAACACCGATCGTACCCGTCGTAAAACCAAATGGACAAATCCGAATTTGTGGAGATTTCAAGGTAACAGTAAACCAGGCTCTGGAAGTGGACAAATATCCATTACCACGGGTGGAAGATGTCTTCGCCAATCTATCGCCAGGTCAAAAATTTACAAAACTAGATTTACGGCAAGCATACCTACATTTGGAAATGGACGAAGCAAGTAAAAAAGTGCTCACTATTAATACACATAAGGGATTGTATTGTATGGATAGACTTGTGTATGGTGTATCGTCAGCGCCAGCAATTTGGCAAAGAACTATTGAACAAATATTACAAGGAATTAATGGTGTTCAATGCATTCTTGACGATATGGTAATCACAGGTGAGACCGACGACAAACATTTAAAAAACTTAGAAATGGTTTTGTCAAGACTAGCTCAGTATAATTTGAAACTGAATAGAGATAAATGTTCTTTTTTCCAAGACCGTATAACTTACTGTGGTCATGAAATTGATAAGCATGGGTTATGGAAAAGCAAAGAAAAAGTTGATGCTGTACTTAATAGCCCGAGACCGCACAATGTCACAACTCTTCGTGCATATCTAGGTCTTCTGAACTATTATCACAGATTTTTGAACAACCTTTCAACTGTTGTCAAACCTTTAAATGAGCTTCTTGAGAAAAATAAGAAATTTGAATGGTCAAAAAAGTGTGAAACAGCATTTCAAAAGTCAAAAATGTTAATTACATCTGAACCAGTACTGACTCATTACAACCCCAAGCTGCCAGTTAAGCTAGCAACTGATGCAAGTCCGTATGGTGTGTCTGCTATTTTGTCACATGTCATGCAAAATGGTGTAGAAAAACCAATCGCTTATGCTTCAAGGTCATTGACTCAAACGGAGCAACGATATGCTCAAATAGACCGTGAGTCACTTGCAATTTACTGGGGAGTAAAGAAATTTTACCCATATCTATACGGTAGAAAGTTTACCCTTGTAACAGACTGCCAGCCTCTGTTATCAATCTTCAATCCAAATAAAAGCATTCCAGCTACGACAGCTGCGCGTGTCCAAAGGTACGCATTATTTTTGTCAGGTTTTCAATAAGATATTGAATATAAAAGCACAAAACAGCATGGAAATGCTGATGGGTTATCAAGATTGCCTCTACAGTCTCAAAGACAAAAACAGGATGATGATGATGATGATGATGATGATGATGTTTTTTATACATCACAAATAGAGCAACTCCCTGTTACAAACGCTGAAATTAGAAAGGAAACGCAACGTGAAAACATTCTATCACGTGTGCTTGAAAATGTCCAAAATGGATGGGGGACTCCCTTAGAAAATCCGTTGTTGAAAGCGTTTTACAATCGCAGAAATGAATTATCAATACATAGAGGATGTATAATGTGGGGAATACGTGTAGTCATACCTGTTAAACTACGTAGGCAAGTTTTAGATTTGTTGCATGCAAGTCACCCTGGAATTGTTAAAATGAAATTACTTGCAAGAAGTTACGTATGGTGGCCTGGAATTGACAAAGATATTGAAAATTTGGTCAAACAATGCTCAGGTTGCCAAATGCAACAAAAAGAGCCCCAATCATGTAATTTACATCCATGGGAATGGCCAAGTTCGCCATAAGAACGTATTCATGTTGACTTTGCAGGTCCGTTTTTGAATAAAATGTTCTTCGTCGTGGTAGATGAGCATTCAAAGTGGCCCGAAGTTGTTATCATGAATTCTACTACAGCCGAAAGAACAATTACAGAATTGAGAAATATTTTTGCTAGAAATGGATAGTCCAAAACAGTTAGTATCAGACAATGGAGTTCAGTTTACTAGCGATGTATTTCAAAAGTTCATGAAAGATAATGGAATCTTACATTTAAGATCCGCACCTTTCAAACCAAGTACAAATGGTTTAGCAGAAAGATTCATTGGCACATTTAAGTCTAGCATGCGAGCTATGACTATGTCTTCAAATGACTTGAATTTGAAAGTTAATACATTTTTGATAAGGTACCGTAATACGCCTCACGCTATTACAGGGGAATCTCCTTCAAAATTGTTTCTAGGTAGGAATCTCAGGACAAGGTTAGATTTGCTTAAACCTGATACGAAACAAGTTGTTTCCAATTCGCAAATGAAATTAGCTTTAAATGATGACAGAAAGCTACGTGAGTTTGAAATAGGGGATAATGTATTAGCAAGAGATTACAGAGAAAAGGGTAAATGGTTACCAGGTTCTATTGTATCTCGTGAAGGACAAGTCATGTATAAAGTTGATGTAGGTAATGGGATCATTTTGAGACGACACATAGACCAACTTAGACGGTCCGAGTTTTATGAAATTCCAACGCAGTCTTCTCACACTGATAATGTTTTACCTACACCACTCATGTCAAGTGAACAAATTCCAGAAACTGATAGTCAACCATCTAATGGCAATAATCCACCGCCATTATCTGAGAAAACTCATGAAAAGGACAGCACACCCATAATTACTAATTATGATAAACAGGTGGACATCCCAAGTAGTGGTGATAAAAGATATCCCACGAGAGTACGAAAAGCTCCAGATAGGTTAAATCTGTAATTTATCACTAAGACAAATATTTGTTGGTTGATTTGTACTGTTACAGCAGATAAAGAAATTGTTAATGTTAATTGAATGAAACATTGTTTTTGTGGATCCTAATTAACATGACAAAGAATTTCTGTTGTTAAAGCAGTATGTGCATAATTTTCAAATGTGATGGTTTTCTATTCAAATTTTGAAATAAAATTTTCATTTGAATTTTGATGACTTTACATTTGAAGGGGGAGAGTGTTGTGTTTGTAGTTTTATAATACAATACTATATGTACATCAGTAAATGTATGCCTTACCAGCTTTAGCCACGCCTCTTAGCTAGAGTATCTTATTACTATATATACTCTCTCTTGTATGCTGATCTTTGTTAGTATTAATTATTCTGTTTAGCTTAATAGTTGTTGTTTCCATGAATACCCACATATATAACAATAGTTCTTTGGATGAGTCTTTTTAAAAACCAAAACTGTATCTTCATATCACAATTCTGCTGAGCAGGATGTAAAACTGGGTTGAAAAGTCAATTTAAACATTTGACCTTCAACTGTGACCTTGACCTTGGGCGTATCGAAACAAACTTTTCGCATGACACTAGTACTTGTTATGGAGAACAAGTATGCGAAGTTTTTTTGAAATCCATTGATAAATGTAGAAGTTATGCTCCGGACAAGGTCAATTTAAACATTTGACCTTCAACTGTGACCTTGACCTTGGGCGTATCGAAACAAACATTTCGCATGACACTAGTACTTGTTAAGGAGAACAATTGTGCAAAACTATTTTGAAATCCATTAATAAATGTAGAAGTTATGCTCCGGACAAGAATGGGACACACACACTAACACACACACTCACAGAGACAGACACAGGTAACTCTATATGCCCCCCCCCATTTCATAGCCGGGGGCATAAAAATAAAGGGCCATAACTCATGTAATGATTGAGAAATCATGTTGAAAATTTCAAATGCATATGTTTCTATAAAAGGAAGGCTTCCATTAAAATTTCAGCCCAATTAATTGAAAACTGTAGCAGAAGAACATGACACAACATTGCATCAACAGACTGCCAGCTAGACAAATGGACAACCTGTATCCGGTATAACCCCAAATCTTCATCTTGTCATGGGGCCCATTCGTATAAGGATTCAAAGTATTTCGTGCTGAGATTGTTGGGGGAAAAAAAATCTCTTCCTCAAACAGTTTACCATGATGCTTTTAAGCCATTTCTTGCTGTGATTTGAAAGGATTTATCTGATGTGGGAAAACATAACAGGGCAGTAATCCTGTAATGGTTGACCAAAAGTAATGAAAACTGCATGTGTACACTACCATCATCACCATCAATCGCTTTCACCACAAAAAGTGAAGATTAACTCTTAACTCTTTACCAAACGACAAAATATTGAAAGCATATGTAGACGACAAAATAACTGTAACTCAAAATATAAATTGCCCTTTGGAAAGGTAGAAAATATTGTGGGAAAAGGAGAAAATGCTGGTTACCAGCATTTTCTCCTTTTCCTACAATGTTTTTAAAAAGCTTTTTTCTATAAGTTAGATAAAACACGGGATTGTGTGGTAAAGGGTTAAATGGCCTTTAACTACTATGAGTGATTTTGTGACCAGTGTAGATCAAGATCAGACTGCAAAAAAGATCCAGTCTGATCTCTGATCTACACTTTCCGCTTAGCTGAGACACTCTGGACAAGAGAAACCTTTATATTTCAAATATTTTGGTCTTATTCATAGAATGAAAGTGTCCATTGTGTTTATTTGGCATGTTAAGGGTTAAAACTTTCGGGGGACGTTAGTGCTTTCATATTGAATATGTCTAAAAGTTTGTTGGGTGGTAAAGAGTTAAATAATCAAATATACAGAAGGCATGGGGCTCTAAGTTAAAACCAGTGGAGGTGAGTTATGTACCTTTGTTGTTGGGTGCCATGATAAGCTATGGACAGTTTAAAACTAAAACTTCAGGGGAAATAAAAAATCCATACCTTTACATAATCATATCTACAGGAGGCATGGGGCTCCAAGTCAAACCCAGTGAAGGTGAGTTGCACAACTTTGTTGTTGGGTGCCATGATAAGCCATGGACAGTCCAGATTGTTTTCATACTGACGATCCCCGTCTCCATCCACTGATGAGAAAGCCCCAGTGGTTGTATTCAAGTAACCCCCGCAGCCATGAGCTGGACCTAAAGGGATAAATAGGCTGATTAACCTGATATTTGATGACATTAAAGAAAAAATGCTTTTGAAAACATTGGTGGAGATAGCAGAAAATGCTAATGCTGCTAATGCTAACTAGCGTTTTCCATATTTCTCCACCAATGTTTTCTGTTCTTTAACTCTTTCAAAACTGAATAATTAAACAGCATTCACTCAGTGGCTACAAATGCAGTTTCACTCCAAGATCAAGACACGGTTCCTTCATAATCTAGAATAACACAATGGACAGTGTAGATCACAGATTAGACTGCACATTTTGTGTGATATTGATCTATGCTGTCCACAAAAGGTTCTGGTGTCATTTATAGTATAGAAAGAGTTAATAGTCAGCCTATTTCTTTCCCAGAGCTGATGATAGTTATTGCAACGGGATTTCTTTCCTCTCTCACAGCTTATCATTGTTACCACAATGGTTATGTGGGAAAGCAGTCTGTGGCTTGGTAAGAATATTGTGCAAAGTACTGGTTACCAGCATTTTCTCCTTTTTTCCACCATGTTTTCATGACCCCTTTCCCTCAGGTTTGTTAAAACTCAGAACTGTGTAGGACAGGGTTAAATCTTAGTTCATATTGACAACCTGTATTCTATAAGGGCATCTTCAATATTTTTTGCTGCAATATTTATTTTAAAACAAGTCTTATTGATTCTGTGAAGCCATTTTTTCATCAACCTACCATATGTTTCATAGTAAACTCCTCTAAACCCTCCTCTTGTTACACTGCTGTCTGTTATGAAATTTAGAGTCATTCCATTGGTTGTTGACCTTATCATATCTCTTGGTACCACCTCTCCACAGTATCGACCAATCAGAGGTGAGCTGAGCGTGGGGCCATCCAAGATATCAACATAATCATAGTTGCATGTAGAATGGGGTTCAAGCTCAAAATCTGTAAATCTGAAAAAAGGGCAAACATTTTAAGAAAAAAAGACAAGAGGGCCATGATGACCCTGAAGTCGCTCACCTAATCCTTTTGATCAAACATGACCCATTTCCAATCTCTTCAGAGATATTAAGACAAACATTCTGACAAACACTCATTAGTATTGGACTTACAAATATGGCCTCTAGAGTGCACACAAGCTTTTTCTAGAATTTGTCTCAGCAGCCTACTTGACATGTAGAAATTATCAGACATACATTCCGACAAACTTTCATGAGTATTTGAGAGAAAATGTGGCCTATAAGGTGTATAAGAGGTTTTTCTGAGATTTGACCTAGTGACCTAGTTTTTCATCAAACATGACCCATATTCATACTAGTCTAAGATATTATCAAGACAAACATTCAAAGCAAATTTCAAGATTATTGGACTGAAAATGTGGCCTCTAGAGCGTACACACCGTTTTTCAAGGATGAAACTTGGTGACCTAGTTTTTATTCCACGTGACCCATTTTCAAACTCATGAAAGATATCATCAAGACAAACATTCTAACAAAAGTTTAAAGAATAATGGACTGTAATTATTGTACAAAAGTTTTTTCCGAGATTTGACCTTGTGACCTAGTTTTTTATCCAACATGACCCATTTTCATACTAGTCTAAGAAATTATCAAGACAAACATTCTGACCGAATTTCAAGATTATTGGACTGAAAATGTGGCCTCTAGAGCTTACATATGGTTTTTCTAAGATTTGACCTGGTGGCCTAGTTTTTGACCTGACATGATCCATTTTCAAACTCATCCAAGCTATCATCATGACAAACATTCTGACCAAATTTCAAGAGTATTGGACAGAAAATGTAGCTTCTGGAGCATACACAAGGTTTTTCTAAGATTTGACCTGGTGACCTACTTTTTGACCTGATATAGTCCATTTTTGAACTCGTCCAAGATATCATCAAGACAAACATTCTGACCAACTTTCAAGAGTATTGGACTGAAAATGTGGCCTCTAGAGCGTACACAAGATTTTTCTAAGATTTGACCTGGTGACCTAGTTTTTGACCCGACATGGCCCATTTTCCAACTCGTCTGAGATATCATCAAGACAAACATTCTGACTAACTTTCAGGAGTATTGGACAGAAAATGTGGCCTCTAGAGCGTACACAAGGTTTTTCTAAGATTTGACCTGGTGACCTAGTTTTTGACCCGATATGACCCATTTTCAAACCTGTCTGAGATATCATCAAGGCAAACATTCTGACCAACTTTCAAGAGTATTGGACTGAAAATGTGGCCTCTTGAGCGTACACAAGGTTTTTCTAAGATCTGACCTAGTGACCTTGTTTTTGACCCAACATGACCCATTTTCAAACTCATCCGAGATATCATCAAGACAAACATTTTGACCAAGTTTCACAAGTATCGGACTGAAAATGTGGCCTCTAGAGTACACAAAGTAAAAGTTGATGACGCACGCCAGACGCAGCACGATCACAATAGCTCACCATGAGCACTTCATGCTCGGGTGAGCTAAAAATACAGGGTGTACCATAATATCTGACACTAATTTTAAAGTTACTAATTGACAAAGAATACCATTGGCATATGCATATGCAATATACCAAAATAAAGCATATATAATAACAATTTTAATGCTGTATGTTATTTCATTAAATTCCAGTGCTCATACACTTGTGTGAGATCAGAAATTATATTGTTTTCTAGGCAACATCCATTTCTTGGGATTAACATGTCCGAGCATGTAACTTCTAATAATGGTTAAACACTTTGGGATACCTCCTTTTCATAAAGGTTTTCAAAAGCTGTCTAATGACAGTATCATTATATTTGTATTAACCCTTTGCTATACAATACTGAGTTTTAACAACTTTCAGGAGGAAGGCTTTTGAAAGCATTGATGGAATTGGAAAAATGCTGGGCACCAGCATTTTCTCCTTTTCCCGCAATGTTTTCTACTCTTTTTGCAGAATAATAAAAACATTTGGGCCACACTTAATTTGTTGTCTGCAAATGCTTTCAATTTGGACAAGGCTAAATATTTGTTGTTTGGTAGAGAGTTAAAGAAAGGCTACAAAGTCAAAATAAAGCATTGTCTGTGTAATGAAGAAAGAATAATTTAAAAAAGGAACTAACTTGAAGTTCACAATCCTGTTCTCTTGGACTGTTATGGACCATGTACAGTTTTGATTATTGTGGTAGTTTACAGGGTGTGTTGGTGTTCGGATGAGTCCAGTAGAACCTGTATATACCCCACCACATTCTGACACCCTGGAAAAAATACTGGAAATGTCAGCAACCATTCCTCATTATAAAGCCTTTGACCTTGAGATGTAGAGAGTTTTAATGACCTTGAAGAAACAGGCTTTTTTAAAACATTGTGGGAAAAAGAGAAAATGCAGGTCACCAACATTTTCTCCTTTTTTCACAAAGTTTTCTACCTTTTCTGACAAAAATTCCATCATTTGACCCATATTTAATTTGTTGTCAGTAAATGCTTTGGATTGGGATAAGTTAAAAAACGTTGCCTGATAAAGGCTTAATAAATTAATTTTGATAATACATTATAACTGTGGACATAATGCCTTCAATAAGGATGTAAGTTCAACATATTTACATGGATTCCAACTTTTACATGTTTGAATCATTAAGATTTGAATGCCTCTCAAAATTCAGCTCTTACCTGTACATAAATCTAAATCCAGTTCTAGTAACTGATCTGTCTGTCCAAAACTGAATATATAGTTGTCCAAGGGCACTTAGATCCTGTGGGGCTGTTGTTCCACAAAACTTCCCTAGTTTTCTGCCCTCTGTGCTATTTCCTTCGTAAAATGCCAGGAAATCAAAACGACAGTTTGTGGCAGCTACAAATAGATAGAGGATATTTGTTTTTTTTTGGGTGAAAGATCGAAATTTATTTCATCGAGTGAACATTATCCATAATATTTTCACGAGTGGCGCAGCCATGAGTGGAAATATTACCGATGATGTTATGAGATGAAATAAATTATGATCTTTCACCGAAAAAAAAACAAACAACAAATATTCTATTTATTTCATGCTTCTAACCCCCCCGTTTTTTTTGGGGGGGGGTGGGGGGTGGGGGGGGGGGCTTACATCAAAATCCAGTACAGTTCTTTTCAGTTATTCCCCGTGGAGTACCCCCTCACCATAACAAGGCAATTACAATATTATGTAAAGCGTGAGAAATGTAGGGTAAATTATGTCATATTTCCATCTGGTTTAACGGCACGCACATTTTACCTAGGTAACTAGTGTGCTGGAACAACTATTTCCGCCTTCAACTGAAGAGTTAGAAGATAAAATTTATCTTTTTCACTGGTCGTAACCATAAAATATTGAAAAATATTTTACCATTATTTCTTGATAAACTACCAGAAAGCATGAAATAACGCCAGTTATCTATGTCCTTTATAAACTGTAGTTCTATACATTAGGGTCTGTATACACCAACCATTCTTAAGAAAATAATTCTTTCTCTTATTCTCCAGAATTTTTTAACTTTGAAAGAAACAAAACCTCTGATTGGCTAAACCATTTGGTTTAGCCAATCAGAGGTTTTGTTTCTTTCAAATGTTGAAAATCTTTGAGAATAAGAGAAAGAATTTTCTTAAGAATAGTTGGTGAATACAGACAGAGAAAGCATTTGACAACATTGCAGCAATTGGAGAAATATTTGGCTGTCTCCTTACCGGCTGCCAAGCTGATGTTTTAACTTGAGTCTAAAATTTTGTCATTTGGTAGAGAGTTGATTCTTTGCCAAACAATTCCAACTTTTAACAACCCTGAGGAAGATGGGTTTTTATTTTGTGGTCTTGTAAAGAATGAAGCTTATACAACAAACAACATTGCTCAATTTATAATTTGCAGATCTTCATTTCTATTGATCATATTTTCAGTCTTGGTAATCATAAATGCATTGTGTCCCAAAGGAAAGGTAACACTTTCGTACATGAATAATTTCTCTTCAGATTTTACACAATAGCAAAAAGTGTATGTAGATAGGTAGAGAAAAGATTAAGATTTTTTTTTTTATATATATATCTTTATACCTTACGAAATATTACTTCGATATCTGAAAACAAAAATACACTTTCTGACTTAGCAAGGTTTAAGTAATTTATGACATTTTTGAGGTGATGGCCCTCCATTACCTTCCCTTGTCGTACACTGGTACAGAAAAGCCCCATAACATTAGCACATATTTCATTATCAGTCTTGTTAACTTTGGGTTTAACATGTATCAGAATCATTTCTTTGTTTTCTTGCTTTAACTTGTACACTTTTGATGCAGATAACCCCCCCCCCCCCCCCCCCCCCCCCGAATGATGATCAGATGTCAATCACACCATGTTAGAAATCATGCAGGCTCTTTAATTTGATCTTTTTTTTTTTTTAAATTAAAATATCTTTACAATAGTGAATGTAATGGGAAAGTGATGGTGTTACTTTTCTTTTGGAACACAATGCACTTAGAATATGGCTGCACCTTTGAACACTACAATGAACACTACAGTTTTTATAAGTGTCTACTTCTTCTTACAGGTATTATTCCATTGACCTTTTAATCAAAGAATCAATTTCTTCTTTTCCCTCACTGTTTTCATACTCACAAGAGCACAAAACCTATTTATGATAAATAATTAACTCTTTTGATTTCCAAGTAAATGGATTTGACTTTTCTCTCGGTCTGAAAGGTTTTAAATGCAATTGAAGCTGATTGGCAATAAAAAAGTTAATTGTTTACTTACATTCAATGTTGAAGTTATCAGCATCAAATCTCACGATGATAAAATGTTCTGGCTCCATCTGCAGTGTATAGTTACATCGTAGATTGTCACGATACTGACCAGGAAAACCCGGAGATGTCAAGACTCCATTTTGGCTACCAGTAATGTACCCACCACAACCTGATACAAAACGCTTAACCCAGTACTATATGAGCCTGAGTTTAAATGACCCTGAACAAATAAAATTTTGGGAGAGGGAGAACATGCTGGTAACCAGCATCTTCTCATTCTCCAAAAATGCTTTTATTTTTACAAGGAAAAATTTCCACTATTTGAGTTACATTTGATTTGTTGTCTGCTAATGCTTTCAGTTTGGACCAGTCTAAATTTTTTGTCATCTGGTAAAGAGTTAACATCCTAATTTTATCAAATAATAATTATCTTGTTTGCTTGAAAACTGTTTACTCTTTCAACAGAATTTCTCCTTTTGTCACTATGTAACAAGGTTTTATGTAACTCTTTACCAAACAACAAAATTTTAGATTTGTCTAAATTGAAAGCATTTGCAGACGACAATTTCAGTAGGGCTCAAATGATGAAATTTGTCTTTGATAGGTTAGAAAACATTGTGGGAAAAGGAGAAAATGCTGGTTACCAGCATTTTCCCCTTTTCCCACAATTTTTTCAAAAGGCTTCTACCTTTGGGTCATTAAAACTTGTGACTGTGTGGTAATGGGTTAGGTAATCAAGTAGTCACTAACTTTTAGAGTAATAAACACACAAACTGGACAATATCAGTCTTCAGACTCATACTAAATACTTTGCTTGCTAAAGACTTTAACTCTTTAACACACGACAAAATTTTAGACTTGCACAAATTGAAAGCATTTACAGACAACAAAATAAATGTGACTCAAAAATTGATATTCATTTTTGAAAGGTTAGAAAACATTGTGGGAAAAGGAGAAAATGCTGGTCACCAGCATTTTCTCCTTTTCCCGCAATGTTTTCAAAAGGCTTCATCCTCAGGGTCATTTGAAGTCGTGATTGTGTGGTAAAGACTTTAACGCAATTGCAGGGCTTTTTTCCCTTCTATAATTGAGGCCGATATTTGGTGACTTCCCAATTGCAAAAAGCATCTTTTTTTCCCAATTTTGGTGAGAGAATTTCCCATTTTGCTAAAAGAATTTCTCATAATATGATGCTGAAATTCCCGATAAGTTAAAATGCCAGTATCTCTCAATCTATTTCACATGATCAGACATAAAACTTTCGTTATTTAGCAGCGACAGAGACCGAAAGCAGTCTTTTTATTGATTTGTACTGAAATGACTCAGCTGACTGCGCTGCATTACAGCTGAAATGTTGCGGTTTCTTGGTGCCATTTGGTTCGTTTTATGGAGGCATTATAACACCGCACGTAGAGTTGACGTGGTTGTCATTTCCCTATCATTCAATATTAAATCCTTTTTTGTCTTTCCTAAAAACTTACAGCTGACAAAAGAAGCTGTCTTAATTTAACACTGTGGAACACATTCTTACTCGGTTGCAGTAACCATATTTGAAAGAAAACCAAACACGCTGTATCCAAGTAAAACATGTCAAGAACTGCGAAACATTACAAAAAGTTTGTTAAAAGGGCTGCAGAGGATAAAGGCCAGTACAGCCTTTTTACTTTCGGCGTAAAATGTTCAAATTCTTTGCAGATCGATCTGCAGGTAATCAAATTGCTGCATACCAAGTCTCAAACTGAAGTGCCGGGTCCGTCGGACATTGCCGATCTCCCGTTGTCTGAAGGGTGCCGTCTGAAGACTAGACAATTATGATCACTGCACATGATGCAAACTTTACATCTCCAGACATAACATCCAAGCCTAGCCTTGTAACTTCCACATATAATGATTCCCTTGTATCATATGATGGCTGGAAAGCAGTTCTGCTGAAGTATTAACTCCAGCACCCATGGGTGTACCACAGTAGTGTTAAAAAGGGCTATATGCCTTTATGTGTAAATACTGTGAGATATTTGGCCATGGTTTAAGCAGTTACATGTATAGTGTAACTGTTGAATTTGTTTCAATTATTATTAAATTGTTGCAACTTTCTAATTACAGTAAAACCTCGATAATTCAAAGTCCCAAGGGGACATGCAAAATATTCGAATTATCGCGGTTTTCGAATTATCCAAAATGTCCGTGAAAAAAATAAGTTCCGTTCAAGATCGGCAAGTAAAGTAAACATTTACTACCCCCCCCTCCCAGCAATAAAACCGAGTTTTCGTTCCCTTTTTTCATAATATTCAAAGAATATCATATCAAAAGGGTTATTTTCTCTAAATGCAGCAGATCTGACCATATGAGTTCTTGGAAATAAGGTCACGTTAAAATTCCTTTCATTCTGTAAGGTTTTGGAAAGGTCGGTACTCTAGTTTTTCTTTCAAATTCGTAAAATTTGCCCTGTTGTATTCGCCCCCATTAACTGTCACCCCACGGGAAAGAAAGGGCATTATTATTTTTTTGACCTAAGAAAACAGCAGAAGGTAGGATATAATATGGTATCAAAAATATTTAGGCCTACACGTGTATGGATCTAAGTTCCTTGGATACCGATGTTTCAATGAAATATCTTTAAATATCACGATTTGAAAAGTGTTGAAAACGATTGAAGACTGAAGGCAGGAAAACCCGATGCTAAAAATAGATAGACACGAAAAATGATAAAAAATGAGACATCCTCCGATCACAAACGCTTCAAACTATCTTTTAAGCGTCAAAATTGACTTTGAACATGTGATGTACGCACATACGTCAAAAAAAAATTAAGTCGGGGATAAAATCAGTTGTCTAATCAGGAATGAAATACTTGAGTGATTTTATAGATGAAATATCAAACAACATAATTGAAGGAAGGGGTGGTAGAAGCAAACATGTCAAACTTAACATAATTAACCTCTTATTATCAAATCAAGGTCAACTCCTTCTCAAAATCGTATTGTAGTATGAATCTCCGGTAGTAACTGTCATAGATTGTAAAACTTACACTACACCGTAGACGGGCCGATGCCAAAAATTCCTTTGCTGGGAAAGGTGTGAAAACAATTAATTGAGAGGTGAGAAAATAATGTGTTCGAATTAACAATCAATTTAAAGAGGAAAATTGATGACAGGGACCAGCACATGTGTTCGAATTTTCAGATTATCGAGACTCGAAATTACTGATCTATTTTTGGAGCTATATAGTGGAGTTTTTGCCAGGACTATGGAAATTCCTCGAAAAATACGGGGTCCTCTAATGTTGGAGATTGGAAATATCGAGGTTTTACTGTACTGTATGTATGTACACTGTCTTACGAACAAAGTCTGTAACAAAGAAACAAATGAACAAATGCATGGCTGAAATACAAACTGCATCTGGCTGGATTCAAACCCATGGCGGACAAATAACCTCGTTTTTCGAGGTTCAAAAGACCAATACCATAACCACTGAGCTAAAGAGATATCTCCCTAACGCAGTTGTTAGGTATTGTATTTAAATCGGGACGAAGCCATGCATGAAGGAGTGGTCTCCCATAACACACCCCCTCTTAAAGTCATCATTTATTGATGACTCAAAGCCTTATTAGGCAGTAAGTCTATTATTTAGACAACAAATGTCCGTTTGTGGACAACAAATGGGATTAATGGCTCAATGGCCAATCCCGAACGAGCCCCCATCTTACGAACAAAGTCCGTAACAAACAAACAAATGAACAAATGCATGGCAGAAATACAAACCGCATCTGGCGGGATTCGAACCAATGGCGGACAAATATCCTCGTTTTTCAAGGTTTAAAAGACCAATACCATAACCACTGAGCTAAAGAGATATCTCACTAACGCAGTTGTCAGGTATTGTATTTAAATCGGGACGAAGCCATGCATGAAGGAGTGGTCTCCCGTAACAACTGCCATTAATTTGTTTTACTGATGTGCCTTGAAAGTCAGTCTGCTTTTTCCCAATTTGGCCAAAATCGCACTTGAATTTCCCAAAATGAAAGGCTAAGGCCCCTTCCCAATTTTTGGAAAAAAAGCCCTGAATTAAATAAAGTCCATAATTATGGATAGTAACATAGTTTGAGTTTATAAAGTTACGGGTAACAATATGATGGGATTCAAACCTGACACCCAGTTGGCAGAGAAACCATTCCCATTGGCTGCAGGATCTGATCTAAACTTAACCACCATTCTCCGGCCTGAGGACTGCAGGGGTGGGGGTAAAATATTTCCACACCAACGCCCAAGTGGTACAAGTGTCCCATTCTCAAGTGCATCACTAACCTACAGCGCAAAAAGAAAATGTGTTTATTCCAATCAACTCTTCCACTTCCAATTGCCACTTAAACAGCTTTTGTGGATGGCATAGATCAATATCAGACTGTACAGAATATGCAGTCTGATTTTGGATCTACACTGTGCACTATTTACTACTGAATACTACCAAAAGTGTCTTCAGTTGCTGTAGAAATCTAATTTCAGACATTATAAAATATCAAATTTGTTAATTGGCAGCAAAGAAGTTAAACCTTTTACTACACAATCAAGAGATTTAATGATCCTGAGTAGGAAGGCTTTTGAAGACATTGTCGGAAAAGGAGAAAATGCTGGTAACCAGCATTTTCTCCTTTTCCCACAATGTTTTCTACTCTATCAAGGAGAAATTCCGTCATTTGAGCCAGATTTAAATTGTTGTCTGCAAATGCATTCAATTTGGACAAGTCTGATATTTCGTCATTTTGCAAGTAAAAAGTTAAGAGTTGATAATAAACCTAAGATTACCTCTACATAATCAAACTGACAATTGCCCTCATTTTCCATGTCAAATGGGGGGTTAAAGGTCAAGTTGACAAAGAACCCAGGGTCAGTATTGATGTCCCACACACATTCCGTATTGTGGGGATAGCTGCGTGGGTAGTTAGGGGTACTGAAGTTCCCTTCTGGGCTGTGTAATGTGCCTCCACAACCTAGAATATGGAAAACAAAACTGAGACATCTTGTTTGAAAAAGCATGGGTATATAATTTTATTCCTTTACCACACAATCCTGAATTTTAAAGACCCTGAGGAAAAAGCCCTTTGAAAAAAATTGTAGGAAAATGAGATAATGCTGGTAACCAACATTTTCCCCTTTTCCAACAATCTTTTCTACCCTTTCAATTACAAAATTAAATTTTTGAGTCACATTTACTTTGTCGTCTGCAAACACTTATGGTCTGCACCGGCACAAAACTTTGTCCTTTGGTAAAAAGTTAAATCTTTATCAAACAATTCTTTGCTTTTGTGGCCATGAGAGAGAAGTCCTTTGAAAACAAACTGGGGAAAAGCAGAAGTGCTGGTTACCAGCATTTTCTCCCTTACAAACAATGTTCTCCAACCTCTTAAATACAAATCAAATTATCTGAGCCACATTTTATTTGCTGCAAACCTGCAAATCCTATTTATCTCGAAGATTCTATATATAGTAATAATTTGATATTTTCCCTATCATTTACCATATACTAGTAACTGACTATACTTTAACCGACAAACTGTTGCTTCTCACACATTTCTTTACAAACAAATCAAAAACGACTGCATTTTCAAAGATAACACTCTCTCTTTTCACCTTATTTGATGTCTAATAAGAACAGTCAAGATGCAAGTTTAAAAGCAAATTGGAACTTTCCCAGGGTAAAAAATACCCGAACCTATTTGCTCACCACAGGAAGTAAAAAAAATTTAAAGAGTCATGACTCCTGTAAAATTGGGCAAATCAGAGTAGAAATTGCATGAACACAAGGTCTCATGGTAGCTTCCATTAAAATTTCAGCCAAATATTCCTTAAGCACATAATCTTGAGTTCAACAACCCTGAAAAAGAAAGTTTCTGAAAACATTGTGGAGAAAGGAGAAAATGCTGGTAACCAGCATTTTCCCTCTTCTCAACAAATTTTTCTATCCTTTTTAAAATGAATCCTATCATTTGAGGGGTGTTTTATTTTTTGTCTGCAAATGCTTTCAATTTGGATCATATCAAAATTTTGTTGTTTGCTGGAAAGATCCATTTAATCTTTCACTTTCCATGAACAAGCGAAAGTTTCTCAACACTATAATTTACCCTCTGACTCAAAGGTGTAGTTTGCTCTAAAGCCTCTTGCAGACATGCTGGGGTCAGTGTAGAACACAACTCTCAGTGAACTTGACTGTGAACGAATTGCTTGTGGTGTATTACTGCCGCAGAATCTGCCAACCGAGGGAGATGATGCGTATGGTCCATTGAATATCTCGACATAATCATATCGACAGTTGCTGTGTCTTTCAATGTCAAAATCATCAAACACCAGCTAAAAGTGCACAAATAATAAAGGCATTCATGTGGAATACTGTGTGTGCATCAAATGTTTTATTTAACACTAGCTTTCATTTTACTTTCCTAACTTGATTCTTATCCCTTCACTTTTCCAAACAACAAAATCTAGACTTTTCAAGGAGGAAAGCATCCACAGGTAACAAATTCCAGAGTGGTGTAAGTAAGCCAAGGTTCTTTGGTAGGGTGGTTAACACTGTGGTAAAAGGAGAAAATGCTGGTTACCAGCGTTTTCTCCTTTTCCCACTAGGTTTTCAAAAGCTTTTTCTTCAGAGTCATAAAAACCCAGGATTATTAGTTGATAAAGGGCTAAAGGGCCTTTTACAACTATACTGGCCTTAGTGGCCAATGTAAATCAAGAAGACTGCACAAAATATGCAGCCTGATCTTTGATCTCCTTTTTTTTGCTTTGCTGAGACATTTTAGACAAGAGTAACCTTGAAATTGTAATTATTTGGTTCTTATTTCTGGACTGAGAATGTCAGTTTGGTTTATTCCACCCTCTATGGATAATAGATCATTGGTGGATATATTATGCTATTTTATATGCATCCAGATACCTTTAGCCTGAAGTCTACAAAATCTGCTGACAAATGACATTTGGTGTAAGGAAATGTTTGCACATTCTACACATGCAGACATTATCAATTTAACCCTTTAACACATAATCCTGAGTTTTAATGACCATGAGGAAGAAACCTTTTGAAAACATTGTGCGAACAGGAGAAAATGCTGGTAACCACTATGTTTTTTTTTATCCTATTAAAGACAGAGTCAATCATTTAGCATCATGAAATTTGTCTTCTGCAAATGCTTTCAATATGGTCCAGTCCAAAATTTTGTTGTTTGGGAAAGGGTTAACACATCATAGGATTTAACCCTTAACCAAACAGTCCCTGGTTTTCACGACCCTGGGAAAGAAAGCTTTTGAAAACATGGAGGGAAAAGGAGAAAATGCTGGTGACCAGCATTTTCTCATTTTCCCAAAATGTTTTCTACCCTATCAGAGACCTACAGCTCATTTGTGCCAATTCTGAATTCTACATTGGTAGATGTTCTCAGTTTTGGAAGAGTCTAAAATTTGTTGGTTGGGAAAGGGTTAAAATCTTCAATTTGATGTGCTTTCTTCAAACCTTACAATCACTATCACCTAAAACTGATCATTACATGCCACAACAATTTATTGTTCTCCTTATTTTTAACACATTTTCTACGCCAAAGTGTGTATATTTGTTTTCAACAGCCAATTTTGGTATTCTGACTAAAAGATCTCTATTGATGTCATTTTACAAAATTACATGGCTTTAAATACTTACAGAAACACGCAATCCATCTGGAGCATTGATCTGCCATGCACATGCATCATTGTGGTCATAACTATTTGGATAGTTGGGGCTGGTAATGACCCCTGTTGAGCTGGTCAATATGCCTCCACATTCTACAATACAAAAATGAGTTTTTATATCACTTTACCAGGTGACAAAAGTTTAAGACTCTTCAAATTTAAGACTTTGCAGAATAAATGTTGCTGAAATAATTGGTCTTTGGTAGCCAGCAATTTCTCCTTCCCCACGTTTTCTACACTATGTGTACAAAACACACAAAAAAAAAACATTAAATTTGTCTGCAAATGCTTTCAATTTGGACCAATCTAGAGTTTAATCATTTGGTAAAGAGTTAACCCTTTACCAGACAACAAGATTTCGGACTGGCCCAAATTGAAAGCTTTTGCAGAAGACAAATTGAAGGTGGCCCCAATGACAAAATATTTCCTAAATAGGGTAAAAAACATTGTGAGGACAGAAGAAAATGATGGTTACCAGCATTTTCTCCTTTTCCCGCAATTTTTTCAAAAGATTTCTTGGTCAGGGTCATGAAAATTCAGCATTGTGAGTTGAAAACTGTCTAAAAGCAAGCTCCGACGGTGCATAGTAACAAATAACTTACTGTTAAGAAGGTGTATGATTACACTTACGTGTAAAATTATACTGTAAGAAGAATCCATGATCAACGATACTCATGTCCGTTCTAAATCGCATCCAGATACTGGGTAAAGGCGTAATTATGGGTTCTGGTAAAGTGTTGTTTCCACAGAATTTCTCTAGTAAAAGTCCATCCATTGAGTCACCTGAAATTAAATCATGCAAATAGCATACTTGTTTTCACAACAGACTCCTCATCAATTTATGACTGAACTGCTTTAAATTTCTGTTTCTCCCATTACTCTAAATCTAAATTAAAAGAAAATCTCTCTTTAGTGACAAAACAGAACTTGAATATCTTTTTTTTTAACTTTGGAACACCCAATTTCTTAATTTGGCAGAATGTTTCACATGTACTCATATCTATTTCATTTTGAAATGACATTATTCAGTCCTTCATAAAACACAAAATTGGAAGTGTTATGTCTAAACTAGCTCTTTGAAAAAGGTGATATAGATAGACAATCTTATACCAATGCAATTACTATAGGAAGTTCAGGTATTGGCAAAAGTTTGTCTTAACCCTTTACCACAAAATCTCAAGTTTAAAGACACTGAGGAAAGAAGTTTCAGAAAACACTGTCGGAAAAGGAGAAAATGCTGGTAACCATCATTTCCTCCTTTTCCAACAAAGTTTTCAACTTTGTCATAATTAAATGTTTTTATCTGATTCATGTTTAGTATCTCCGCTATAAATGCTTTCAATATGGATTAGTCTAAGTTTTGTCAAGTGGTAAAGGGTACAACAAAATTAATTCATCTGAAGAGGTTCAGGCCACAAGAGGCTTTTTTAAATACACTGCAAGGTAAAACTGCTCGTCTTAAACAATTTTTTCACATTGTTGTCTTAAGCATGGTTACCTTTTTGACAAAATGTTTTCTGTCATGAAATATACTGTAAGTACAATCAGTGGCCATAAATATTTCATCATCAAAGATGGAATCCCCATTGACTTACAAGTATTTCCAACTTTACTTTTTATTTTATTGTGGCTTGAAAAATGAATCTATAACTACAAAACTTTTATGAAAATATTTAGCATAATAAATTTGACACTGAAATGCCTAGACTGGATACAATTTTATGTGATAAAAATGTGGCTGTTTGAAAAGTGATCAATATTATTTAAAAATGTTTTTCATAATGACATTGATGGCAATGTCACTAAAATTTAAAAGAATAATAACACTATCAGTTTTTAGACTGAATGACGCCGACAGACATATGGAAATTTATGAATCAGAAGGAGGTTGCACAGAAAGTATCCAGAAGTATTGTGTTTGAGTGGCATAGACGTATTAAAGAAGGGCATTCAGATATAAAGGATAATGCTAGGAGCAGGAAACCAAAAGATTCCAGTAAAGTCAAGAGGGTGGAGACTTGCTTTGTCAGACCGTCAAAAATCACTCGACGAAATCGCTGATGCTGTAGGAATTGGCCATGCAAAATTGTGGATAAATTACTATAGCAAGATTTTAGAATGAGTAATGACGATCTGACAAATCAAGGCTCTCCACCCTCTTGACTTCACTGGAATCTTTTGATCTCCTGCTCCTAGCATTATCCTTTATATCTGAATGCCCTTCTTTAAAATGTCTATGCCACTCAAACACAATACTTCTGGATACTTTCTGTGAAACCTCCTTCTGATTCATGAATTTCGATGTGTCCGTCGGCATCATTCCAGCTCCAATGCATAACTTTATGACTGCATGCTGCTCCGTGCGATCATTTGACGTTGACATTTGACTGTCCAGAAATTCTTCCATTGCTATCAAAAATGCTCTTCAAATTTACGATTATAAACTGATCATGCTGATACTTCGGAATTACTTTGAAATAACGTTGGTGTGACTCCATGCAAAAACTCACAACATTATGGTGGTATTTAATGAAACTTACAATGTTTGTGTATGATCAAGAATTTCCTACACGCTAAAATTTTTAAATTGCTCCATAACTAAGTACCCACCTGTTCTTTAGCATCTTCTACGGACGAATTATCAAACGAATTGTTTTCAAACATATGCAAACTAAAAAGGTGAGATGACGTTTATATGTGTAGCAAATTTTAGCATGATCGGGACGCTAGTATGATTATAAATCGACCAGTCCGGGAATTTTCCGACTGCACCTCATATATGCTGTCCCTCTGATTAAACTTAGTTTGACAGCAAAATCAGTAAGACATGCTCTGGAAAAAGGGGGGTTAGTGCATCTTTGTGATGCATAGTATCACAGAAGTCATCACATAATCATGGATCCATGAAATCAATTTGGTCTAACAATCGAATCGTGAGATAAACTTGTCCTTTGATATGCATAAAATTGACCGATAGCCAAAGTTTTTACCCAGGTCAGCCTACGCAGACATCATAGGCTGACATTGGTCAATACTTTTTGCAAATGCAATACGCCTGTTTTTCACAAACCATGGCTCAAATAAATAAAGATATATGTATAAACCTTCTCTAAGTTCCAGCCAATCGTATCTACATCGTGTGTGGCGCTCCAGCTGTAGCTCAACAAAGCGTATAACAATAGATGAGTTGACGTATTGTTGATTGTTCAATGTCCAAATACACTGCAAATTGTTTGTATAGTTTCCGTTTTCAAACCCAGGTGATGTGATATTACCAGGGGCTGTCAGTAGTCTCCCTCCACATTCTGTTTGAATAATGATTAAATCTGTGAATTTTATGATTTTAACCCTTACAGCACCAAATAAGCCCATAAACCCATTACCACACAATCCAGAGTTTTAATGACCCTGGGAGATTACACTTTTGAAAACATCGTGGGAAAAGGAGAAAATGCTGGTAACCAGCATTTCCTTCTTTTCCAACAATGTTTTCTACCTTTTCAAAGACAAATTTCAGTTTGTCAGACACATTTGATTTGTAGTCTGCAAATGCTTTCAAGTTGGACCAGTCTAAGATATTGTCGTTTGGTAAAGAGTTAAGCATTTTTTTCCTAAATGTTAGACCCTAATATAATCAAGTTCAAGGTTACTCTTTTCCAGAATGTCTCTTCAAAGGAGCCAGTAGAGATCAAAGATCAGACTGCACATTTTGTGTGGCCTGGTTTTGATCTACACTAGCAGCAAAGACAACTGAAGCAGTGAAAGGCACTTTCAGGGTTAACTCTTTACCACACAATCCCGACTTTTAATGACCCTGAGAAAGAAGCCTATAGAAAACATTGTGGGAAAAGGAGAAAATGCTGGTAACCAGAATTTTCTCCTGTTCCCACAATATTTTCTACCCTATCAAAGTCAGAAATCATCATATTACAAAGATTTAATTTGTTGTCTGCAGATGTTTTTAATTTGGTCCAGTCCAGAAATTTGTCGTTTGGTAAAGAGTTAAACAGCAGAAAAAGGCAAGGAAGATCAAAGTCAGAAATCGAGACAAACATGAATAAGAAACTTAGTCAGAAATTGAAAAATAAAAACAACACAGAAATAAAATGTTATGTCTCCATCATTACAGCATCAAATAAACAATGGACAATTTAGTCTGACCCAAATGTTGTGATGTCAAGGTTGCTTTATTAGCAAAATATTTCAAGATAGTGGAAAAGTATAGATGCAAACCAAGACTGCACATTTAATGCAATCTGGTCTTGTTCTTCACTGGCCTCAAATATTTCAATGCAACTAAAAGCTGTGACAGGCTCTCAAAGGGTATTCATATGTATTGTAAGTCTATTCCTTATCATTTTGTTTAGATTTATGTTGAACATACTCTGTCAAAGATATCCTGTACAACTGGCCATCATCGGCTTTTGAAAATTGATATGGCCATGGAACACCTCTGGCAAACCTGGCATACCAAAGGCACAAGTAGAATAAGATCTAAATGGGGGGGGGGGGGGGGGGGGGGGGGGGAATGGCTACTCATTAACCTCCCTCAAGAAAAGTTTTGAATTTAAAACATCTCTAGGAGCAATTCTAATGCATTTTGAGAACATTTTTGCAAGTGACACAGTGAATGCAATATTCATCTGAAAAAATGGCCAGGCCATAGCCAGACCAACCAAACTGCAGACAACGACCATGTTATCAACAATGTCTTCAAAAGCCCTCATCCTCAGGGTTATCAAAACACAGAATTGGTTGGTAAAGGGATATATAGATTAGTGTTTATCCACATCATTTCATAAATACATGTACTTTCATACCAGCACTTTCTAGAGAGTTGTACGTAGCTCTGAATCCTCCATTGGAAATAGAACCATCAGTTCTAAACACAACTTTAGCTGTATTGCCTGAGGCCTGGACCACAGCGGGTGGTGAATCTCCACAGTACCGGCCAATTCTTGGGGAGTCAGAATATATACCGTTGTAGACCTATTGTACAAAACATAGTATAACCACCTGTAGTTAACTTGTAACTGCTGTAACAAATCTGCAGCTGAAAACTTTCAAAATATTTTTTTGTACAAGAAGCCCATGATGACCTTAAGACTTTCATGAGTATTGGATTGTAAATGTGGCCTCAAGTGTACACAAGCTTTGTCTAAGGTTTGTCTCACTGACCTACTTTTTGACCCAACTTGACAGATTTTCCATCTTATTGTAGATATCATCAAGACAAACAAGTTATGGACTGACAAGGTGGCCTCTAGATTGTGCACAAGGTTTATCAGACATTTTTCCAAGTGATCTACATTTGGACTTGATGTGACCCATTTTCAAACCTGTCAGAGATTTCATTCTGACAAACTTTCATACGTATTGGACTTAAAATGTGGCCTCTAGAGTGTACAAAAGGTTTTTTTTTTTAAGATTTGACCTGGTGACCTAGTTTTTGGCCTGACATGACCAATTTCCAAGTTGTCCAACATCATCAAGACAAAAATTCTGACCAACTTTCATAAGTATAGGACAGAAAAATCTATAAACAACTCCAAGGAGAAGTACTTTTAAAAACATTGTTGGAAAAGGTGGTATCCAGCAATTTTTTTCTTTTCCCACAATGTTTTCTACCCTTTCAAAGACAAATTTTGGAAATGATTTGTCTGCAATGGCATTTCAGTTTGAACCAGTCTAAAGTTTTGGCCTCTGGTAAAGAGTTATGAATGTTTTTTTTTTCAAAATAAAATATCTCAAAACTATTCAAAGAAAATAAGTAGAGCCTCGACTCACTTGTACATAGTCATATCTACAGTATCGATGATCTTGAATGTTGAATGAGTCAAAAGTTATAGATATTCTACGACCTTCAGGGACTGTGATTTTCCAAGTACATCGCCTGGAACTGGGGTAGTTTCCAGGGAAATTAGGGGACTGGAAGGTACCAGTGGGTGTATTCAGTTCTCCTCCACATTCTAGGAACATAAAAGATGGAATTATATCTTATGGATTTTGAATATGAAACTAAAATGAAATAGAATAAATTACATTATTAATTCTACAATATGAAAGATTTACCGTATTTCTCCTAATAAAAGCTCCCGGAGCTATGCAAAACACAGATAGGGAGCCTTTATTTTGTACCCAATTTGCAAAGCAAAAAGTCTGTCCAATTTTGTATTTCTTTGTGTTTTAGTGATTGTTAAGAGGAAATCTTAACCAATTAGAGGAAATATTCATCGAATTCTCCAAATACTGTCATTTTAATCAACTAATATACATTGGGTTATCATGATTTAAGGGTTTTTCTAAGGGGAAGGGGGGGTTACTATTAGGGAGGGTGCTTTTATTAGAAGAAATATGGTATTTGCAAGTGCTTACATTTATAAAACATAGATAGGGAGCCTTTATTTTGTACCCAATTTGCAAAGCAAAAAGTCTGTCCAATTTTGTATTTCTATGTGTTTTAGTGATTGTTAAGGGGAAATCTTAATCAATTAGAGGAAATATTCATCAAATTCTCCAAATATTGTCTTTTTAATTAACTAATATACATTAGGTTATCATGATTTAAGGGTTTTTCTAAAGGGGGGGTTACTATTAGGGAGGGTGCTTTTATTAAAAGAAATATGGTATTTACAAGTGCTTACATTTATAAGTGTTAACCCTTAACCAAACAATTGCCGGCTTTCACCACTCTGAAGAAGACAGCTTTGAAAAACATTGTAGGAAGAGAAAAAAAATGCTGGTAACTGTGATAGACAAATGGAGCTTTAAAGGCCCATAATCTGACAGTTTTCTGCTGATATTGCATATTAAAGTGTATAGTCCCCTATTCCCAGAGCACCAGGGATTTTCTTCTCCATTAAATGGTAAGTAATCTTTCAAACCCTGCCAAAAGCTGCTTTCTTACACATAATGAGAGTCTAGGCAGGAATCAAAAATTGAAAATTTCGCAATAATTGTCATTAATAAAGTGTATATATAAATACATGTATCACTAGTGTAAAGTTTCGAAATTTTCTTCTAGACTGTATCTAAGTCTAATTTTAACCATTTTCCAAACATCAACTTTTGGATTCCTCCAAAACCGGAAGCATCTATAGCCCACACATTCCAAATTGGTACATATGACATGCAATTTTCTTATATGGTAGAAAACATTGATGGAAAAGGAGAAAATGCTGGTTACCAGCATTTTCTCCTTTTCCAACAATGTATTCAAAAACTTTCTTCTTCAGAGTCATGAAAACATGGGAATGTTTGGTAAGTGGTTCACCAGGGTTATCTAATCTAATGAACAACTGAAATAAACGAAATAGCAAAAACTTGCGCTTCCATGGTTTTACCTTCATAGCTGGCTGTCACTGTTACGCTAAAGCCAGCTCTCTGTATGCTTCCATCAGTTTTAAAACGAAGATGGCCATACTGATCCGAAGTTGACACAGGTGCGAGGTTTTGGTAACTACAGGTGTGAAGCAGCACTGGGCCTGAAAAATGCACTAGAATTAGGGTTTCCCCTAGAGGTATTTCAAGGGCTTTCCTTCTATTAACCCTTATCGTGCCGTTTGCAACCATGGATGACTTTTGCGGAGAGTGTACAGCAAGATCAGCCTGCACATATGTGCAGGCTGATCTTGCTCTACATCCTCCGCTGCTTTATCTGTAGTTTGGGTCACATGAGCCCAGCCCAGTGCCCGTACATTTAGCAAAATATCTTTGTGTAATCGTCAACAATTTTTATTCAACAGGATAAGAGTTAAGATATCCTATATTGTAATGACCATCAGGAATGAGCCTTTTGAAATCATTCAGGAGAAAGGAGAAAATGCCTGCAGCAATTCTCCCTTTTCAACAATGTTTTCTACCTTTCAAAGACAATCCCATCATTTGTGCCACAATCATCAATCTGTCATCTGCAAATGCTATGAATGTCCGAGATACTAGAATTTTAGATCAAAGCCCATGTTAATTAAACATATGTATCTAAAGTACTTTGAAACACTACATGTTTACTAGGACAAAAGCCCACTGCTCTAATTCAGATAGGCAGAAATTTTCATTTTTTTCATATTAGGACCTAATTTTAACCATGCCCTTTATGTCATGTACTGAAAGTCACCTCAAAGTTGAAAATATAAAGATATTGGATAAATTTTAAATCCCAAGTGGGTAATTTGTTGCAAAAATTATCAAAAAATGATTTATAAACCCTTTCTTTATAAGCAATGGGCTATTGTCCTCCCTGCCAAATTCAGATGGGGGATATTGTCCAGTGGGATATTGTCTCAGTGGACAGTTGTTTGTTCCCCATTTGACATAAGGCATCTGAAATACATCCCAACAATTGCTTCAGTTTCTCGCAATTCATCTTTTGTGATACTTCTTTTTCTTATAGTCCGTGAGATATCTGTACTCCAATTTTGTTGAGTAATCAAATCCTCATATTCTTCCAATACTTCAAAGTGTAAAACCTGCTTTGATTTTTTTTTTCAGTATCAGCTCTTTACCCCAGAGGAAATTCTAAATTCCTCCAAACTGAAAGTATCTGTAGATGAAAATTACAATATTTCTTACATGACAACTTTTCATTTAACTCTTTAATAAATGACAAAATTTTAGATTGTGTAAATTAAAAGCATAATGCAGACAAGAAAATAAATGTGAGTCAAAAACTGAAATTTGGTTTTGGAAGAATAGAAAACATGGTGAAAAAAAGGAGTAAATGCTGGTTACCATTATCAGTGATGTTTTCAAATGTCTTCCTTCTTCTAGGTCTTTAAAACTCTTGATTGTTTGGGTTAAGATGGGTAGAAAATGTTATGTGAAAAAGAGAAAATGCTGGTTACCAAAAGCCCTCTTCCTTAGGGTTGTAAAATCTTGCAACTGTTCAGTTAAGATTTAAATCTAGACTTGTAATCAATTTGAACACATCTGAATTTAGACTGAAAAAATTATTTAGAGCTGTTGGCATATACCAACCCTTACAATCTGTTTGTTGCAGATCTAGAGAACTAGAGTCAAATATCCATACCTCAAAATTCGGGGAACTTCCAACACTACTATTGTATCAAGCATTTCTATTATGTAAAACACCCAAGTTTACAAATAAAGCCAATTATGATCAAAATGTGTGAAAAAATTGTAATGTGTTCAAAGTAAGGATGTGTAAATTAATTGTATCATTTAAGTTCGACCTGAATTTAGGTATGTGGTATGGAGATGTAGATTTCTACATACGGACAGTACTTTATATAGAAAAATAGAGCAATTTAATCCCAACTTTAAATATACTTTGACATATAGAGAACTTCAAGGAGTAGATATTTGAGCACTGGACATGGACTGTACTTGTGACAAATCACACACACACACACACACACACACACACACACACACACACACACACACACACACACACACACACACACACACACACACACACACACACACACACACCACACACACACACACACACACACACACACATACATACATAATTAACTCTTTACCAAACAATCCGTGGTTTTCACAACTCTGTAAAAGAAGCCTTTTGAAAACATTGTGGGAAAAGGAGAAAATGCTGGTAAACAGCATTTTCTCCTATTTCCACAATGTTTTCTACCCTTACCAAAACAAATTTCAATTTGTCACTTTAATTTTGTTGTCTGCTAATGCTTTCAATTTGGAACAGTCTAAAATTTTGTCGTCTGGTAAAGAGTTAATCACTCATACCTGTAGAATTTATTTCTCGGATCTCTAGAGAGTCACTGGTGCAGTTATCTGTAGACTGAAGATCGAAAGTGTTAAAAGTAAATGTAAGGAAGTGTCCTGACGGTCCCCCGACTATCCATACACAATCATCGTTGTTGTCATAGTTACTGGGGTAGTTTGGACTTGTAATGGTCACAGGTGAACCCACTGTTGGAGTGTATCGACCACCGCAAGTTGCTGGAAGAGAAGACAAACAAGTTAGCCATGTACCAAACAATGCTAAGTTTTAACGACCCTGAGAAGGAAGGCTTTCGGTAACCAGCATTTTCTTCTTTTACCAAATGGTTTCCTACCATTTCAAAACAGAAATCATCTATTGAGCTGCACTGAAATTGTTGTCTGCAAATGCTTTATTTTCACTGAGTTTAAAATTTTGTTGTATGGTAGAGAGTTAACCCTTTACCACACAATTCCAACTTTTAATGATCTATGGGAAAAAGGCTTTTGAAAACATTGTGGGAAAAGGAGAAAATGCTGGTAACCAGCATTTTCTCCTTTTCCCTCAATGTTTTCTACCCTATTAAAGACAGAAGTTATCATTCACTGACTTTAAAGTTTTGTTGTATGGTAGAGAGTTAACCCTTTACCACACAATTCCAACTTTTAATGATCTATGGGAAGAAGGCTTTTGAAAACATTGTGGGAAAAGGAGAAAATGCTGGTAACCAGCATTTTCTCCTTTTCCCTCAATGTTTTCTACCCTATTAAAGACAGAAGTTATCATATCAGCTACATTTAACATGTCATCTGCAAGAGCTTTCAAGTTGGTCTTGTCCGAAATTTTGTCGTTTGGTAAAGAGTTACACTTGTTAGCTCCTTCAGATGAGGGTTTTTTTTTAATCTTGCAGCCCTAATTATTTTTGAAACCATTACACTTAAAGGAGATTGCATCGAGCAATTTCTTTTTGCAATATTTTCACATGTATGCCGTTTTATTAACCCTTTACGAAACAATCCTGACTTTTGACCACCCTGAGGTAGAAGGCTTTTGAAAACATCCTGGGAAAAGAAGAAAAATGCTGAACAGAAGCATTTTTTTTCTTTCCAGGAATGCTTCATACCCTTTTGAAAAACAAATTTTTATGTTTTGAGTAATATTTGATATGTCTTCCACAAATGCTTTTGATTTGGACAAGTCTAAAATTTTGTGGTTTGGTACAGAATCAAATCTTATTACACGTTGATAACTTCTTACTTCACAAAGATACTTTGAAAAAATGCCTGCTGCAATTTTGTTCCTGGAAGTCAAGATTTAACTCTGTATCACACTACAAAATCTTAGACTTTTTTACCTCTTTACCGAACAACAAAATTTTAGACTGGTCCAATTTGAAAGCATTTGCAGACAACACACTAAATGTTGCATTTAGGAAATTTTTCTTTGAAAGGGTAGAAAACTACAGCTGTCACTGAATGTGACTTAATACCCCTGCCAGCGCTTTGACAGAAACAGGCAATTTAACAAAAATTTTTCTCAGTTCAAGGGGAGATTACCCTTGAATGATAGGAAGTAGATGATTGAAAACTGCGTCTTGCACAACTTCAGTATACGATCAATGTATCAACAAACTTTCAATACAATAGCAGCAAAACTGTAGAAGGAGTTCGAGACACAAAATTACTAGTATTTTGTACACAGACGGACACACGGACAGACGGACGGACAGACAGGCTGATTCCAGTATACCGCCAAAAACATTCGTTTTGCGGGGGTATAACAATTAAGAAAAGGAGAAAATGCTGTTTACCAGCATTTTCCTCTTTTCCCACAATGTTTTCAAAAGTCATTTTCCTTGGGGTTGTAGAAACTGAGGTTGTGTGGCAAAAGGTTAAGGTGAAAATATTTCCACTCTACAATTTAATGTGGTTTCAAGATTAACACAGATATGCGTACTGAATTACCAAAGTTGTCGATGTGCCATAAAACAACATTCATTCATTCCAAAATCAGTGATGGAATTTGCCATTGAAATGACAAAAATCTTTGTCAAAAAATAGAGAAAATACTGTTGTCTTTCGGAAGAAAAGAGTGACTCTCCTATCGAACTCACTTACAAAATTCAGCTAAAATTCAGCAGTACAAAAATCTAAATGACCATGTAAATTAACCCTTCACCATACAATCCCAACTTTTGAGGACCCTGAGGAAAACCGCTTTTGAAAACATTGTGGGAAAAGGAGAAAATGCTGGTAGCCAGCATTTTCTCCTTTTCCCACAATGTTTTCTACCCTATGATAGATTGATTTCAGATATCGAGAAACATCGAATTTGTCGTCTGCAAATGCTTTTATTTTGGACAGGTTTAATTTCTGTCGTCTGGCAAAGGGTTAAGATACTTTACATGCTTCAAAGATCCAGAAATATATTCTCATAATTCTTATCCCAAATTTTTTTTGTCCAGATACATGTATATACAGGAAAAGAAATTCAAAACTCCAAGAAAACATACTTATTTTATATTAAGTTTTAAATCCAGCATGTATTAAGCAAGCAAAAAAATTAAAAACTTCATGAAAATTACAAAAACAAACCTATTGTATATCGAGCTTTAAATCCAGAATGAGCAACACTCGAGTCAGTCCTAAATCGCACATACATGACATTGCCCGTGGTTACCACACTGCTTGGCGTTGTATAACCACAAACCTTAGCCAGGGATGGTGAATTAATAGTGCCACCATCTCTAATGTCTATAAAGTCCCAACGACACCTAAAAGAAAATGAGATATCTGCTGCACTATTTTTTATAAACTTTGTAACAAAACCCTTTTTTGGTTCATGTGTGATTTTAAACTCTTTAGCAAATCACAAAATTTAAGACTTTTTCATTTTAAGAGCATTTTCAGACAAATTAAATTTGGTTGGAGTGATATGATTTGTCCTTGAAACTGCAGAAAAACATTGTGGGAAAAAAGGAGAAAATGCTAGCTACCACAATTTTCTCCTTTTCCCACATTCTGAGAAGCCCCCATCTTCACCAGGCTTGTTAACCCTTCACCATACAGTCCCAAGTTTTAACGACCCTTAAGAAGACGACTTTTGAAAACAGTGCAGGGAAAAAACGATAACGCTGAACATCAGCATTTTCTGCTTTTTCTCTCATTGTTTTCTACTCTTCCAAAAAAAAAAAAACTTCCTACTTTGAGTCGCACTAATTTTGTTTTGTGCAAAACACCATGGTTACTACAACACCGCAATGTTTTCTTCAGAAACAGCTAAGGCTAAAAATGACCTTCATGATGATGATGATGTGAGTTAATTATTATCACAACAATCAGTTCTACTTCTCTCTTGGTAAATACCATTTTCCATAGTGTTTCAGTTATTAGAGCATTCAGTGCACCTTTTTATCCATTTCAGGTTATTTTCTGGCACTGAGATCTACAACATATTTTCCATGCCACTGGCATCTTTGCCATATAAACAAGGTCAAATGATGTTAAAACAGCAGAGAGAATATGAACCTTATTATAGCAACATTCCTTGATTCTTGGAACTTTTCACAAGAGTTCCACACCCAACATCTGGGGCTGTATTAATTTACTCTTTAACCTTTTACCAGATGACAAAATTTTAGGCCTGTCCAAAATGAAAGCGTTTGCAGACGACAAAATAAATGTGACTCAAAAATCAAAATCTGCTTGTGGCAGTGTAGAAAACTCTGTGGGAAAAGGATAAAATGCTGGTTACCAGCATTTTTATCCTTTTCCCACACTGTTTTCACAGGGCTTTTTCTTTGGATGTTGTTAAAAGTTTGGCATGTGTGATAAAGAGTTAACAAAAATATTCTAGTATTTAAAGGCTTTTGACAGTTTTTTGGAAAAAAAAGTTTTATCTTTACTATTGCAACTTATTTCACACTTGCTAGTTTGTCAGTACTTTAAGTGCTTTGATCTCCAATATCTCATTAGATATGGTATCAGATGCATAGCATCATTATGTAATACTAGTACTTTCTTACCAGATGACAACATTTTAGACTTGTCCAAAATGATAGCATTTGCAGATAAAAAATTAGATTTGGCTCAAAATTATGGGAACTCACTTTAAAAAGGTAAAAGATGTTGCAGGAAGAGGTGTAAGTTCTGGTTACCTGTGATTTGTCCTTTTACAACAAGGTTATCAAAAGCCTGATGCCAGGTTGTTAAAACTCAGCCTTATTTTGTAAAGGGTAAATTATCATAACAATCTTACCTTGAGTGCCTTTCAATATTAAACGATTCAATAAAATCTAATTGAATTCTCAAGTTAGCTGGAGCAGTTATCACCCAAACACAATCTACGCTATGTGGATAATTTTCAGGGTAATTCGGTGATGTAAATGTCCCACTGGTTGTCGCAAGATCTAGATATAACTCTCCACCACATGCTATAGAAACCTCGGAGAAAGTTAGTGAAAACCCAGAGCCACTCCCAGAACCATCACTCACAAATAGAACATTCAGAGCATTTCCACCAGTTTCCATTGGGGCAGGGGCATTATTTCCACAATATCTTCCATTGGAGGAGTCACCCAAAGGTGGAGATGTAAGAGATCTCCCATTTAAAAGCTTAAAATGGAAAATATGAATGTAAGCATTATACTTCAGTATCCAGTTGTAAATCTATTCTTTTGCTTCATCCATTACTGCGCAAAATTTATACAACTATAAAACAAATTACATCCTTCAGACACTTCATTTTCTTTTAAAGCAGAAAAGATGAAACTAGAGCTGTCACTGAATGTGACTTAATACCCCCGCCAGCACTTTGACAGAAACAAGCAATTATTTGTACACAGACAGACACACGGACGGACAAACAGACGGACACACGGACAGACAGGCTGATTCCAGTATACCCCCGAAAACATTCGTTTTGCGGGGGTATAATTACTTAATTCTATGGTAGACAGAAAAAAAAATCTACATGTCAAAATTGCAATCATTGGCTGATGATCAAATACATTTGACTAAAATGAGGATTTGTCTGACTCTTTACCGCATGGCAAAATTTTAGACATGTCTATATTGAAGGAATTGAGAGAACACAGTCCAAAATCATTCAAATTATTGTATAGGTAGAAAACATTGTTGAAAAAGGGAGAAATTGCTGTTACCAGCAGTTTCTCTTTTTCCAGCAATGTTTTCAAAAAGTCTTCAAAGGTTATTTGGTATAGGAATGACTGATTTGATAAGTCATTCTGCAAATGGAAGAGTCTAAACTTTTGTTGTTTGATAAAGAGTTTAAAGAACACATTTTTTTCATACTATCAAATAAGATATATTCCTTTCCTTAATACATGTGAGCCAAGCTCTGTGAAAAGGGGGCTTAACACATCTGCAAAAGGTATCAGCCCAGGTCAGCCTGTGCAGTCCGTGCAGGCTAACCTGGGCCAAAACTTTTTGCTGTTGGTTAATTTTCTGCATGTCTAAGGACCCATTTACCTCATGATTCAGTTGTTTGTTAGACAAAATGGACTTTATGGATTCATGACCATGTGAAGACTTGTTCAGTGTCATGTATCACGCAGATGCATTAAGCCCCCTTTTGCCAGAGCATGGTATGTGTCTTTTAGTCACCTGTTCAGGTTTTTCTATGTGTAAAACAGGAAGCCATTTACCCTAAAGAAATAATCAGGCACCGAAACTTTTCAAAAGAAGCTGTAGAAAAACATGGTGGAAAAAGGATACATTGCTTGTGACAATAATTTCTCCTTTTCCAAACATGTTCTACTAAATTAACTCTTTACGCACAATCCTGAGTTTTAAAGACCCTAAAGAAGAAGCCTTTTGAAAACATTGTGGGAAAAGGAGAAAATGCTGGTAACCAGCATTTTCTCCTTTTCCCACAATGTTTTCTAACCTTATCATGGACAAATCCCACCATTTAGGTAGCATTTTAGTTGTTGTCTGCAAATGCTTTGAATTTGGACCACTCTATATTTTTGTCATTCAGTAAAGAGTTAAAGAACTTTAGTTCATTTATTTCTTAATTTCTAATACCTCTCCCAATGTCTCCAATGTAAGCTATGATCTGTGAAGAGAGGGTTAACTCTACCACACAATCCCCAGTTTTAATGACCCTCAGGAAGAAGCCTTTTGAAAATATTGTGGGAAAAGGAGAAAATGCTGGTAACCAGCATTTTCTCCTTTTCCCACAATATTTTCAATCCTTCCCAAAAGAAGTTTAAGTTTTTTAGCCCCATTTAAATTGTTGTCTGCAAATGCTTTCAATTTGGACAAGTCTAAAATTTTGTTGTGTGGTAAAGAGTTAAATGGATCTGCAAAGAGCCCAGGCTGACATTGGTTAATAACTTTTGCCTCTTTTAAATTTTCTGCATGTCTAATCACCATTCTACCTCATGAAGCAGTAGGCTATGAGACAAAATGGATTTTATGGATCCATAATTATTGCTAGACCACTTGCTTGGTAAAATGCATCATAGAGATGCATTAAGCCCCTTATGCCCATACCCCTTCTTATACACGTGTATTATTTGTAAGGGTCTTAACAGGGGTGTAAAATTCCACTCGTCTGCTCGTATTGACGAGTAACATTTGGCTTTGGGCAAGTAGAAAAAATGCCAAGCTCGTCCTGTTGGACGAGTACATTTTAAAACTAATGAATTCTAAATTTGTCTAGTAAAATTCAAATTACAGGTTATTTCACGGCGAACACAAAACGAAAGTAAAAATGAAATTTCAGAGCGTCTCTTCGATCACAATACAGGATGTTTATGTTTATTATGCATGCGCATCTGTAATGTGCTTGACAAGTTTTCTGTTCACGGCGTCGGTAAGACTAGTATACCTGTACGATCTATGCTACAATTCCTATATTGTTAGATCGGGACAGGTTTACCAGGCAAGCCACTGGAAAAAATAAGTATTAAACACAATCTACTTTGTTTATATCGACACCGTAGTATATGCAGTAGAAATGGTCATTCAAGTCTGCAAGTTGGGACAAGTGATAGTGTCATAAGGACGACTAACTTTTTCTACCCACTAGTCCTACAGGACAAGTAGACAAAGAAAAAATTTTACACCCCTGTTTAACCTTTGCTGATTAACCCTTTCCCAAACGATAAATTTTAGACTCTTCCAATACTGAGAGCATCCACAGATGACGAATTCAGAATTGGTACAAATGAGCTTAAGATCTCTGATGGGGTAGAAAACATTGAGGGAAAAGGAGAAAATGCTGGTTACCAGCATTTTCTCCTTTTCCCTCAATGTTTTCAAAAGCCTTCTTTCCAAGGGTCGTGAAAACCAGGGATTGCTTGGTAAAGGATTAATATGGTTCATGAAGATGGTCTGCTATTACGGGTTGACAGAACAGGGGATAGTAAAGTACCAGTAAATAATCACTGCCATAGGAGACTTGGCTTCCCTGACTTTTTTCACCCTTTACCAAACGACAAAATTTTAGACTTGTCCAAATTGAAAGCATTTGCAGACGACAAGATAAACATGACTCAAAAATTAAAACTTGACTTTAGAAGAGTAGAAAACATTGTGGGAAAAGGAGAAAATGCTGGTTACCAGCATTTTCTCCTTTTCCCACAATGTTTCAGAAGGCTTCTTCCTCTGGGTTGTGAAAACCAGGGATTGTTGGGTAAAGGATTAAACAATTGAAAAACACCCTGAAAATTTCTCCCCCTGGAGGCTCAAACATTTGTGTTTTTTCTTTGATCATTTAGAAAAAAATTGTCAGAAAAGGGAAAACACACCTCACTAGCATTTTCCCCACGTCTTCACAATGTTTTCAAATGCCTTCATCCTTAGAGTCATAAGAGAATGAAATGCTTTGGCAAAGGCTACAGAAGATGGTCTGTGATCCACGGTTGACACTAAACGTTGTGGTAAAAGTACCTGTATATAATCCCCACCACAAGAGCCTTGGTTTCCTTGGATGTTGAAATTATTGAAGGTAACACTGATGGTTTTTCCCCTGGAGGCCCTTACTGTCCATGAACAATTAGAATTGGCTGGATAGTTGTCTGGGAACCGTGGAGACTTCAAAATGCCTGTGCTAACTCTTCTGAATCTTCCTCCACAAACTAGAAGGAAAATGGCAAGTTTAACCCTTTACCAAACAATCATGGGTTTTAACAACCCTGATGGAGAAGGCTTTTAAAAAACATTGTGGGAAAAAGGAAAAATGCTGGTAACCATAATTTTTTCCCTTTTCTTACAATATTTTCTACCTATTCAAAGACAAATCAAATCACTTGAGTCATATTTAATTGTCGCCCGCTTTGAATTTTGTTGAATTTAATTTTTTTTCTTTTGGTAAAGGGTGAAACTATCTCCAATTCTGACTGGTTCACATATTGTAAAACTAGTTATATTTTTACACTGGAAGATTTATAAGCTCAAAGGATGCTTCAGACAATTTTAGGTGCTTTTTTCAAATAATGTATTTTAAGATCAGATGGCACGGAATATACAATCTGATTACAGATAAAAAATTTGTGAATGTTAAGCAAGATATTCTGGCAAATAGCAGACTGAAGACTGCAAACATGTGTCCATTTCTTACATGTAATTTGTTTTTCATTTATACAAACCCCCAATACATATACCTGCTTTATACTGTAAGGCAAATCCAGTGTTGTTTCTTGAAATATCTGTGATGAAACGAACAGATGCCTTGTTAGATCGGGAATACAGAGGTTGTGTATTACCAGTGCGGCCACAGAAATCTCCCAAATTTCTTCTAAATAAACCTGGAAAAAATAAGTAATGGTAACAAATAACCACATGAGTAAATGCTGTCACGCTCTGGACGTAAATGGCTTCGGAAAGCGTCAGTAATTACTTTATTTGATGTCAGAAGAAATATATTCCTTAAACATTTACCACCCAATCCTGAGTTTTAACAATCCTGGGAAAACAAGCTTTTGAAAACATGGTAAAAGGAGAGAATGCTGATAAAGGGCGATTCCAGTTATACACGGCAGTTTAAAAAACTTCTAATGGGGGGGGGGGGAGGGAGGTCCCTCTGATGAAATCGCTTCTGTCAGAAGCGATTTCATTAAAGGGACATCCCCCAATAGAAGTTTTTTAACTGCCGTCCCCCCCCGGGTACCTATGTTTAACTTGAATAGCCCTATAAACCAGCATTTCTCCTTTTCCCATAATATTTTCTATCCTTCATGGACAAATCCCATAATTCAAGACACATTTTGTTTGTTGTCTGCAAAATTTGCATGGGATTCAGACAAATCTAAAATTTTGTTATGTGGGAAAGGGTTAACTGAAATCAATAAAAAACACCTGATAAGTTTAAATACAGGACAAGGTGTTTTTGGGACACTTTTGAAAAATGCTTGCTTAACTCTTTACCAAACAAAAAATTTTAGACTTGTCCAAATTGAGAGCATTTGCAGACAACAAAATCAATGTGACACCAAAATTGAAACTTGACTTTGGAAGAGTAGAAAACATTGTGGGAAAAGGAGAAAATGCTGGTTACCAGCATTTTCTCCTTTTCCCACAATGTTTTCAGAAGGCTCCTTCTTCAGGGTCGTTAAAACCAGGGATTGTTTGGTAAAGGGTTAACTCTTTCCCACATGACAATCTTAGACTTGTCCAAATTGAAAGCATTTGCAGATGACAATTTGAATGTTGCTCAAATGATGGAATTTGTCTTTGACAGGGTAGAAAACATTGTGGGGAAAGGAGAAAATGCTGGTTACCAGCATTTTCTCCTTTCCCTACAATGCTTTCAAAAGGCTCCTTCGTTAGGGTCGTTAAAGCTCAGGATAGTGTGGTAAAGGGTTAAGACAGATGCTTGTTTTACATAGGTACATTTCCACATATTTCAATTCACATTAGCTGCAATATAAAGGTGGATACTAGGTCATGTTTTACTGTATTTACCCTTTACCAAACTATACAGTTATTGCATTGTTTAAATTGAAACCATTTGCAGACAACAAATCAATTGCAAGGTTTGGAAACATTTTGGGAAATATGCCTTTTTCCTCAGTCATTTTTCTGCAGAAATTCATGTGTGCCAAGTTCTTACAATCTCCATCTTTCCCCACTTCTCCCTGACTCAAAAAATCTATCACTTTGTCCATCTGTCTGTCTGTGTTCCCTCCTATTCCTTATTCCCACTTCAAAAATAAACTGACCATCATATATCCTAATGTAGTCATAGTTGCAGGATGAGTGGCTTTCTAAATCAATGTATGTAATGTTCATCCAGACTCTTGTACCCAGCTCTGAGTTCAGTGTCCAGTCACAGTTTAGGTCATCCTGGTAACCAGTCGGGTATCCAGGGGAAACCAATGTTTGGATATCCTCTGTCACATTCAGAGTACCACCACAACCTGGAACTGAAGATATTTAAAGACATTTAATCAATTCTTAACCTAATAATAAGATTTTAGATTTGTCAACATTTAAAGCATTAGCAGACAACAATTACACGTGGCTCAAATGATGGGATTTGTCTTTGAAAGGGTAGAAAACATTGCTAGAAAAGAAGAAAATCCTGTATTTCAGTATTTTATCCTTATTCAACAATGTTTCTTAAAACCTTCTCAATAAAAGTCAAAGAGCACTGGATATGTTTTGTTACAGGTTCACTTATGAAGGGTAAAATTTCTAATTCATATGTTCTGATAATTTCTACAATATGTTGGATTATAATAGCTTCTATCTTATCTCTATCTACTTTCAAATAAATTGTTGATAATTTAATGTAATTACCATTTTCTCCTTTTACAATATTTTCTATTCTTCCAAAGACAAATTTCAATTTCTGAACCACATTCATTTTGTCGTCTGCAAATGCTTTTAATTTAGACAAGTCTGAAATCTTGTTGTCTTGTAAAGAATTTATCATAATCAACATGAATTATGGTTTAACCCTTTACCAGACGACAAAATTTTAGACTTGTCCAAATTGAAAGCATTTGCTGTCAACAAAATAACTGTGCTTCAAATATAGAAATTTGTTTGTGAAAAAAAAGAAAACATTGTACGAAAAGAACAAAATGCTGGTTACCAGCATTTCCCCTTATCCCATGTTTTCAAACAGGATTATCAAAAATTTAGGCTCCTCTGTTTTGAATGTATGTGCTGATGACAAAGCAAAAGAAGCCCAAATTATGAAACTGGTCTTTGAAAGGGTATCAAACATTGCGGGAAAAGGAGAAAATACTAATAACTAGCTGCTTTTTCAAAAGCTTTCAACTTTGTGGTCGTTGAAACCAGGGGTTGTTTAGTAAAGGTTTAACCCTTTACCACACCATCCTCATTTTTAGGGGCCCCCAAGGAAAAAGGACTTTTGAATTCATTGTGAAAAAAGGAGAAAATGCTGGTAACCGGCATTTTCTACTATTCCTACAATGCTTTCTACCCTTACATAATAAACATTTCCTAACACTTACAACATTTAGTTAGCTGTCTGTAAACGCTTTCAACTGGGACCAGTCTAAAAGGTTATCATTTGGTAGAGTTATTACATAAAAACATGTGAGAACATAGTGATAGAAAGAGTTAGGGGTCATCACTCATTGTTTCCAAAGTGATATGCAGAAACACAGTATCATTGGTAGGAGGTAATAGATACAAAACCAAAGAATGGTTTGACAGATTTGTGAAAATGTAAAAATTACTTGGTGTAGTTCCCGCAGTGGGCATAACGGTTGTAATGGGGTAGTTGGATGTTGCCTCCCAGTTGAACAAAAATCCCTGTCCTGTACTTGCCCAGTCTGATTTGAAGACGACATACAGCTGATTGGTGGATGATATGAAGGGGTCAGGTAATGTTATCGCACAGTATCTACCAATTTCAGGGCTGTCCACTGTTCCTCCATCTTTAAACTGTTTGTAAAAAATGTGACAAAAAAATGTTTTAATTCTTTACCAAATGACAAAATTTTAGACTTTTCTAAATGAAATGCATTTGCAGACGATAAACTAAATGTTACTCAAAACATGAAATTGATCTTTCATAGGGAAAAAAACACTGTTGGAAAAAGTGAAAATGCTGGTTACCAGCATTTTCTCCTTTCTCACAATATTTTCTCGTCCATAAAAGATAACTCTAATTGTTTGAGCCACTATTCATCAGTTGTCTGCAAATGCTTTCAATATATACGAGTCTAAAACTGTGTCTTCTGGTATAGGACTAAACTTTAAAACTTTCAGACTTCCATTTCAAAACTTGTCCATTTCAGGCAAGTAATATCCTACCTCTGTCAGGTTAACTCTTTACCAAACAATACCATTTTAGACACATCGAAATTGAAAGCGCTTGCAGACAACAAATTAAAATGTATCTCAAATGATGGGCACGGTCTGTAATAGGGTAGGAAACATTGTGGCAAAAGAGAAAATGCTGGTTACAAGCGTTTCCTCCTTTTCCCAGGATGTTTTCAACAGTCCTCCTGTGCAGGTTGTTAAAACTCAGGATTTTGTTGTTTAGAATTAACACAGAAGTTAATCCTATCAATACACGTTTTTTTACTTTATGGTCTTGCAGCAGTGCAGTCTTGAATTGAAAACATCGCAACAAAAGGAGATGCTCCTCATTACAAGAAATTTTCCTCTTCTACCATTCCATAACTATAATAATATGTATTCATTCACAAACATCCATTTTTATTGAATACCTCTTCTTAAGTCATTTGCTGCAAAATTTTTTCAGCCATTAACAAGTAACAAAAGTATTGTAACTCACAGCAACATAGTCCCATACACAGCCCCTGTAATGTGACCTCTCCATATCCATGGTTACAAAGGTCACATGCACCCTCATTCCTGTGGGGACAGTAATGGTCCAGGCATACTCGGCATTGTGAGGGTATTGTAAGGGATACATTGGGGACCCAATCTGTCCGGAGGTACCAGATATCTCCCCTCCGTACACTGTAAAAAAAGAATTAACCCTTTAACACAAAATCTAGAGTTTTAACTTGAATTAGGAAGAAGCCTTTTGAAATCATTGTGGGAAAAGGAGAAAATGCTGGCAACCAGCATTTTCTCCTTTTCCCACAATGCTTTCTAATTTATGAAAGACAAATTTCTTCTTATCAGTTATACTTTTTTGTCATCTGCGAGTGCTTTCAATTTGGACAAAGCCAAAATTTTGTCATTTACTAAAGAAGCCAATTTCCACAGTACCAGGCTGGGGCTCTGCTGGCATTTTCTCCTTTTTCCACCATGTTTTCTGTCCTTTGAGAGTTACTATTCATCTTTTGAGCAACATTTGTATCCACAAATGTTTTCAATATGGAGTCCAAAAGTTTGTCATTCGGAGTTTTAAAAGATCTTTTGAAAACATTGTGGGAAAGGGCAAATTTGCTGGTAACCTTCTAAAGCTGAATTTCTATTTGTGAGTCACAATTATTTTGTCAACTGCAAAAGCTCTCAATCTGGACAAGTCTAAATTTTTGTCATTTGGAAAAGAGTTAAGGTAAATTCTGTCATCTGGTAAAGATTAAGTTTAGTAGAATTCTAGTTACCTGCAGAATACTGAGCCATGAAGCCTTGCCCAGTGTTCATCTCATCCGAGCGGAATTTGACCCACAATCCATTGTATGCTGTCAAATTTGATGGGATAGTATTTCCACAAAATCTTCCCAATAAGGGTCCACCAAGCTGGCCCTCGTGAATTTCAACATAGTCGTAATTACAATAAGCATGGTCTTCTATATTGAACAAACTGGAAACAGAATCTCAAAAATAATAATACTGATGAAAATCAAAGTAAGTAATAATGAAAATCATACACAGTGCAACTTTTCCTTCTACATGCACCACCATTTAACCCATAAAATTGCAGGCAAAAATCTATCTACTTTTGCACATTCTAATTTTCATTTGAACTCTTTACCAAACAATTCAAAGTTCAAACAACTCTGAAAAGGAAGGACCATAAAAAAAATGTGGGAAAAGGAGAAAATGCAGGTAATTAGCATTTTTTCTTTTTCCCACAATGTTCTCTACCATATCAATTTAGACTCCAATTTATTGAAATTACTTCCAAACAACAAATCAAATGTGGTTCAAATGATGGAATTTGATCATGAAAAAGTGAAAAACATTGTGGGGAAAGGAGAAAATGCTGGTTTCCAGCATTTTCTCCTTTCCCCACTATGTTCTTTAAGCTTTCTCCATCAGCATCGTCAAAACTCAGGATAGTTTGGTATAGGGTTACAATCAGCTTCCCTTTATGAGCTACCAGCATTTTCTTCTATTCCAAAATCATTTCTTCCGTTTCAAAGACAAATTTCATAATTTGAGCCACATCTAATCTGTCATCTGTAATTGCTTCAAATTTGAGCTAAAATTCTACAACGCCACACCGCACCATAAACTTAAGTTTGTTGGCTTGATTACTCAGTAAGGTTAATTAAATAACTGAAGGGATAAAATCAATCATGATGAATTTAGGTAAAAGAAGTAATCCATCAAACAGTCAAGAGAGGAATAAATAACACTGACCCCATCATAATATAGGTTATTGCACTTGTATGGGAATATATTGTGTTGAACGTGTTCTTTTGGTTGAGTTGCCCGAGCTTGCGAGGGCAACTACGCCAAAAGAACGAGTTCAACACAATATATTTCCATACAAGTGCAATAACCTTTTTATCATATACTTTGATATTGTTTACAAAATTTCCCGTGATTTCACAGTGTTTTCATCGAATTCATTGACTTATCTTTTTAAAAACAGTCTTATTTATTCAAAAAGCGACGAGAAATCTGTTTCGTCGCCATACCATGCTTTCGCGGAATTTTCAATTTTGGCTTTTGATGACGTCACCGTTGCTAAAGATATGTAAACAAACAAGATGGCGACCAAGGATCCTTAATAATTTCATCGTCGATAAACATGTTAGATAGACAAATTTTTTATAACTTTGTAGTGACTGTTGTTTGGGAAACAAATATTTTGTTTATTTTTCATGTTTTTAATAAGAACTATGCATTGAAAAGTTTGTAAAACATGATGTTTAACGATGAAATTTATGATAATGGTGGCCGTTCATATTTTGATTTTTAGAGAAATGGCGCGTTTTAAAATAGTTCCGTACTTAGCAACACACGGGAAAAAAGCTCTAAAGTATGTTATATCAAAGTATGCAAAATGAAAAAATATTGCATACTTTCATGCAATGCAAATAAATGGGGACAATATCAAAGTATATAATAATGATCAATACAATAAAACTACCATTGCAAATCACACCAAACAAACAAAAAAACAAAATAGATTTGTATAAGTATTTGTACCTGAAGGAGAGATGAACCCTACTCCCTGGGGAGACACTCATCGTCCAAACACATTCTGTACTGACAGGGTAGCTGTTTGGATAGCCTGGGCTTGTGAAGGAACCTGAGGATGCTGTGAAATCTGCCCCGCATGCTGATAGAGAACAAAAAACATAACATGTCATTGAAGATTCCAAACCTTGATAGTGACCTTATATGCATTTTGATTATTTTTTTTTACAAATTTCAAAATTTGCTGCAAATTTTTCTCATGATGTATCAAGTAATGGTTTCATTAATACAGTGGAACCTCATTTTATCGAAATTTACTTACTTAAAACGCCAATAAACTTAAAGAAAAACATTTTTGTGATAGCAAACCCTTTCCTATACAATGCCTGGTTTTGATGACCTTAAGAAAGAATGGGCCAGGCCAGGCAGCTCAATGGTTAGCATATCTGACTTGTGACCTGGTGGTTGATAGTTAGATATCCAGTTGAGGCAAACTTTCTTTGTGGCAATTTTTCACCTCTTACCTCTGATGCATGTACGAAAAGTAGTCAGTGGCTTGGAAAGAAAGTTATGAAGGTAATGGTGTGATAAAGCCAGAAAACATGTGTGTAGGTGCACTGACCGCTGTCATATAACTTGAGGAAGAATGCTTTTGAAAGCATTATAGGAAAAGGAGAAAAAACTGGTTACTAGCATTTTCTCCTTTTCCAACAATGTTTTCATAAGCTTTCATTCCCAGGGTTATTAGAACTAGGAATTGTTTGGTGATGGATTGAAGAATACTGAACATGAACTCTTCAAATGACAAAAAACCAGGACCCATCATTCCTCGATTTACTAAGATATTTTCTTGACCTTCTTTGTGTCTTATCTTCATTCAACCACATTTCCTTGTTGTTTCCCTACCCTACAATCTTCTGTCACATCATTTAGTGTTGAAAACAAAGGAAAAGTGTTAACAAACCTGTGGTTGACTTGGTATATGTTGCTCTAAAACCTGATCCTTGGACTGAATAATCTGACATAAACTGCACATACAGAGCGGATCCCTGTGACGTGATAGCAGATGGCACAGTGTTGCCACAATAGCGTCCAACCTCTGGAGCATACTCATCATTACCGTTATACACAGCTACATAGTCATGAGAGCATTCTCCATGTTCTTCAAGGTCAAGGTGAATAAAGGTCAAGGTGATTCTGTCAGCTAGAAGGGTATAAGAATATTGTCATGACAACAATATTTTCATTTGCAACATTTATGACTTTGACGTACACAGCTCTTGAATGCTTTACAAATCCCAAGCTTAAGGAGACGTTTTTTGAAAACAAATGCTGGTTATCAGCAATTTCTCTTCTTCCCACATTTTTTTAAAATCTTCCATTCTTCACTGTTAAAAAATGGAATTGTTTGATAGAGAATTTACCCTTTATATAAAGATCCTCCCTTTTTACAACCCTGTCATTTGAGTCACATTTATGTTGTAGCTTTCAAGTACTTTCGACACTGTTAAGAAGTATCATGTCATTTTATAAAGAGTTAAGCCTTGCCAATTAGATTGTGAGTTTTATACTCTCGACATGTTCTGAACTATAAGAAAGCAAGGATAGAAAAGGACAGAAAACTTTATGTTAGATTTAAAACGCTGTTTAAAACAAAACTGAACACTAAATGAACAAAAAGAAACAAGAAATAAATTAAAGACTCAACAATTGATCACAAACAGTGACCAAGTACCTACTTCCATGTGCTGCCTGAATGAGCCAAGAGCAGTTTGAACTTCGAGGATAACTGTCTGGATAGTTGGGTGACATCAGGGCCCCGTCTGTCTCTGCATTGATGGTACCACCACAGCCTGCAGAAACACAATGATTATCTTGTATGTAACACTTATTTAGACAACTAATATTTAACCATTAACCAAACAACCAAATTTTACACTGATCCAAATTGAAAGTATTTGCAGATGACGATTTTTCTATAAATATTGAGACTAGTATTTAATAGGATAAAAAAACATTGTGGGAAAAGGGAAAAATGCTGGTTACCATTTTGAAATGTTTTCAAAAGCTGTCTTTCAAAGGGTCGTGAAAACTCTGGACTGTGTAGAAAACAGGTATGCACTCTTTGTGTGTGATAAATTCCATCTGGAATTGTTATCCATCATGAAATCTTGATTTTTCAAGAATTCGATAATTCTTATAAATAAGTTGACTCATTACATTCCAGATAAAAAACAAATGAAAAAAAAAAAACAACTTTGAAATCATCCTTTAACTCTTTACCAAACGACAAAATTGTAGAAATTGAAAGCATTAGCAGACGACAAAATAAAAGTGACTGAAAATTGAAATTTGTTTTGGGTAGGGTAGAAAGCATTGTGGGAAAAGGAGAAAATGCTGGTTACCAGCATTTTCTCCTTTTCCCACAATATTTTCAAAAGGCTTCTTTCTCAGGGTTGTTAAAAGTCGGGATTATGTGGTAAAGGGTTAAACTGCCGCAGACCAAGGAAGACCGAGGAATTATCCCTCCCCTCCTACAATGGATCACCTTGTCCCTGTCCCAGGAAAACTAGAGGGCTATGATGGCACTGGACAGCTCACTTGAGCATTTGTAGATTTCAGAGAATTATGATAAAAAAAAAAAAATTTCATTAAGTTTTATTTAACCCTTTACCACACAATCCTGAGTTTTGACGACCCTATTGAAAAGGCCTTTTGAAAAGAAAGTGAGGAAAGGAGAAAATGCTGGTAACCAGCATTTTCTCCTTTTCCCACAATGTTTTCAACCACTCCAAAGACATACTTCAGTTTTTGGGTCACATTAAATTTGACGTCTGCAAAAGCTTTCAAGTTGGAAAAGTCTGAAATTTTCTCGATTGGTAAAGGGTTAACCCTTTACTGCATGGCAAAATTTTAGACTTTTCCATATTCAATAAAATTCACTGACTACAATTAAATTTTTTTTTTCATCTGACAGTATTTGTCCTTGTATAGGTAGAAAAAAATTGTAGGAAAATGAGAAAGTGCTAGTTACTGTTATTACCCACAATGTTTTAATATCCTTCCTTCCCAGGGTTGTAAAAACTTAGGATTGTGTTGTGAAGGGTTAGATGGCAACTCCTTCCAGATAGTGACCTATTGTTTAACTAGGGCAACAAACTTTCAAATTTGTCTCAGATAATATCAAGAAAAACATTCTGACCAAGTCTTATGAGCATTTGATAAAGGAGGCTTCCATTAAGATTGTTTGGTTTGTATTGGAGTTTTATGCCATTTTAAAAGCTTTGGTGATATCATGGCGGTCAGTGACGCACCCATGTGTTTCCTGGCTTTCTCACACCAGTATTGACACAACTTTCTTTTCAAAGCCACTGACTACTTTTCTCTCTTGAATCAGAGGTGAGAGGCGAAAAATCACCAGAAAGAAAGTTCAGGTATTGAACCCGCAACCTCCAGGTCACAAGTCAGATATACTAACCACTGAGCTACCCGACCCTTCCATTAAAATTTAACCCTTTCAGTGCCATAGACGAAAACAGGGACATTTGCAGGCGGCATAGATCAAGATCAGACTGCACAGAACGTACAGTCTGATCTTGGATCTATACCGTCCGCTTGATAGGTCAGGCCTAGACAATAGAATTCTGTCAGAGTTTCAGCGGATTTAATTTTCAGCCCGTCAAAAAATGTCGAGTTTATACATCTGGCGCTGAAAAAGTTAAGGGAAATTTGTTGAAAACTCTTGGAGGCCAAGACAACGCCGACAGCCAGACAATCTGGTTCCAATATACCCACCTGACCATGTTAGATTTTAATCATATGGCTGATACAGTAATAGGTAAATAAGAAATATAAATGAACCACGCTCTGGCAAAAGGGGGCTTAATGCATCTCTGTGATGCTTGATACTAAGCAAGTCATCACACAATCATGGATCCATAAAATCCATTTTGTCTGACAACCAACTGAATCCTGATGTACACTGGTCCCTGGACATGCAGAAAATTGACCAATAGCAAAACACTTCAGCCCAGATCAGCCTGCGCAGGCTGACATGGGCCAATACTTTTTGCGGATGCATTAAGCCCCCTTTTCACATAGCATGGCTCCAATGAAATTCTGCTCCTCTACAGTGAACTACAATAAACTTTATCATACTTTACCTAAACACAAAATTTTAGACTTGTCTGAAGTGAAAGCACTCGCAGATGACAAATTTTACTCAAAGATCAAATTTGTCATTCAAAGGGCAGAAAACATAGTGGGAAAAGGAGAAAATGCTGGTTACCAGAATGCTCTCATTTTCACACAATTTTTTTCTACAGCCTTACATGTCAGGATTATAACAACTTGCCAATTAAGGTGCGTGTACTGAATATACATGTATATATGAGCCATGCTCTGTGAAAAAGGGGTGCAATGCATCTCCAAAAAGTACCAACCCAGGCCAGCTGCATTCCGGGCAGGCTGAGCAGTCGAAACATTTTGCAATTTATAAATTTTCTGCATGTCAGTCTACCTTGAGGTACAGCCTGGACAAAAAAGATTATATGGGTCCATATTTATGTGATGACTTACTTTGCACAATGCATCAGAGAGATGTATTAAACCCCCCTTTTCACAGAGCATGGTTCATATATAACGAATACCTGTAAAGTAAAGGCTGAATTCTTTACAGACTACCTGGTATCTACATACCTGTAACATATTCTGCCTTGAATCCCCGACCACTTACACTAACATCAGTCCTCATGCGAACGTACATCATGTTACTTTGGGAACGGTAAATAGGAGGCGATGGGAGAGAATTGCCGCAATATTTCATCATCTCTGGATATGTAGCATCAGGTCCATCATATACCTTGAAATAAGTAATAGTTTAATTCATTGATTCTTTTTGAGGATAATCAACTGGTGGTGTGTGATATTGAAAAGAGGGATGGGATGTAGATGAAGAAAAAGTCCAAAGGATTTGCTATTTCAACCCTTCAAGAGCCTTTCACAACAACAGCTGCCTTTGCGGCCAGTGTAGATCAAGATCAGACTGCACAACACATGCAGTCTGCTCTGTGATCTACATTGTCCACTTTGCTGAACATTCTGGGCAAAAACAGTCCTAAAACTGATATTATTTTGGTCTTATTTCTAGATTAAAAATGACTGTTTGGCTTATTTGGCACTCTAAGGGTTAAACATACACACCCTGTCCCAGTGAGAGATTTTTTATATCACTCATAACCAGTTAATACATGTAATATTTTATTTATTGTTTACCTAATTCATTCTTTGTTTTCTTATGCATATCAAAAATAGTGTAAAGAGATGGAGAGAAGAAGAGATAAATTAAACTCCCTGCTCTATGCTTCAGAAGAATACAAATTTCCGGCACAAACTTTTAGATCAGCTAGACAGAATATCCAAATTTTAGTAAAAAAAAAAATGTCCAACCCCCTACACTCCATCTTTATTAGAAAGCAAGAATAAAAACAAAGAAATAAAAAAAAGTATGACCACATCTTTTTGGTCTTATCTGGTGAGGAAAATAACTGGAATTTGTGTTATGCCTCTTTACCCTTTCCTAAATGACAAATTCTAGACTCTTCCAAATTGAAAGCATGTGTGGACAACGAATCTGAAAGTGGTACAAATGAACTGAAGTTCTCTGTCAGGGTAGTAAACATTGAAGGAAAATTTGGAAATACTGAATACCAGTATTTTTTACTTTTCCTACAGTGTTTTCAAAGGCCTCTTCCTCAGGGTCGTTAAGTTTTGACTGTTTAATAAAATCTTAAATATGTGAATAGTAAACAAGACGGCCTTGATGGCCTAGGCCTGAAGTCGCTCACCTGAGCCTTTTGACCAAACATGACCAATTACCAGTCTCTTCTGAGATATCATGACAAAAACTCTAACAAGCTTTCAGAAGTATTTGACAGAAAATTTGGCCTCTAGCGTGTATAAAACTTTTTTCTATAATTTGTCTCAGTGACCTACTTTTTAGCCCAACATAGCCATTTTTGCAACCTGTTGCAGATATTATCAAAAGAAAGATTCTGACCACCTTTCATATTGACAGTTAAATGTGGCCTCCAGAGTGAACACAAGGTTTTTTCAAGATTTGACCTGGCCACCTACTTTCTGACCCAATGTGACCATTTTCAGTATCATTTATTATCAAGGAAAAGATTCTGACTAATTTTCATAAGTATTAGGCAGAGAATATGGCCTCTTAAACGTAAACAAGATATTTTACAGATTTTACCCGTTGACTTATTTTTGACCTGATGTGACCCATTTTCAATTTCATTTGAGATATCATCAAGAAAGATATTGTAACCAACTTTCATGAGCATTGGAATGTAAATGTGGCCTCTAGAGCGTACACAAGGTTTTTTTAAGATTTGACCTAGTGACCTAGTTTTTTACCTAACATGACCCATCTTCAAAGACATATAAGATATTATAAAGACATACTTTCTGACCAAAGTCCAAGTATATGACTGAAAAATGTGGCTTTTCAAAGATCTGACCCAGTGACCTAGTTTTTCACCCAACATGACCCATTCTCAAACTCATTCCTGATAACATCCAGACAATCATTCTGACCAAAATTCATGCCTATTTGACTGAAAATGTGGCCTCTAGAGGGTACAAAGGGTTTTTGTAAGATTTTACCTAGTGACCTAGTTTTTGATCCAATGTGACCTATTTTCAAACTGTTTCAAGATATCATCAAGACAAACATTCTGACCAATTTTCAAGAGTATTGGACTGAAAATATGGCCTCTAGAGCGTACACAAGGTTTTTCTTAGATTTGACCTAGTGACCTAGTTTTTGACACGACATGACCCATTTTCAAAATCTTTTGAGATATCAAGACAAATATTCTGACCAGCTTTCAAGAGCATTGGACTGAAAATGTGGCCTCTAGAGTGTACACAAGGTTTTTCTAAGATTTGACTTTGTGACCTAGTTTTTGACCCAACATGACCCACTTTCAAACTCGTCAGAGATATCATCAAGACAAACATTCTGACCAAGTTTTATAAGTTTCGGACTGAAAATGTGGCCTCTAGAGTGTACACAAGCTAAAAGTTGACGACACATGACGGACGCTGGACACAGCACTATCACAAAAGCTCACCTTGAGCACTTTGTGCTCAGGTGAGCTAAAAACTACCTACCGCCACATAGTCAAATCTACAGTCTGATGAACCTTCCACATCGAAATCAGTAAAAGTCAGTACAATAGAATGTAGCTCTTCAATTTTTATAAGCCAGCCACAGTCAGTGTTATGAGGGTAATTATTGGGATAATTCTTAGACAAAATGGTTCCGCTCTTTGTAGTAAAGTTTCCACCACAACCTGTGGACCAAGAAGAGAGTTTTGTTTTATTTATCTGCAGTTACATGTGAGCCATGCTCTGTGAAAAAGGGGCCTTAATGCATCTGCGAAAAGTATCAACCAAGGCCAGCCTGCGCATTCCACGCAGGCTGACCTGGGCCGAAACTTTTCGCTATTTGTTAATTTTCTGTATGTCCAAGGACCAGTCTACCTCATGATTCAGTCAATTATATGAAAAAATGGCTATAATGGATCCATAATTATGTGATGACTTGTTTGGTATCATAGATCACAGAGATGCATAAAGCCCCCTTTTGCCAGAGCATGGCTCATGTATTTGAGCCATGCTGTAGCAAAATGGGGCTTTTTATTATACTGCAAAGAAATTTCTCGTGATCTGATTGGGTAATATGCCCCGAACATATATATCATGTACACTGGCAAAACCAACATAAAAGCAGTTTCCCTTTTGGGAGCCCCATATACATGACTTCACTTTCGACACAACATCCAAAATGGCGGCGTATATCAAGATTAACATCGTGATTATGCACCAAACTGCACGTTTTACCAAGGTTTTAGTGACGTCAGTTCCCAGTGACGTCAGTTTTCATTGAATTGGGGCACTCAGAAGGGAAATTCTACTTTGTCAGCGTACTCAATTTTTGAAACCAAAAAAACAGGTAAATTTCGCTTAACACTCGTTGGAATGGTAAAACTTTGCAGTATAATAAATTCGTTGTACAGTCAGGTGGCAGGGGACTTGGAAACTTGTTCACGGCTGTGGTGAATCATGTCGCCACCTCGCCTTCGGCTCAGGGCAACATGATTCACCACAGCCGTGAACAAGTTTCCAAGTCCCCTGCCACCTGACCATACAACTAATAATGTATCTCTGTGATGCATTATACCAAGCAAGTCATCACAGTAGTATGGATCCATAAAACCCATTTTGTATAACTACTAACTGAATCGCGAGATACACGAGATACACTGGTCCTTTGAGCAGCAGAAAATTGACCAACAGCAGAAAATTTCGGCCCAGGTCAGCCTGTACGGACTACACAGGCTGACCTGGGCCGAAATTTTTGCAGATGCATTAAGCCCTCTTTTCACAGAGCATGGCTCGTTTCATTTTATTACATTTGTGGGGCCTATGTAAATTGTCTAATTGCGAGCACTTTGATATCATTCAATTATGCTTATTGTAAAACAAATACCTTGACTTCTGTGACTTCAGTCCTAACTCTTTACCAGATGACAAAATTTTAGAACTGTCTACATTAAAAACATTTGTGAACAACATAATAAATGTGACTCAAATCAAAGCTCTGTCTTTGATACGGAAAAAAACACTGTCTGAAAAGGACAGAATGTTTGAGCATTTTCTCCTTTTTCTACAATGTTTTCCAAAGCCATTTTCCTCAGGGTTGTTAAAATGCAGAATTGTGTAGGAATGGGTTAAATAAGTATGATTGAATTTGTCATTCCCCTTCGTCTTTTTCCACACAATTGTCCATTTCCTGACAAAAAAGGAGACACTTCACATGGCTGTCTCTCTTTGTAAGGTACATGTATTAGTCCAGAGCCTCTACTAAACCCTTCACCAAACAATCCCATGTTTGAATGACTGTGAGGAAGAAGCCTTTTGCAAATTTTGTGGGAAAATGACAAAAATGCTGGAAAGCAATTGTAACCTGTAAATGCTTTGAATTAGGACAAGTCTTAAAATTTTGTTGTATGGTACAGAGTTAATCCTTAGGCTGCTAAGCATGACTCAATGACCTTTTGCAGAACGTGCAGTCTGATCTTTGTTCTACATTGTCCCATAAGGACATAATTTCCACAAGAAATACCTTTGAAATAGCAAAATTTGGGCTTTTACTATTGGCTTAAAAGTTCCATTTCATTGAAAACATTGTGAGAAAAAGAGAAAATGTTGGTGACCAATGGTTATAAGGCAGACATTGACTGCATGGTACAACTGTCTCCCACAAGTTAAGATCTAGATATGTTATACACCAAATGTGGATTTCTGTATTTTACAAAATATGTACTTGTATGTCATATTTGTTTTCAATTAAACAAAAAGCAGAATAGTAAAATTTGCAACTTTTCATAATAGAACTTTGAAATGTGTTTTTATCACAGTATTCATCAGTCAAGGTAAGTAACCATTAAAATTTTGAACTGTTTAACACTTGTGTACCAGGTTTGATAGAAAACAAGTTATTTCGTTGAAACGATATCCCCCGCCGAAAAAGACCTTTTTTGATAGAAACATGTAAGAGGTATTGTGTTTTGCATGTACATTTGGCCTTTTTGTTATTGATCCATAATGAAATTATATACTAAGCCCCCTTTTTCCATGATATGGTATTTCATTTAAATAAAAACAAATAATGATTGTCTGTGGCTTATGATAAACAATATAAATATGAAACCATATTTATGGATAATCATAAGGAATCAAAAACTATATTGACGGACAATTATAAGGTACATGTATGAATTTTCATGAAATTTCTTCAAGGATTTTAGAAGATATCTGTTCAGACAGACAGACAGACAAACAGATGGTCAATACAAAAACTATATCCCCTCCCCGAAATTTGGCAGGGGATAACATGCTTTAAAGAAGGCAGGACAGACACACAGACTGGCAGACAGACAAATAGAAAGGAAGGAAGGAGTGATAGATGAATAGATGGACAAAAAAGGGGGTATACTAACCATCTGGAATTGTTTCATACGAGGCAGAGAAACCATTTCCAGTTACAGATGAATCAGTCTTGAATCTGACAAACATTTCATTTCCTGTTGTTGATAAGACTTGTGGGCTGGACTGGGTATGACACAACTGTGTAAGCCTTGGAGCACTGTCATCTGGGCCCCCATAAACCTAAGAGTAACAATAATTTAGCCATTACTGTATAGGATTTTTGTATAGCCAACAAAAACTAACAGAAATTACACATCAGACAAACATTTAAAGAGAATGAAAATATTGTTTTTGAATGGTATTAAAAAAATATGGAAGAAACTAAAATATTTTCCAAAGCTCTGTGTAAAAACTAGCAATCATAATGATACCTGTATGTTAACCCATAGGCTGCTAAGTGCCACTCACTGACCTTTTGCCAACAATGTAGATCAAGATCAGACTGCACAGAACGTGCAGTCTGATCTTGGATCTACACTGTTTGATGAGAACATATTATTCCCAAAAACAATGCTTTGAAATAGCCATGTTTGGGTTTTTACTATCGAATTGAAACTTGTCCTACAATATTTTCCAAAGCTCTGCGTAAAAACTGGCGATTATAAAATAATGATACCTCATCCTGTATATTAATCATTGTCAAACATTCTATCCAAACTATGTAATGCATCCTAGGATTCTATATAGCGCTGAATAAACTCTGTGCAAGGCAATGAAAATTTTAGAGCTGTCCATACTGAAAGTACATGTATTTGGAGACTACAAACCAAATGTAGCTCAAATGATGAACTTTGTCATTGAAGCTTTAAAAAGCACTGTGAGAAAAAAGACAAAATGCTGGCTAACTGCATTTTTCTGTATTTTCCAAATATTTTTAACTCTTAGGCTGCTAAGCGCGACTCACTGACCTTTTGCGGACAGTGAAGATCAAGATCAGACTGCACAAAATGTGCAGTCTGATCTCTGATCTACACTTTCCAATAAGAAGATATTATTCCCCAAAACATAAATTTAAAATAGCAATATTTAGGTTTTTACTATCGAATTGAAGATTTCATTTCAGTTATCTAGCAGGTTAAGGGTTAAAAGCCTTCTCCAAAAGGTCATGAATACACTGGTTCATTGGGTTAGCTCATGAAAAAGGTATTCTCAATCTCTCGTAAAATCTAAGATATTGCACTTCAAAGACTATTATGGAAAAAAAAATTTTTTTTAGAATGTCATATTCTAATATATTTTAAAAAATGTTACGAGTTAGGACTATTTATGACACTTCTAAGTATGTGATCTTTCTCAAGTGTTCTAACATCAAACAAAGAAAAAATCTGGAGATAACCCTCAAAACATACCAGTGATTATCAGTAGGTCATGCCTACAAAACAGTAATGGGATATAATCATAACTAATAGAAATTCATGTCTAATCTGTTCCTTTGGCCATTTAAAAAATCATATCTAACTCTGGCAATGCTGAAAACCTAGATTTTGCTGTTTTAAGAATATTATGAATGGAATAACTCACAAATACCAGAAATTGTAGATCCAAGATCAGATAGCAGATTCTGCACAATCAAATACCAAAATTTAAATTTTTACCTGTTTATCACCCTAGACTTAGATATTGCAATTTCATGCCTTTGTGATTTTAATCTCACACATACTATCAAAAAGCAAAGATCAACTTGCACAGTCTGATCTTGATCTACATTAATTGCAAAAGCATTTACAGTTAATCTCAAAGCTTGTCACCATGGTGCTGATTACAAATTTTGATCTGAGAAGCTTACCTCTAGTGAGTCATACTGGCAGGTGGAATGGGTTTCAAGGTCAAATGGGTCAATAGTCAACTTAATGGCTTGACCAGTGGCCACTACAATTTTCCATTCACACTGACGACTGTTCGGATAGGGGTTGGGATAATTTGGACTTGTAAAGGTTCCAGTAGGGGACGTAAAGTAACCACCACAACCTGCAAAATACATTATCAACTCTTTATCAAACAAGTAAATTTCAGACATGCCTAATCTGAAAGCATTTGCAGACAACAGATTTAATGTGGACAAAATGATGGAATTCAATTAAAAAGGTAAAAAACATTAAGGGAAAAGGACAAAATGCAGATTACCAGCATTTTCTCCTCTTTCCACTATGTTTTCAAAAGCTTCAAAGTCCTTCACCCTAAAAATTGATAAAACTAGAAAATATGTGGAAAATGGTAATATCTGCTGATGGCACTCATTACCTAGAAATGTCCTTCAGCTAGAGTGTGCTAGAAGCAAATACTGGTGAGAACCAGGAAAGACATGAATATGTGAAAAGTACTAGTGATATCATTGAATTAATGAGGTAGCAATCAGTACTCACCATTTGTAATGTACTCCAGTCTAAAACCATTTCTTGCCACTGAGTAATCTGACAAAAACCTGATCCACACATGGGCAGTGGTTGACGCTATTGGATCTGGAAGGCTTTCTCCACAATACTTTCCAATCTCGTTGGAATTCTCATTTCCACCATCTCTGATCTTTAAAAAAAAATTGTGAAACTTTGTTGATAAATTTTTACAAATAATTCCCTTTGCAGACAGCAGCTGTTGAAATTGTAATGGGAAACAGGGTAATTACTTTGTTTATGAGCAATACTCTGGTGAAAGGGGGTTTAATGAATATCTATGATGCATTATACCACACAAGTCATCACATATTTATGAATTCATTAAACCCATTTTGCCTAAAAACCAACTGAATCCTGAAGTAGAATGGTCCTTAGACATGCAGAAAATTTACCAAATGCAAAAGGTTTTGAATCAGATCAACCTGCACAGACTTTTTGCTGATGCATTAAACCCACTTTCCACACAGTATGGCTCATATAAAAACAATCCTCTTCCCACAATGTTTTCAGTTATGGGCTTTATAAACAGAAGTTTGAATGCAATGGTCACTGTATTAAACAGCAACTTGTCTTACAATGTTGACTTAGTTTTTTCCTTTGCCTGGCTACTTAAGACAGGTTTTCCTGAACTATACAGATCAAACAAGAATCATGATAGCTCTTTATCTACAATCTGCAACAGCTTCTAGCAGCCTAACTATTTACCAAAATTTCTAACAATCTTAAAGAAAGAAGGCTTTTGAAAACATTGATTACCAGCATTTTCTCCTTTTCCCACAATGTTTTCAAGGGGTGTCTTCCCTTGAGTGTGTGGTAAAGAGTTAAAGATATTATTTATATAAGCACTCCAAGGAGAAATAACCAACACTGTACCTGTAGATAGTCATAGTTACAACTGCTGTGAGACTCCATATTGAAATGGGAGAACGAGATGTTCACTGTATTACCAAGTGCTGCACTGATGATCCATGTGCAGTTACGGTTGTGTGGATAAGGATTCGGAAAGTTGGGGCTCTCAATGACACCACTGAAGCCGGTCAGGGTATTTTGACAAACTGAAAATGAGGAGAGTGTAAGTTTTAGAGAGCTACATATAACAAGAAAGACAATTTCAGTACGGCAAAAAGTCAGGATTTTGAAATTTCAATGTTGCAGTAAATATTTAAGAGAAAAGAGAGTAATTATTATTGTACCAAACAATTTAATGTTCGCAAAAATTTAAATTTGTGTTGTAAATGGCAAATTACAATTATTATATATACATAGTATGGCTATCTTTCTAAGGTTATTGGAAATACCTCAAATATATTAACCCAGAAAGCCCCTTTCACAACTATAGTTGCCTTTGCAGCCAGTCTAGATTAAGATCAGACTACAAAAAATGTGCAGTCTGATCTTTAATTAACAGTCTGCTTAGCTGAGACATGCCATACAAAGTATAACCTTGAAATTGCAATTTTTTGGGTCTCGTTTCTAGTCTGAAACTGTGTGCGAGGTTTGATTGGCGCTCTGAGAGTTTATCAAATTGGAAGATGACAATTTCCCATTTCTCCACAGAAAGAGTTAAAATCTTAGTTTATGATTTGGAAGCTATTTTTCCACTACTTATGTACTTACTGCTGTGATAGAAGGCATGAAACCCTCTGCGAGCCACAGAATGATCTGTTCTGTATTTTACCCACAATACATTGCCGCTGGATATCACAGGGTCTGGGACTGACGTTCCACAAAACTTTCCAAGGAGAATACCGTTTGGACCATTATTACGAACCTAGAAAATCAGGTAAACATTTAGCGGATATTTGTTTATTTTGGTGAAAGATCGAAATTTATTTTATTGAGTGAACACCTAAAAAGTCTAGAAAAATGTTATTACGTACATTTAAGGCTGTTATAAGCTAAATAACAATTTTTCTAGATGAACACATACCTATGTTCATATAACCATCTAGCTTTGCACAATAAAACACATGTTGGCTTAGCCATGATCACTGATTATGACAGCTGAATAAAAGGTCCAATATAGGCTAAATGTAAACAATTCTGTGTAACTGTGATATACAGGTAAATATTTTTCATACCAATTAAAAGTACAGAGATTATTATAAATCTGAAGATCTGTCACCAATCTAAAAAACAAGAAAATTCTAGACTTGTCCAAATTGAAAGGATTTACAGACAACAAATAAAATTAAACTCAAAATATAAAGTTTGTCTTTAGCCCTTTTCCACACAACAAACTTTCAGACTTGTCCAAATTCATGGCATTTGCAGATGATGAAATATTGTGACTGAAAGCTTGAATTTCTGTTTTTAAGGTTAGAAAATATTGTGGGGAAAGGAGAAAATGCCAGTTACCAGCATTCTCCATTCTCTCCTTTTCCCACAATATTTTTGAAAGCCCTCTTCCTCAGGGTTGTTTAAAGTCAGGATTGTTTTGTAATGGTTAATAGAGTAGAAAGCATTGTAAGCATTTGTAGATGACAAAATAAATGTGATTGAAAACTTGATTTTTGTAGGTAAGAAAACATTGTGGGAAAAGGAGTAAATGCTGGTTACCGGCATTTTCTCCTTTTTCCCACAATTTTTTCGAACAACCCTCTTCTCTTAGGGTCATTAAAAGTCGGGATAGTGTGGTAAGAGTTGCTCCTTTTCCTATAATTTTATCAAAAACCCTCATCTCTCAGGGTCATCAAAAGTCAGGATTGTGTGGTTAGGAGTTAAAGTATGGTTGGTCAAGGTTCCAGTCATTGGCAGAATAATTAATATTTCAAGAGGGCCATGATGGCCCTGAAGTTGCTCACCTGAGCCTTTTGACCAAAACATGACCCATTTTCAGTCTCTTTCGAGATATTATGACAAGCATTCTAACAAGCTTTCATAATTGTTGGACTTAAAATTTAGCCTCTAGCTTGTACACAAGCTTTTTCAAGAATTTCTCCCAGTGACCTACTTTAATGAGTATTGGACAGAAAATTTGGCTTCTAGAGAGTACACAAGGTTTTCCAAAGATTTGACACGGCAACCTAGTTTTTCACCCATGTGACCCATTTTCAATTTCATCCTGTTGATGATCAAGAAAAACCATTCTGACTAATTTCCATAAGTATTGGACAGAAAATATTGACTCTAGAGCAAAACAAGCTATTTTAAAGATTTGACCTGACAACTTGCCAACATTAATATAAGTTTTAATATTTATTGTTCTGGCAGTGTATGAAACTTGTTTCCAACCACAACTTAACATTCTAAGAGATGACAAAATTTTAAACTTGTCCAATTTTAAAACATCTACAAACAATGCATTAAATGTGACTCAAATGACTGGATATGTTTTTGAACAGCTGCAAAACATTGGTTTTCTAACAATGTTTTCAAAAGGCTATCTCTCTCAATGTCTTAATTTAAAACTTATGATTGTATGGTAAAGATCTTAACAGATTGTCAGATGTACAATGACAGGATTTTCTTACTTTCGATAGGTTTTCTATAGGTTCCAACCCTTGATGGTAAAAATAATCTGTGCAAGTTTCAAAAGAAATGAATCAAAACTACATGCTGACTTTATGACGTAAAAAAAAAATGTAAATTTTCAACTTTGAATAACACATTAAATATGGATAAAATGATCATATTTGTCTTTGAAGGGATATAAAACATTGTGGAAAAAGGAGAAAATGCTGGTTACCAGCATTTTCTTTTTTTCCCACAATGTTTTCAAAAGTCTTCTTCCACAGGGTTGTTAAAATGCGGGATTGTACGGTAAAGGACTAATGGGGATAAGATAAGGTTTTGAATCACAAATATTTCCCATAATCCAGCTAACAGTATGTTCAGAAGTTTAACTTTACCTCAACATAATCATAGTAGCATCTAGAATGCCTCTCAATTTCCATGTCTACAAAGGCCAGCTGAATCTTGCTACCTCGGGCTACACTTATAGTCCAGAAACATTCTGCATTGTGACCATAGGGCATTGGGTAGTTTGGAGACACGAAACTCCCACTTGCTGATGTCAGGTCTCCCCCACAGCCTGTTGCAGTTGCTTCGTAAAACAGTCTGAAGCCCTGGCTAGACTGGGACCTGTCTGTCACAAACCTGATAAACATCCTGTTGCTATGGGAAACAATGATCCTGTCTACAGTAGTTCCACAATATTTACCAGCCAAGGGCGATGATGGGAATCCTCCATTTCTGTTATGTAATAAAATCAAAATACATAATAAGATTTAATAACCATTTACCAAACAATCGCGAGTTGTTACATCCGTGAGGAAGGAGAAAATGCTAGTAACCAACATACATTCCTTTTCCCAAAATATTTAAACCCACTCATAAATAAGTTATATCAGTTAAGCCATATTTTATTTGTTGTCTTCAAATGCTTTGGTCCAAAATTTTTTACTGTCTGATAAGAGTTGACCACTGCTTTGTAAAATATGATTTCTCAACGCTTGCTCAAACATTACTGAAAAGTCATACAGCATGTTTATCAAATATTTTACTCTCTAATCCCAAGAACTTTATCAAAATATACAGAGTAATCGATCTCATAACAGTTTGTTGATTTTCCTATTAACCCTTTCCCAAACGACAAATTTTAGACTCTTCCAAAACTGAGAGCATCCACAGACGACAAATTCAGAATTAGTACAAATAAGCTTTAGGTATCTGATAGGGTAGAAAACATTGTGGGAAAAGGAGAAAATGCTGGTTACCAGCATTTTCTCCTTTTCCCTCAATGTTTTAAATAGCCTTCTTTCCCAGGGTCGTGAAAACCAGGGATTGTTTGGTAAAGGGTTAAGTGTTACTGTAATTCTTCAGCAAGAAGGCCATCATGAACTTGTGTACCTTTAAGAACATAATATCAAGTATAGTCAGTGTTTGTCTGATGTGGAAGTGATGTACCAGTAGTTTTATACCCGGCTGAGCCATTTTCAAACAAACATTCTGACCCAGTTTGATGAGCATCATAGTGAAAATGTAGCCTCTACAGATTTGTCCCAGTGACCTACTTCCTTAGACAGGTGTATCTTAATTAGGAGAGTCTTAGATATTATCAACACAATCATTCTGACCAACTTTCATGAGCACTGGACTGACAATGTGGCCTCTACAGGGTAGACATGATTTTTGAAAGATTTGTCCGAGTTAACTACATTTTTAACTGATGTTTCAAACTACATTTCAATATTGTCAAGACAGACATTTTGACTAACTTTCAAGAGCATCAGACTGAAAATGTGGCTTCTAGAGTGTACACAAGGTTTTTAAAAGATCTGACCCAGTGATCTACTAATTTAACCCTTTACCACACAATCCCGACTTTTAATGACCCTGAGAAAGAAGCCTTCTGAAAACACTAGGAAAAGGAGAAAATGCTGGTAACCAGCATTTTCTCCTTTTCCCACATTGTTTTCTTCCCTTCCCAAAACAAATTTCAAATTTTCAGTCACTTATTTTGTCGTCTGCAAATGCTTTCAATTTGGACAAGTCTAAAACTTTGTTCTGTGGTAAAGGGTTAAAACACAGGATTGCTTGGTAAAGGATTAAGTGGCAAAGATACTCAAGATTAAAGTTAACATACAGATATGGGCTACAAGCAGAATGCCCCATGATGGTCACCATGACACAAGCTTACTGGCTTTTGGCCAGTGAATCTAAACAAGAGCTTAGTGCGCAGGTGCCAATACTCAGCTGCTGGTATTTTTTCAATAAAAAAATCCTCATTCAAAAAAGGGGTATAACTATTTTTGTCTGAAAGAAACTCAGACAACCTGCATGTGACCTGTGACAATAACAAGGCTATAAAAATACCCCAGCCAGGCTAAAAACAAAGCCAAAAGGTTCTCACCTTATCTCAAGATAGTCGTAATTACAATTTGGATGGCTTTCCATAGAAAAATCTGTGATGTTGAGTAAGATTTGGTTCCCTTCGGGTGCAGTTATGATCCAAGTACAGTCTCTTTGATGAGGGTAATCATCAGGATAATTTGGACTGGTTATCACTCCTGTCGAGTCAAACAGCTCACTTCCACACACTGTAACATACAAGTCTTAACTCTTACCTTACTGAATAAGTGAAATGAAACTTTTAAGCCGATAGCAAAATTCAAAATTTTGCTATTTCAAAGGTATTTTTTGAGAGAAATTATACCTTTGTCGGACAGTGTAGATCAAAGATCAGACTGCACATTTTGTGCAGTCTGATCTTGATCTACACTGTCCGCAAAAGGTCAGTGAGTCGCACTAAGAAGCCTTAGAGTTAACTCTTTACCACACAACAAAAATGTAGACTTGTCTGAATTGAAAGCACATGAAGACAATGATTTGGATGTGGTTCAAATGAAAGAATTTGTCCTTGATAAGGTAGAAAACATTGTGGGAAAAAAAAATGATGATTACCAGCATTTTCTCCTTTTCCGAAAATTGTTTTCATAGGGCTTCTTTCTCAGTGTTGTCAGGATTGTGCGGTAAAGAACTAAACTGTCACAAAAAGTGACTTTTCCATTTACCAAACAATCCTTTACATCCCTTTCTCCACACTGTTCCAGGGAGTGTGGCCATTACAAAGAAAAGAGTGAAAAGTAAAAAAAGTACAGAATACCGTTAGGGCCATCGCCTATGAATTTGTTGATTTCAAAGCGATGCTCAATAGTACGATGGTGATAATGCGAAACCACGATACAATGTTGGTGATAACGCGATAGTACGATGATGATAGTGCAATATAATATCGTGTTTTCATCATCGTACTATCGCTTTATCGTCATCATACTCTTGCATTATCATCATCGTACTATCGCGTAATCACCATCGCACTATCGCATTATCATCATCATACTATCGCGTTATCATCATCGCACAATTGCATTATCACCTTCGTTCTATCGTGTTATCACCATCGTACTATCGCGTTATCGTCATCGTACTATCGCGTTATCACCATCATACTATCGAGCATCGCATTTAAAATCAACAAATTCATAGGCGATGGCCCTAACAGTATTCTGTCATCATCGTACTATCGTGTTATCACCATGGTACCATCGTGTTATCATCATCGTACTATCACGTTATCACCATCGTACTATTGAGTTATCATCATCATACTATCCCGTTATCGTCATCGTACTACCGCGTTATCACCAACATACTATCGAGCATCGAGTTTAAAATCAACAAATTCATAGGCGATGGCCCTAACGGTATTCCGTACAAAAGAGTATTACTGTGTCAAAAATATTTCAATGGTTACCTGGCCCTGTTGTTTAAGTCCCCTTTTGATCATTAACCCTTTACCACACAATCCTGAGATTTGAGACCCTGAGAAGGACGCCTTTTAAAAACACTGTGGGAAAAGGAAAAAATGCTAGTAAACAGCATTTTCTCCTTTTTCCACAATGTTTTCCTCATTTTCAAAATCCTACCATATAAGCCACATGTAATTTGTCATCTGCACTTGCTTTCAGTTTGGATCAGTCTGAAATTTTGTCTTGTGGTAAAGAGTTAACAGTTAGTCTAAGTTTGAAGTTAATATCTTCCGTCTTGACACAGATATTATAAAATGTCAAAGTTTTTGCACATCGATGATGCAGATGATAACGGGGCTATGACAGTACCTCATCATTTTCTTTGAAAACGCCCAGGGTAAAAAAGATTTTCTTGTAATCTCTGAAAAAAGAATGGTTAAGCCTCAGATTGTTAACCCGTTATCACACAGTCTCAAGTTTGGAACACCCTGAGAAAGACGGCTTTTGAAAACATTGTTTGAAAAGGAGAATATGCTAACCAGTATTAACTCCTTTTTCCAAAATTTTTCCTTTTCAAAGGACAAAAAACATTATGTGAGCATCACTTGATTTGTTATCTGCAAATGGTTTTATTGGGACAAGTCTACATTTTTGTCATCCTGTAAAGGGTTAATTCATTAAGACTAAAGTTTAACCCTTTACCACACAATCCCTTCTTTTAACGACCCTGGAGAAAAACCCTTTTGAAAACATTGTGAGAAAAGAAGAAAATGCTGGTAACCAGCATTTTCTTCTTTTCCCACAATGTTTTCGACCCTTTCAAGAACAAATTTTGATTTTTTAGTCACATTTATTTTGTCGTCTCCAAATGCTTTCAATTTGGAACAGTCTAAAATTTTGTCGTTTGGTAAAGAGTTAAATATATAGACTTCTTCATTACAAACCATATTAGTCTATTTTACTGACTGATCCAAAGGACCTAGACCCAGTATGATATATCACAGATAAAAACTTACATGTGGATGCATTTAGGGCTACATAGGAAGCTGTGAATCCTTCAGAAGCTACACTACCATCAGTTTCTAGGACTACAGTCATGTAATTATTGGTTGACGTGACGACAGGGGGAATGTTATTTCCACAGTATCTGAAAGTGATGAAAACTAGAGCTGTCACTGAATGTGACTTAATACCCCCACCAGCGCTTTGCCAGAAACAGGCAATTATTTGTACACAGACGGACACACGGACGGACACACGGACGGACGAACAGACAGACAGGCTGATTCCAGTATACTCTCGAAAACATTCGTTTTGCGGGGCTATAACAATATGTAATTTGTCACATACTGGTAACATAAAAGGAAAAACATTTCTTGATGATGGAGCAAAGTCCTTATATTCGACATGAGTAAGTGAATTAAGTACATCAGAGTTTGGTTCCTCCCAGTTAAACCCCTATCTTATGGCTACAAACACAAAGTTTCAGAAACTAACTAGAATAACATCGTCTAGCTAAAATACTAAATGCAGAAATAAGAAGAAAACACCTCACAAACTTCCAGCAATGTCTAAATCCTTTACCCAAAAAAACCTAAATTCTAACAACCCCAGTTGAGACGGCTTTTGAAAAACCGATGGGAGAAGGAGGAAATGCTAGAAACCAGCACTTTATGCTTTTCCTACCATGTTTGTCTGGCCTTTCAAAGATAAATCCTATCACTTTAATGACATTTAATTTGTCATCTGCAAATTTTTTCAATTTGGACAAGTCTAAATTTTTGTTATCTGGTGAAGATTTAAGTTTAGCTTTCCTACAAATACATTTTATATCTTTGATGGAAAAAAAAAAAAACTTTTAAAAACAAGATATTGCCAAGACAAACATTCTGCTTACGTCTCATGAAGATTGTGCAAAAAATATGATTTCTGTACAGTGCACAAAGTTCTTATCTTTAAATTTTTTACCATGTGATATACTTTTTGATTCACAACAACCTATTTTTGAAAGCATCCAAGACATGATCAAGACAAAAACTCTGACCAAGTTCAACAATCATTGGACTGGAAATTTAGCCTCTTGAGAGTCAAAGGTCAAGACAAACATTCTGACCAAGCATCATGAGAACTGGATAAAAAATGTAGCCTCTAGAGTGCACACAAGGCATTTCTAAGACCAATGTGACCAATTTTTTTTCACAGGTGAGTCATTTACACAGGCTTTTGAGATATGATTGAGACAAACATTCTGATCAGGTTCGTAAGCATTGGATAGAAAATTAAGCCTCTAGAGTGCTGACAAGGTACATCTAACTTTGACTAGGAGACCTACTTTTTGACCTGAGAGGACCCATTTGGACATTTGACAGGGGGTATCCCATTTTTTAACCCTTTGTGGATGAGACAAAAACTCTGCCTTGTGGTAAAGAGTTAACGCATGCAAGATAAATATCAAGACAGATATTCTGACCAAGTTTCCTGAGCAACAGACTGAAAATGTTGCCTCTACGGTGCATTTAAGGTTAAATTTGACGGTTGATTCAAGACACAGCACAATCACAAAAGCTCTTGATATGCAATTTGTTCTTTGGCAAGCTAATGACATTATGTACCTGTTGAATTCATTTGAATACTACGAACCATGTCTTAATTTAAGGCAGGTAAAAGCATGGACCATGACTTCATGCAAAGTGTATTTATTAATGTATTAATCATAATATTTATGAATATCACAAGGGTCATAGGAAGAAGTACAAGAATATTTGAGAATATTTAAAAGAAAAAAAAAATTGAAAACAATTAAAATGCAGCTTTACCACACAATCCCTAGTTTTAACAACCATGACAGAAGAAGGGTCTTTTGAAAACATTGTGGAGAAGGAGAAAATGCTGGTTATCAGCATTTTCTCCTTTTCCCACAATGTTTTCTACCCTATCAAAAACAGAAGTCATCTTATGAACTACAGTTAGTTTGTCATCTACAAACAATGCTTTCAAATGCAAATGCTTTCAAATCGGTCTAGTCCAAAATTTTGTCCTTCGGTACAGACTTGAACTACAAGCTGGGTTATACGTACTTTCCAATCAGACTGGATTCCACAGCACTGGAGTTATCATACAAGGCTAAAGAATCATAGATACAATTCACATGATTTTCCATGATGAATGTGTGAAAGGTCAGCCGGACCACCATACCAGGGTCAACATGGATATACCAGGTACAGTTCACTCCATGAGGATAAGTATTAGGATGTCCTGGGGACGATAGGGATCCTGTCTCTGTTGTTAGGGGTCCACCACAATCTGTGATAAAGCAAGAAATACATTACAGAAAAAATTTACATGGTGCACATTTTCAAAAAAAGACTAACACATAAGATTAAAACAGTGGCAACTAAGTTTGATCATTTACTTCTTGTATCATGACGTAAAATTTGTAAATTAATTTTCATATTTCACTTTTCCACTTTTAATTATATGTAGCTTTAACTCTTTACCAAACGACAAAATTTTAGACTGGTCCAAATTGAAAGCACTTGCAGACGACAAGATAAACGTAACTTAAAAATTGAATTTGTTTCCAGCAGGGTAGAAAACATTGTGGGAAAAGGAGAAAATGCTGGTTACCAGCATTTTCTCCTTTTCCCACAATGTTTTCAAAAGGCTTCTATCTCAGGGTCGTTAAAACCAGGGATTGTTTGGTAAAGGGTTAAGGCATTAGTCAAAACAGCCTTGAAATAACAATACTTTGGGTGTTTGTCTAAACTGAAAGGGTCTTTATCATTATTCGTTGAGCCATGGTAGCGCAGTTAGTAGCATATAGGACTCAAGAACAGGGGCCACTGGTTCAATCTCCGGCTCTGCCAATTTCTTTCTGAGGATTGATGATAGTCATTGCAACAGGATTCATTCCTCTCACAGCTGATCACTGTTTCAATGATGGTTATGTGGGAAAGCAGCCAGTGGCTTGGAAAGAATACTGTGCAGAGTACTGGTACAAGAAACTCCAGGAAAGCATGGATAGGTGTACTGGCCCCCATGATATAAATGAAATAATGTTGAATATGGTGTTAAACACCATAAAATCTTTTTCACTAATTCATCTCTGTAAGGGTTAGCATAGATTTTATATAGACAAGCATTCTGTATATGGCTTGCATCATGCAAAAAGGGGCATTCAGACATTTGCGTAAAGTGTCATCTCGGATCCGAGATGGCACTTTACTACTACATTAGATTTTGTTCTTCAGTAGACTTGCACAAAACAGAAAATTACATAAAAATGGAAAGTGTCGTTTCGGATTAGCCTGCGCAGACTGCGCAGGCTAATCCGAGACAAGACTTAACACAAATGTCCGAATGCCCCTTTTTTCGCATGTTGCAGTCCATATAAGACTAAAAATATAGGAACAAAGCTTTTTCCAATATTTTAATCAATAAAAAATAGATTAACCTTGTTCTTCCACTGTGTAGGTAGCCTCAAAACCATGATTTTGTACTGAGCCATCAGTCACAAACTTCAGATACATCAAGTTACCAGTCGACATTTGGGGATCTGGTACCTGTGCTCCACAGAATGAACCAATCAGAGGAGAGCTTGATGAGCCTCCATCTCTTATCTAAAAAAAACAGAAAGAAAACCTGTTGATATTTCTTCCTTTTTCTCCTCCAAGATTTCAACAAGGTTTTTCTCACCTCCTCATTCAAAGTGCTCTTTAACTATGAAAATCAAAAAAGAAATATACCTGCCATATTTATAACTTACTATTCAAAAGGTATTCAAAACAATTTACACAACATACTGTCCTTTCTGATCTTAGTTTTTACTATCGGCAATAGCCAGTTGACTCTTTACCAAGCAAGTTAATTCTAGACTGGCCCAAATTCAAAGAATTTGCAGACGGCAAAATAAATGCGACTCAAAAATTAAAATTTGTTCAGGGAAGGTTTGAAAACATTGTTGGAAAAGGAGGAAATGCTGGTTACCAGCAGTTTCTCCTTTTTCCAGAATGTTTTCAAAAGCAATCTTCCTCTAGATCATTTAAGGTCGGAAATGTGTGGCAATGTGTTAAGTAATTTCAGGCTCTCCTAATTTGAATCCTCTTACCTCAAGATAATCAAAACTGCATGTGGCATCTCCTTCTAAATCAAAGGCATTAAAGGCGAGAGAGATCCTAGTTCCCTCTGGTTGAACAATGAAATATTCACATTCCCTGTTGCTAGGATATGCATCTGGGTAGTAGGGAGAACGAAGAAGGCCTGTTGGGCTTGAAAAAGTTCCACCACATCCTGGTGACAATACAAGAGTTTGTTTTGGGTCATTTAATCTTAAACCACACAATCCTGTGTTTTAAGGGCTCTAAAGAAGGCTTTTGAAAACACTGTGTCTTAAGAAAGCAAGCATGTGGGTGCCAATGCTTGGCTGCAAGTACTTGATTTTCAGTGAAAATTTTAAGTTGAAAAAGGGGTATATCTGTGTAAAAAATAATTTTGATGGTTATCTGCCCCTATTCTATTAGTTCCCCTTTTGATAGTTAAAACCTGTTCAAGTTTGACGCAAATTTCTTCAGTAATAACAAAGATATTACAAAATATCAAAGCTCTCATACTACGACGAGGCAGACGACAATGCCAGGATTATAACAATAACTCGTCGTTTTCCTCGAAAACAGCTGAGCTAAAAATGCTGATATCCAGCGTTTTCTCCTTTTTCCCACAATCTTTTCTACCCTTCCAAAGGCAAATTCCAATTTTAAGTCATGTTTAATATGTCATCTGCAAATGCTTTGAATTTGAACCAGTCTATTATTTTGGTGTTTGCTAAATACCAAATCCATTACTGTGCTAGCTATTTCATTACATACTCAAAACTGCAAAAAGTTTCATGAAGGACAAACATTTGACAACGGTTATTTCTTCATTTAACAATATGGAAAACACTGGTAAAAGAAAAAATTACATGTACTTGTAATGATTATTTGCTCCTCTCCAGTAATGTATTATTTGCTCCTTTCCAGTAAAACATTAACCATTCTGCAGACAATTCAGAATTTAATTGACCCTGAGAAAGAAGGTTTTTGAACTCATAGTGGGAGGAGAAAGTAACCCGCATGTCTGCCTTTCCCCACAATGTTTCCTACTACCCTTCCAAAGACTAGTCAAATCATTGAGACACATGTAATATGTAGTCCACAAATCCATCAACTTGGACTAGATTAAAACTTTGTTGTTAAATAGACTTAATCCTTATCCGAGGAATCCTGAGTTTTAACAAGCTAAAGAAGGCTTTGAAAACAATGTAGAAATAGGAGAAAATGCTGGTAACCAGCATTTTCTCCTTTTCCCACAATGTTTTATTCCCTATCAAAGATAGAAATCATCATTTGATCTAAATTTGATTTGTTGTCGGCAAATACTTTCAATTTGGTTAAAGTACAAAAAAACGTGGGAAAAGGTAAACTGCTGTATACCAGCATTTTCTCCTATTTCCCAAAATGTTTCAAAAGCTTTCTCTCACAGTAGCGTTAAAACTGAGGATTGTGTGGTAAAGGATTAAGTGCTATATCTTATATATCTGTCCTTGATTTTGGTATCAAGGCACACTTGATGATACCTAAAGGAAAAAACCTACCGACACGCCAAGTTGCTCTAAAGCCAGCCATGGCTACAGATGAGTCTGTCGCAAATTTAACATACATGACATTGCCAGTTGTTGTCAAAGGTACAGGAAGACTGTCTCCACAATAACGACCGAGTAAAGGTGAAGTTTCATCACTGCCATCTCTAACCTGTAATATGTGATGCTCATATAAATATGTGCTTTGCATAACAAGTCTGTCATAACCCTTTACAAGTTTCAACGATTCTAAGAAAAAAAAGCTTTTGAAAACATTGTGGGAAAAGGAAAATGCTTGTCTCTAAGCTTTTTTCCTTTTCCCACAATGTTTTCAACCCTTCCAAAACAATTTTCCATTTTTGAGTCGTATTTATTTTGTCACCTGCAAATGCTTTCAATTTGGTCAAGTCTAAAATGTTGTCGTGTGGTAAAAATGTTAAAACATTAAATGCTTCAGCCTTCCCCACACAATCCCTAGTTATAACCACACTGAGAAAGAAGCTGTTTGAAAACACTGTGGGAAAAAGAGAAAATGCTGGTTACCAGCATTTTCTCTTCTCCCCACAATGTTTTCAAAAGCCTCCTTCTACAGGGTTGTTCAAACTCAGGAGTGTATGGTAAAGGGTCAAAAGATTTTGCCTTATGTCACTTATACAAGTTGGCTTTGTGTCTATAAGAACAGCCTAGATGATATGGTTGTTGTAGATGCTGTTACCAAATTTATCTTAGCTATGTCACTTGGGTCAGTGTACTTATCCATGTGCCTGTGGGGTTTCCTTTATCAGTACTTGCAGAATGCTTTATCAAAGACACAGGCTGCTTTTCCAAATAAACATAGTCAAACATTGTTCAACAATACAGCTTGTGTGCTAATGGGTAAAAACTTTTGAAGCTTAAGAATCTGAGATAAGAAACTTAAAACTTGCCTCAACATAATCATAGGAGCAGACATTATGACCTTCAAGGTTCATGTTGGTAAAGGTCAAGGTCACCTGGTCCTGATCATGGACTCTGATAATCCACACACATGATGCATCATGACTGTAAGTGTTGGGATAGTTGGGTGAGATTAGAACACCTGTTTCCGTTGTGTAGGTTCCACCACATCCAGGGTCAGCTGTAATGACAACTTATACTTCTTATTTCCATTAGTGAAATCTGCAAGTTAAAGGCCCCTTTAGACCTAATAGTGGGACTCTCCTAAACAAATATCAATGGCATCTTATAAGAAGTACTTAGAACACTCATAAACAAATATCAATGGCATCATATATGAAGTACTTGGAACACTCCTAAACAAATATCAATGGCATCATAAATTACATGAAGTACTGGGAACACTCCTAAACAAATATCAATGGCATCTTATATGAAGAACTTGGAACACTCCTAAACAAATATCAATGGCATCTTATATGAAGTACAATCAAATCCAGCCATCTGTACCAGGGGATGCACATTACACTGTGATGCAATGTCTAATATGTATTTTAAGGTTTTCATTTTTCCCATTATGAGTCAGTTAACAATTTAGCTAAGTTATGGGCACAGTGAAGGTTTTGATGTTGTTGTGCTGTCTCCTGGAATTTGTTCATTTTCTTACCATGTATATACTAGGGTACTCAAAGATAATTTTATCTGATTGGCAATAATAAGCAGTAACTCTTCATCACATGATTCCTTATTTTAACAACCCTAGGGAAAAAGCCTTTTGAAAACCTTGTAGGTAAAGAAGAAAATGCTGGTAACAAGCATTTTCTTTTTTCCCCACAAGGTTTTCTACACTTTCACAGACAACTACCTTTTCAGCTACATTTTATCTTTTGTTTGCAAATGCTTTGAGTTTGGACAAGTCTAAAATTCTATAGATAGAGATTTACCTAATTAACTCATGCAAATGACATTTTTTGTCTTGCTGCTTATGAATTTAAATCAAAATACTAATAGAAGGTGATATCAGAAATTTGCCTGCAAATAGGTTTAAATTCTGGCCTATCAAATTGGAAAAAATAGGATTTTTTTGCAAAATTTAGGGATATGAAAGTACTGAAATATCTTAAAACAATGCTCCTAAATTGGGACTTCTACTTCAATATATTGGATATTTCTGTTTACTTAAGCCTCTAATTTTCAGGCTCGATATATAAGTATGACGCGGAAAAACATCATCAGGCATTTATACATGTATTTTTAACACAGGGATATAAGTGTCTCACTCAAAGAGGGACCTTAGTGTCCTATGGCCAAAGTGTCATCCAAATTTCAAGGGTAGAAATGGTCAGGGTCTATGTGTGACACCCCCCACAGACACAGTCAAAAGAATGCTGGGACACTCACTTGTGAAAAATAGGGAAAATAACTTAAGTAACCCGTATAATCCAACAATTAAGCTTACTAGTCTTTTTAAAAGAAGCAGTCAACAATGAAAGGCAAAAGGTCTGATCCAGATCAAATTGCAAACAGTGTTATGTCATTTTCAAATCAATTCTATAATTTAGTGTCTAGCAATCACAGTTCTTACAGCACTTTGATTCAAATTGTGAGGAAAATGTTGCATGATCAACAACACTGTCATGTAGGTTCCTATTCAGATAGGTATGATGCTGTCATACCTTTTCAATAAAATTTAGGTTAGTGGCCAATTGCAAAACAACCATCCCTTAATTCAAATGTTAAAATTGCCCCTATATAAAGAATGGAACAGTCTGGTTTCTTTACAAATAGACAGGAAAAAAAATCTTGTACTCTTCATCTGTGTTTTACAAGAAATTATGATTCATGGCAAAAAAAATCTTATATGCCCCTTTAAACCTTTACCACGCAACAACTTTGAGAAAGATGGCTTTTGAAAACATGGTGGGAAATGGAGAAAATGCTGGCAACTAGCATTTTCTCCTTTTCAAACAATGCTTTCTAGCCTTTCAAGGACTAATTCCTCCTTTTCAGTGACATTTGATTTGTCGTCTGCAAATGCTTTGGAAATGGACAAGTTTAAACTTTTGTAATTTGATAAAGAGTTAAAGAAATTATGCCCCAATGTTTTAAAATCGCACCTGCAATCGCAGCATAGGTTATGTGAAAACCTTGATCATTTTGATTGGAGTCAGAGTGGAACGCCACTCGAGCTGTAGGTCCAGTGGTGGTGAGTGGTGGAGGTATGGTTGTGTTACAGTACTTTCTCAGTACAGGACTTGTGTCCAAACCCCCATCTCTGATCTGAAAAACAAAGTTTCTAAATCCGTAATAGAGTTCATAATATCAGTGCATGGAGAAGATGACTGTCTGCAGGATGAACTTCATGCATTCTAACCCTTTACCAGATAACAAAATTTTAGCCTTGTCCAAATTGAAAACATTTGCAGAAAACAATTTCAATGTGGCTAAAATGGTGCAATTTTTCTTTGATAGGGTAGAAAACATTGTGGGAAAAGGAGAAAATGCTGGTAACCAGCATTTTCTCCATTTCCCACAATGTTTTCAAGTCCTATTTATAAGGTTTTGAAAGGAAAATATTGCTTCTCAGTTATATTGAAAACACTGGAGAAAAAGAATGTTACTGCTTTATTACAAGAAATTTCTTCCTTTATGACTGTTTCTTCAAAAGGTGTCCACTACAGGAGCGTGAAAAATTATTTTTGACTGAAAGTGAGTTCTTGAATAATACCAGTGAAAACAAACAAATATGTCATATAAAATTACCTCAACATAGTCATAGTTACAGTCCGGATGTTGTTCAAGAGCCAAGGTGGCAAAGTGAAACATAATCTTTTTTCCAGGTGACACACTGATTGTCCATACACAGTCTCTGTCATGTGGATAGTTGCCAGGGTAACCAGGACTTGAGAATTCCCCATGGTCAGCTCCATCAAGATGACCACCACAAACTGTAATAGCGATTGTGACAACAAACAAAAATCAAAACAGTAACAAGTTCACAAATCAGAAGGTCAAAAACTTGGGTCCATATTCACTAACCATTCCTAAAGGCCCAGTAAAGGCCAAAATATCAAAGCAGGTGTCATAATACATTTAAATTTAAATCATACTATTTAAAAGTATGGAAAATATTGTGGAGATGACATTTTGTTATTATGTGGTCGGGCCATATGTCAGTTGCCGGCAGAAAAAAAAAAGAATTTTAAAATCAGGCAAAAAGTAAACAAAAGACACAGCTACCTGGCAGGTTTTAACCTAGTTTTGAAATTAATTTCTCTGTCAGCAACTAACACTTGGACCGACCGTACAATGACAGATTGTCATCTTCACAATAATTTCCATACTTTTAAACGGTATGATATAAATTCAAATGCATTTTAAACCTGCTTTGTTTACATTTGGCCTTTATTGTTACTTTCTAAGTCTTATTCTCCAGAGTTTTCTAAATTTGAAAGTACACAACTTTTGATTGGCTAAACCATTTGGTTTAGCCAATCAGAAGTTGTGTTACTTTCAAATTTCAAAATCTTGAAAAGTAAGACTAAGAATATTCTTTAGAATGGCTTAATATGGACCCGTGTTTCATGCTAACATAAATGAAGTTGATAGGCTGTAGTTCTATCGCTGTCATCCCTTATAAATTAAAAAGTCCGTACATCTCTGTCGCTGTCATCTCTAATGAATTAAAAAGTCCCTACATCTCTGTAATATCTACAAAAAGTAACTTAGGTACCTGACCAAATTGCAACATACCCACAACCCTCAAATCCCCCCAAAAAAACAAATATGAATATGGTCAACATCCCAATCTAAACTGTCAAATCACGTCTTCAGGAATCCAGTGAGTACATGTATTGTCAGTAATATGCTATATGAAACTTACAGGAGATACAATGGGTACCATTTCAGTGAATTGAAGCACTCTCAACTGATTTGCAGTGTGATACAAATGGAAAGCAAAATAATATTACATGTTTCCACATCTAATTTTGGCAATGGGAAACATACATTCTTCCAAACACAATATACAACTTATAGTACTATGGGAGATAAATAGCTGGCACTTGCCTAATTTTAGATTAAAGAAATGCTGTTCCTTTTACAGAACCACTCTTACCCTAGTGGGAGATAGAGCATATATTATTTGGTTACTGAAATCCCTTTTTTTAACAACCAAAAGAAAAAAGGCTACAGAAAACATTATGGGAAAATGAAAAGATGCTTTCAACAAGCATTTTCTCTTTTTCACTCAACCCTTTCAAATGTATATTCCAATATTTGAGCATATTCATTTTGTTGTCTGCAAATGCTTTGAATATGGACAGGTCTAAAATTTTGTAGTTTGCTAAAGAGTCAGCGAAGGAATAATCTAAGTCAGTTTGGCACTGACCTGGCATGGCTGATCTCCACTGAACAGAAAATCCATCACTTGCAACAGACACATCTGATTTGAACCAGAAGTATATCTGATTATCAGTGGTGTTGATTGGCTGACCATTGTTAGGGGTGGAGCTTCCACAGTAGCGGCCAATAGGGTGTGATGCTGCTGTGGGACCATCATTCACTTGAACGAAGTCATAATTACAATTATCATGGTATTCCAAATTGAATGTTGGGAAGGTCACAATCAACATCTGTAAAGAGATTTGTTTGTTTGTTTGGTTTAATGTCAATGTTCAACATTATTTCAGTTATATTGTGGCAGTCAGAGAACCTGTCTATGCTTTTCCTGGAGTTTATTCAAACTTTTACCACACAATCCTAACTTTTAATGAACCTAAAAGAAAATGCTTTTGAAAACATTGGGGGCAAAAGGAGAAAATGCTGGTTACCAGCATTTTCTCCTTTTCCCACAGCGTTTTCTATCCTATCAAAGACAGAAATCATCAATTTAGTAACATTTGATTTGTTGTCTGTAAATGCTTTCAATTTGGTCCAGTCTAAAATTTTGTTGGTTGGTAACAATTTTATCAGTACTTTTTACAATACTCTTTCAGAGCATTGCAACCCTCAGGTTTTTCATTTACACACTACTGTGATGTTATTTAACATGCCTGGGTACAATACTGAATTTTGTGAGTACACTGTAGAACTGTCTTTATAACTATGTCCAAATTGTAGACTGGTTGTGTTGCGTATGAATCTAGTTGAATTCAGTATTGTACCAAAGCATGTTATATTACATTTTCATTTCACACGTATGTATTGACTTTAAAATCAACGACAAATATTTGGGCCATTTCATTAAGAATATACATTTGAAACAAAGTAGAGTTTGAGCAAATTATGTAATGGTGCTTTATGACATCACTTTTCTGAAGACTCCTCTCCCAGGCAAATACTGATATTCAGAACTCTAGCCTTGTTTTGAAAAAAATCCTTACACCTAGACTCTTAAAAATCTCTATTCCTAAACTCTTAACTCATTCTGAAAAATCCATATTTGAGACTCTACAGAGTCCGATAAGGATTCAGATATTTTTGAATTCATGTAATATTCAAGCGATTTCAGATTATGGGAATTAGATAATAGGTGTGAAATAAATGAGTCATGCTCTGTGAAAAGGGGGCTAAATGCACCTGCAAAAAGTATTGACCCAGGTCAGCCTGAGAAGTCCTCGCAGGCTGATCTGAGTCAAAACTTTTTGCTACTTGTTAATTTTCTACATGTCAAAGGATCAGTGTACCTCATGATTCAGTTTGTTGCTATACAAAATGGATTTTATGATCTATAATTAAGTAATAACTTGTCTTAAGTATCATACATCACAGAGATGTATTCCCAGAGCATGCCTTAAATGCACATAGCTGACTGGGAAATCTCGATAGGGTCAGTGGAAAATCAGACAAAACTAAAACATAACCTTTCCCCTGGTTGTTGTTATTCTCCAGGCACAGCTGACATCATGTGGGTACTCTGTACCAGGAACTGTGGGATATCTGAATGTCCCAGACTCCCCTGTCAGAGCTGCTCCACACTCTGGAAAACAAAAATATTATGGCCTTTTTATTTTGTATAGATATTTAGACAGATAACTTTGGAAAACAATGACTCTTTACCACAAGAAAAAAATTAAACCCCCTCCTTATTGAAACTGCATGCCGTCTACAAATTACATGTGGCTAAAAAAATGAGCGTTTTCTTCCTTTTTTGGCTAAAAGATTTTCTTAACCCCATACCAGATGAGGGCTCCTGCATGATGCAGTAGTACAGTGGAGGTCTCATAATAAGAAGCACTACGTTTTTCATGGGAGTTTTCTTGGGCAAGACACTTTAGAGCCACAGCCTATAACTGGTGATACCCAGGAAAACCATGAATATGTGAGGTGTTGCCATGATATGACTGAAAGTGTTGAAAGGAGCGTGGAACAGCATTCAATCAATCAATCCCTGCCAAATGACCATATTCTGGGCTTGTCAGAACTGAAAGAATTTGCAGACAACAATTCAATGTGACTCCAATGACTGTATTTTCTTTCAGAAATGGTCGAAAACACAGTGTGGGAAAAGGAGAAATTGCTGGTTACAATGTTTGTAAAATGCCTCTTCTTCAGGGTCTTTAAAACAAGCTACTGTTTAATAAAGGGTTCTGTGTATAAAATGTGTTTGCAGCTCTTAACCCTTTAACACACAACAAAATTTAGACTCACCATAATTGAAAACATTTGAAAAGGCATATTATTTGTAGCTTAGTAGATGATTACTGTCTTTGTAAAGGTAGAAAACATTGTCGGAAAAGGAGGAAATGCTGGTTACCAGCATTTTCTCCTTTTCCCATTATGTTTTCAAGGGTCTTTTCCTTCAGGGTCATCAAAACTCGGGATTGTGTGGTAAACGGTTAACTGTTCACCAGACAAAATAATTTTAGACTGGCCCAATTCGAAAGCATTTGCATAGACAACATATGGCTCAAATGTTGAGATTTATCTTTGAAAGATTAGAAAATATTGTGGAAAAAGGAGAAAATACTGGTTACCAGCATTTTCTCTTTTTTCCACAATGTTTTCAAAAGCCTTTTTTTCTTCGTTATATATAGAATTCTGGATTATGTGGAAAAGGGTTAACTTACGACTTGTTTCCACTTCACAGTTGGAGCCTGTATGACTGTCCGGACACTGACACATGTAGCTGTTTACTCTGTCCGAACAAGACCCGCCATTTTGACAAGGGTTAGAGGCGCATTCATTGATATTGGTTTCACAATTTTGTCCAGAGTAACCAGCCTGGCATACACATCTATAACCACTGGTTCCCATGTTCTGTGGAAAAATTAGTGTTGTAAACTCTTTACCTAACCACGAAATTTTAGTCATGTCCTACTTAAAAAGAGTTTGTAGACCTTCATGTTAGATGTGGCCAAAACTATTGGATTTGTTTTAAGTAAGGTACAGAACATTGTTCAGAAAAAAAGGAAAATATTAGTCACCTGCTTTTTCTCCTTTTCCAACTATGTTTTCATAAATCTTTTTCCTAGAAGTGAAAGGCTTAACATGTGGGATTGTGTGGTAAAGGATTAAATAATAACAAGAGCACTGCATGCAGGTGCCAACACTCCGCTGCAAATGCTTGATTTTCAGTGAAAATTCTAAGTTGAAAAGGGGGCTGAACTCTGTAAAAAAAACTTCAAAGGTTATCTGTTCCTGTTGTATGTGTTCTCCTTCTGATCGTTAACAACTTGTCCAAATTGGAAGTAAATATCTTCAGTAATCACAGAGATAATTTCAAAATGTCAAAGTTTTTGCACCACGACGACGATGCAAGGGCTCTGACAACAACTCGTAGTTTTCTTCAAAAACAGCCAAGCTGAAAATTGAAGTAATCTTATTGTCTAGCTTTATATCTCTCAAACCTTAGAAATAATTTTTTCAAAGTTGTTTTACAGTTTTTTGCCCGACAATGACGCAGATCACGACGATGCCTAGGTTATGAAAATACCTCATTGTTTTCTTCAAAAGCAGCCGAGCTAATAATTGTTTATGACAAGCTGTTTTTCCCTTTGATAAATTTTGTGTCTAATGTTCATGTATGACATAGAAGCTCTTTACCATACAAATATGTTCTAAACATGTCCAAATTGAAAGCATTTACTGACAACAAAGTAAATGTAGCTTAAACTTGATATTTGCCTTTGAAAGGGTAGAAAACATTGTGGGAAAAGGAAAAAAATGCTGGTTTCCAACATTTTTTTTATTTTACCACAATGTTTTAATATGCCTTTTCAAAAGATCCAACTCAAGGCCTCCAGGTTATGAATCCTACGCCTTCACCACCTAGTCACACAGGACCCATCCATTTTCCTTCAAAATGGGGAAACATCATAACTCTCTGCCGCACCACAAAAGTTTGGGCTCATCCAAATTGAATGCATTTACAGTCAACAGATCACAAGTGGTTGAAACTGTAGTATTTGTCTTTGATAGGACAGAAAACATTGTGGGAAAAGAGAAAATATTGGTTACCAGCATTTTCTCTTTTCCCAACAATGCTTTCAAAAGCCCTTCGCTTCAAGGTCATTAAAACTCTAGTGTGATAAAGCATTAAGACAGACACATATATGGCCTACAACACGCGAAAAAGGGCATTCGGACATTTGCGTAAAGTATCGTCTCTGATCAGCCTGCACAGTCCTCGCAGGCTAATGCGAAACGACACTTTCCGTTTTTATGTAATTTTCTGTTTTGCGCAAGTCTACTGTAGGACAAAATCTGATGTAGTCATAAAGTACTATCTCGGATTAGCCTGCGCAGACTGATCTGACACAACACTTTACGCAAATGTCCGAATGCCCCTTTTCGCATGTTGCAAGCCATATTTCACTGCAGTTACCTGACAGGCAGCTCCATTCATACATGGAGTACTTCCACAAGCTCCTGTAACAGGGCCCTGTGAGGTACAGCCTCCTGCACCAACACCATTACCCACATACCCTGGGGGACAGGTGCATGTTCTACCCTGAAAACCTACAATACAGGTTTTATTTACTTCAGTTTCAATACTTTAGTTTAAATTTGATCAACATAGAAGTCTTTGGTGACGACAAAATTTTAGACAAGTCCACACTCAGAGCATTTTGCAAATGACATTCAATGTGGCTCATATGATGGGATGTGACTCTGAATGGGTAAAAAATAATGTATGAAAAAAAAAGGACAGAATGTAGGTTACCATCAGTTTCTCCTTATCCAACAATATTTTCAAATTTACCTCCTGAGGGTTGTAAAAGCATGAAATAGCTCTGCAAAGGATGAAATCAAAAAATGTGTAATATATCTACAGTATGCTAAAGTTTGAAATTTAATGCATCTATTTGCCGTTTTAACCCTTCATCAAATGAAAAGCATTTGCTGACAATACATTACATGTGGTTTAAATGATGGAAGTTTTGAGTGAAAGGACAGAAAACATTGTGGGAAAAGGAGAAAATGCTGGTTGCCTGCATTTTCTCCTTTTTCCACATTGTTTTCTTAGGTTTTCTCTGTTAGAGTAATTAAATGTTAGGATTGTGTGGCAATAGTAAAGATACATGCAAAAAGACAACACACATGTACATGTGTAAGAAAATTATAACCACCAAAATTATACTTGTAACTATTAATACACTTATTTTATCATAAGAATTCATTAAAATTCATGTTTGTATGTAAATATAATAATTAATTTAATTGGCCTGTGGCCTTAGTGCAATAAAGTCTGAAACCTGAAACTATACTTGTAACTAGAATGAATCATTGGATCAACCTGACATTGAAAATCAATCTGTATTTTAGATCAACATTTTTTTTTAACTCTTTACAATACAAAGATGACTTTTCACAATTTCATTTGAAGGCTTTGGATAAAATTAGACAGTCAACAAGCCAGTACTAGCATTTTTCTACTTTTCACACACTGTTTACAGAAACTCTATCTTCTTCAGTCATTTAACCAAAACAATCCTGTAAATTAACGACCCAGGATATTGGACTTTTGAAAACATTATGGGAAAAGGACAAAATGTTGGTAACCAGCATTTTCTCCTATTCCCACAATGTTTTCTAACCTTTCAGAAATAAATCCAATCATTAGACCAACATTTAATTTTTTGTCTGAAAATGCTTTCAATTCGGAGCAGTCTGAAACATTGTGGTGTGATAAAGAGTTGTACATGACACTTTAATGTAAAAGGTTGAAATAACACTATTAAGAGTAAGAAAGTCTTGGGTAACTCACCTGGACTTTCTGTACAAGAGGCCGTAGGGTAACATCCACCATTGTTATCTTGGCACATTCCAACCCAGCTGCAAGAGGTCCCTGTACCTTGGAAACCTATCATCAATCAATAGGGTTAAAAGTCATTAGCATCATTTTAATCATCATGATGTATTAATTATCATCATCATCATCACTTCATTATACAGGATAATCCACAAGACCAAGACCATTACTAACACATAATCATTACAGTTTGACTCTCTACAATACAACAAAATATTAACCCTTATCCTGCTAAATAACTAAATTGAAAGTTGCATTTCGATAGTAAAAACCCAAATATTGCTACTTCAAAGTTATGTTTTAGGGACTAATATCTCCTTATCGGACAGTGTAGATCCAAGATCAGACTGCACGTTCTGTGCAGTCTGATCTTGATCTACACTGTCTGCAAGAGGTCAGCGAGTCGCGCTTAGCAGCTAGGGGTGTAACGATACATCGGACTATCGATGGATCGCGATGGTGAGCGTGTCGATGCTACTGCATCGATTGTTATGTTGAAAATCGATAACTATCGCTGATAGTTACCTCAAATATCGATAGTTTCGATAGTTTCACTGACAAGAAAGAGAGAGAAAATACTGCAATACGCTAATGTATTCGGACGCCCTAAAAATTCGGACACGTTTAATTATTTACAAAAATAATTTATTTTTTAATTCTTTCTCTGAACACTTCCAAAAGCAAGTTTTCCTAAATATTCGGACATTCCGTAAAGTTTAATTTCCCACAATATTTGACGTGTAATTTTTTGGAATATATTTTCAATAATGATTGGCTGCATAATATTCATTTCTGCATAGCAATGTTCATCGTTACGAAAACGAATCCTTCGAGAGCTGATTAACTCAGCGGTAATTTTAAGTCCTGAAATTAGACCAAAATAATTGCAACACTAAGGGTGTTTTTGTTAAAAACTTCTCACCGAAGCGAAAAGTGTGGATTTAGATCAAAGATCAGACCAAACAGTCTGCCTACAGTCTAATCTTAATCTACACAGGCCGCCAAAACCATAACCATGCGTGTTGTCCCTCCATAAGCAATAAATAAATCTACTATGAAAAATGAATACTAAACCTCATTCTTTCTTTTCTTTATTTATCAGTAATCCATTTCGAATGCATTCCTTTTATTTCAGCTGCAAGGAATTAAATTAATTTTTAGAAAACAGCCGCACTTTTTTATGCTGATTACACAAAACATGACACGACTGGCGTGTTCTTGAAACAGCTATATTACTAAATGCAAAAAGGCTTTATCAGCTGGTGTACATGTAAATCGTGCATGAAATAGGCTTATTGCATGGTCACTTTGAATTGATTGGAGGTCGACCTGCAGCCAGATATAAGTTTCTTCGAGCAGACCAGTTTAAGTGTGTAAATTAAACAGGTGCGTTACAACTCAGTCGCTTCGAATGATTTGCGTGTTACGTCATACCTCTTATCCAAATTTTACTGCAAACATTTGTGTACCCACGACAGGCCGACAGGCATCTTGTAGACAGATGGCTTTTAATATAGATCTACATCATGGTCGTTCTGATTTATTCTGCTGATGGCAAGATGGCGATTTTCAAAGTTGGCGGATGGTGTAGATAGACATCAGACTAAACAGAACACGCTGTCTGATCTTGGATCTATACCATCCACTTCTGTACTATGACTTAACTCGTATTAGGAAGCTACTCCTTTCTCGGGCTAAAAAAGGTAAGATATTGTTTAACAGTGTTCCCACTCGCGCAAATCATTGCGTAAATCACGTTATAGAATTAAAATTCACGTAACAAATTCTGGTTACACCCGAGACTTCGCGAAAGAAAATGCATGGACAAAAAAGGCCATTATACGCTTTTCTTGTGAAAAATTACAGGTTTTGAAGTTACTTGTTACCCTCATTGACAATCTTTTTGTCAAATCATGTGGAAATACCTAGCCAGAAATTAACAGACATGAAAAACTGATCGGAGTAAAAAACACGGAAACCCATGACACAACTAAATGTCTCTTTGACATTGTCCGATCAGTCACTTCAGATCGTCTTTTCAGCTTTTTAATGACTATAAGCAGTAAATTTATACAAATATCTTAAAATAACACACTTTTTGGATACACATACAACAAGGTAAAACCTATTATTTCGGCCACCCCCTTTTTTTTCAGAATGATAATTTCCTAAAGATTTGGAGACTAAACAAAAATAATTATTTTTTCTGTCTGAATATATTGGCCAATTATGGGTAAAATTAGATAAATTCTATCAACTCAAAAAAACCTTAAGGGCTCGCATTTAAAAGGTGATTTCTTTAAAAGTTTAAAGTTGCTTTATAATTACTTTTTATTTGGTGTGTTTATGAACCACCAGCATTTGTCAGCATTTTGTGCTTTGCATGCTGTTGTATATCAATCAGACTTAAAAGTTGACTTCTTCAAAAGTTCAGAGTAATTAGGTATGTTAAATTGTTTGTGAGCCATCTGCATTTAGAAAAAATTGTCATTGAAATTTATTGAGCATCTTGCATTTAACTCTATTTTCCCCTTTATTTGCTATTCAAAACTATACTCAAGTAGAATTTAAACTACTCGGAGAAAGTATTAGTCTAAAACATGGTTTCAAGATGTAATTTGGTGAAATTCATCTCTTGCAATTCATCCAATAGTATTGCAATAGTATTGCAATAGTAACAGGCAATATCAATACTATTGCAATAGTATTTTTTCCAATGTCAGTACTATCGCAATAGTAGATTTTGGCCTCAATAGTCAACCCTATTAGCAGCCAAAGGGTTTAGACTAATCCATATCGAAACATCTGCAGGCTACAAAAACTCCCTGCAACCTTGACCTTTCAGCTGGTATGTGAAGTTCCTGTCCCACATTTTCTTTGGAAGTTCTTTAAACAACTGCTCTCCTCTCCATCTAATGTGCTCACATCATAATGTGAAACAATCCCAGAATTTCCTATGTAAATGTAACATACCTTCTGGGCAGGGCCCACATTCTCTGGAACCAGGCGTATTAACACAGTCTACCATTGGTAACATAGAACAACCACCATTGTTTACAGCACACTCATTGATATCTACACATGAAAACCCATTGCCACTGTAGCCTGGAAAATAATAATTTATACATGTACTTTGTTTGACCTATAGTATGAACAGTTAGTTCGAAATGGCTATCTTAAGACATAACATGTAGTACTGGTGACACAATAACAAAACAAACAAAGGAAACCGAGAGTCTGGTTTTACCAATGAAAAGAAAAACAGTGGGGGAAACAAAGCATTAGCTTGAAGCAAACATTTTGCCTCTTTTCCCACAAAAATGATTTCCCTTGAAGAGGCATGAAAAGTCAAACTTCATGCAGCTTGAACTATACTTTTTGGTAGAAAAATAGGGTTTTATCAACTCTTCCCATACCATAGATGACACCAGAAGCTTTTTGTGGACAGTGTAGGTCAAGATCAGACTTCACAGAACATGCAGTCTGATCTCTAGTCTACACTATCCACTAATTTGTTCTAGATTATGATAGAACTGCTTCTTCATCTAGCAGTAGAACTGTACATTTGGCCAATGAAAAATGTGATTTATTCATTTAATTGTGAAAGTGTTAAATGTATATGTATACAGTCGAACCTCGTTTATCCGGACGCCCATGTTGCCTACGAATGTTTCCGGATAAGCCGTATTTCCGGACTAGTGAACTGGGATCCCACAACTTCCATGTTGATAAGGGACACTGTGCATCGTAGGAATTACAATAGCGTATGATTTACACAAGCACTTCTCTGTATTTTTCCTACGATTGTTCAGATATATAATAGAATAAAATGTCATGAATGTGCATTTTGCTATTTTTTTTAATGTGTTTTTGTACACGAATTTCCCTTTATACCTTATTGCATACGCATGTACAACTTTGTACAAACGGCTGAGCTGGTAAAGCTCGGCACATTATGACTTTTAAAAACGCCACGAAAAAGGGGGGCGAAACACAAGTACAATTGTTTTTTTTTTATTACAGTATTACTGTTGATTTTTCAATTTCGAGAGACTTGTATGGAATGTGTGTCCGAAATAATAAGGGTAATATCCGACAAAATATTGTTCTATTTTTACAACCGGTGACGGGATCATAACTGTAGCTGATCAACAGATTCGGCGTGTTTTCAGTTTTGAAATAATCTACAAGTATTTTCTTACCACTTTTGGCCCACAAGAAGTTGCTTTCCGATACGAGTTAAGTCATAGTTAGAGCTGTGGATGGTGTAGATCCAAGATCAGACAGCGCGTTCTGTTTAGTCTGATGTCTATCCACACCGTCCGCCATTTTGCAATCGGCAGAGTAATTTGGAATAACAAAAAATGTAAAACAAGCCATCTGTCAACGATTTCAAGCCTGTTGCGGGTACACAAGTGTTAACCCTTTACCACACAATGTCGAGTTTTAAAGACCCTAAGGAAAAGGCCTTTCAAAAACATTGTTGGAAAAGGAGAAAGTGATGGTAACCAGCATTTTCTCCTTTTCCAATAATGTTTTCTACGCAATTAAAGACAAATTCTGTCATTTTAACTACATTTAAATTGTCTTCTGCAAATACTTTACATTTAGACCAGTCATTTCTCTTTTTGTCATGTGGTAAAGAGTTAAAATTAACATCATGGGTCTGATGTAATGTGCAAATTATTCGAAGCGAGAGGGTTGTAGTGCAAGCGTTTGTTGTACATATTTACAACTGTTTTGCTCCAAGAAAATTACACCCTGCTACAAGCAGACTGCCAGTCAATACAAAAGACCACACAATAAGCTAATATCATGCCTGCTTTACATTAGCTGCTAATGCTTTTTTGCATCTAGTAAAGGTTGTTACTTGAACACCTGGGCTGTCATGTCACGTGTTTTGTGTAGTCGGCAGAAAAAAAAGTTTGGCTGTTTTCATATAAAAATCGCTCGCAGCCAAAGCAAAAAAAAATGCATACGATAATTAATGCTTTGGTGTTAAATATAAATGAATTACTGATAAATAAAGAAAAGGAATACGAGGTTGCGTATTTTTTTATTTTTATTTTAGATCTATTTTTCTAAGAGGGAGAACACAGTTACGACTTAAGCCATTTCCCTCACAGTTTCACACTTCTGCAGAAGGTGACCTTTGAAAACATTACGAAAAAAGGGAGAAATTGCTTGTATAGCATCAAAGAGCCAGAAAAGATTAAGCCCTTCAAGAACCTTTTAAAACATAAGTTGCTTATATGTGGCCTGTGTAGATCAAGATCAGTCTGTAGACAGAATATTTGGTCTGATCTTTGATCTGAAAAGCTACTGATAATCTGTCAAACTGACACTTAACGATGGCACGTGTATGTCTATTAACACTTTTCCCAAACAACATCTAATTAAGACGTTTGTTTTCAAATGTGTGAAAACCATCTGAAATAAATTGATACTAGACTGATACTCGTGTTACAAATGCATACTATGGACCAGTTCAAAATCACGTACCGGGTAAATTGTGTGATACGCAATCAGGCCACGTCCGGTTTATCTGATAAAGAGTTACATTGTTTTTTAACCCTTCGTTCCCGATTTTTCCGTTCCGGTTCCGGAACGCGGATTTCCGGAATAAAAAGTAAAATTTGTACAGAAAATATTCGTTCCCTGATGTTTTTTCCGGATCTTGAAATTTCCGGAAGTTTGGAGCCCGCATTAACGCGGCTCGACTGTATTTTTAACAAGAAAATTAAAAAGTCATAGAAGCTGTATGAATTTTAAATATTGTATAACAGTAACTAATTATTCCAGTATGTTCCAGTACATAATGATCAACACGGAACAAACCTGTTGTCTCATTCTAGTAAACCTAGTGGGGGTCTTAAAAACAAATGAGTCATGCTCTGTGAAATGGAGGCTTAATGTATCTGCAAGATGAGTCGATCCATGTCAGCCTGTGTGGTCCGAGCAGGCTAATATGGGTCGAAACTCTTTGCTATTTGTAAATTTTCTGCATGTCCAAGGACCACTCCCTCTCAAGACTCAGTCGATTGTTAGACTAAGTGGATGTATGGAACCAGAATCATGTGATGACTTGCCTGGTATATCAGAGATATATCAAACCCCCTTTTCCCAGAGCACAGCTTTAATCAATGTTTCATGGAGCAAAATTGTACCTGCCGGACATGCACCACAGGTAAATGTACCAGGGAGGTTTATACATGTAACTGGTGGGTCCACTGAACACACTGGTCTCCCAGCCATTGTACATTCATTGACATCCACAGTGCAGGCTGGATCAGACCCGCTGGCTGATGTCCAACCATCATCACAAATACAGGTGTATTTTGCCTGAAAGGAAATATATAGGGGATAATCAACTGGTTGTGCGTGATATTAAAAACCTGTCACTAGGGTATGATGTGGTTGAAAAATGAGTCCGAAAAACGAGTTTTTTAACCACATTAAACCCTATTAGGGTGACATATTTTTAATATCACACACAACAAGTTGATTATTCTATTTACTGTATTTCTAATTCACCCTTTATTTTCTATAATCATCAAGAACAGTACAATGTGTGCAATATAGGAAAAAAGTAGTTCAGGCAAACATTCTGAAACTACATTGTCACTAGTGATGATACCATAATTATCATCACCAGTGGTGTTATTCACTGTTAAATTCCAGTAATTTACTGTCAGATAGGAATATAATAAAATACAGATCTTACCTTTAATCAACTGATCCCCTGGTTTTAAATCTCTGCAAAAAGAGGCTTTTGAAGCCATATATAGAAAAGAAGGAATCGCTCTAAATTACCAGCATTTTTTTCATACCAACAATGTTTTCTACCTTTTTAGTGCATAAATTTGACACACATTTTAATGTCTGACTGAAAAAAAGTTTTAATTTTAAAAAGACTTTACAAGATAACCAGATTTCATGCATGGTCAATACTAAAAGGTGTTGCCCCTAGCTAGCCTTAAACTTTTACCATGCAGTTCTGACTTTTAATGACATTGAGGAAGACAGTTTTTGAAAACCTTATGAAAGAAGTAAATAATTCTGGTAACCAGCATTTTCTCCTTCTCCAACGATGTTTTCTACCATTTCAAAGGCAATCCCATTCATTCAGCAATTTTTAAGATATTGTCTGCAAATTCTTTTACCATGGACTCTAACAAACTTTTGCCATTTCATAAAGAGTACAGGTAAGAGACATATTTTACCTGTCCAGGTTGTGTTCGAGGTACGTTTACACATGTACCATGTCCACAGAGCTCTGACGATGATGCCCCAGTACAGTCATCATGGCTCTCCGTACAACGGATACCATGCCAGTTGGTGGCACACTGACAACTGAAATTTAATTTTATAATTTCATTTATGAAAAACATACATTTTACTTGATAAAATCAATGAAATTATTAAGACATGTCACATCTGTAGAAAATTGTACCGAGTTTAACTCTTTACTAGACAGCTAAGTTCATACATTGACTGTAAAGTCCTCAGAGAAAAAATAAAACACTATGATTTAAATCACTCTTTACTTAATAATTTAGCAGTTGCTTTTATCACAACAAAACAAAAGAGCTTTCAGAACATTGTTGGAAATGGAAGAAATGTTTCCCACAGTGCTTTTCTGTGCTTTCAAAGATAAATGCCATGTTTGATTCACATTTAATTTGTCATCTGTAAAACGCTTCCAACTGGGACCAGTCTAAAATTTTGTCATCTCATTGACTGAAACAAGGCAATGTAACCTTACGTGAAGCTTCCAACGGTATTTGTGCATGTGGCACCATTCTGACAGCCCAGGTCTGTTCCAGCATAGATAGCACATTCATTTACATCGGTTTCACAGTTCTGGCCCTGAAAATGATAGGGTGAAATGATGTAAGCTTACAGTGATAATACCAGTGGATGGTTTATACAAACATTGAAAAAACATCGAAAACAAAGGAACAATTTATCGTTACAAGTGTAATTGCATCTGTCTGACAGATTTATTTCAATACTGACCATTGTGATAAGCTTGGTCAACAAAGAACAAAACCAAATTAACTCCTTACCAAACGACAAAATTTTAGACTCATCCAAATTGGAAGCATTTGCAGACGACAAAATAAACATGGCTCAAATGATGAAATTTGTCTTTAATAGGATAGAAAACATTGTGGAAAAAGGAGAAAATGCTGGTTACCAGCATTTTCTCCTTTTCTTACAATGTTTTCAAAAGGTGTCTTCCTCAGGGTCGTTAAAACTCAGGATTGTGTGGTAAAGGGTTAAACCTAACATAAAAAAAGATAAAAAAAGAAAATACTTTTCCTACAATGTTTTACCATATCATTTTATAGTAAGACTTTAAGAGCTTTTGTGTAACAGCCTGCTTAAGTATCCGGCATTCATCAAATGGATTTGTTATTTGAAAATCCTTATAGAATGGAGGCACTGTCCTACACAAATCAGTAAACAAGTCACTTAAGAACAATAAAAAAAATCTACACATACATGTTTATAGCAGAATATCATGATACATCTACTTCTATAAGTATAGCCAGGAATACTAACTGTTGATGCCAACACCAATAAAAAAGTCACCAGTAGAGCTCACACTACCCTGGGTATAATCAAGCTAATAATAATTTCTGGGTTCTCATTTTCTGCATTTTCAGCAGAATCCACCAGCTCAATTGATAACATACAGGGGTTGTGACTTAGAATTTTAATTGCTATGCTAAATTGTTTATGAGGAATGATGATTGTCACTGACACAAGATTCATTCCTCTCTTTCCACCAACCATTGTTTCGACAATGTTTATGATTATGTAAGAAACCAATGGCTTGGAAAGAGCATTTGTAAAGTTCTGGTAAAAGATATCCCTGAAACACATGGATAAAGGTAATAGGGTTGACTATTGAGGCCAAAATCTACTATTGCGATAGTATTGACATTGGAAAAAATACTATTGCAATAGTATTGATATTGCCTGTTACTATTGCAATACTATTGCAATACTATTGGATGAATTGCAAGAGATGAATTTCACCAAATTACATCTTGAAACCATGTTTTAGACTAATACTTTCTCCGAGTAGTTTAAATTCTACTTGAGTATAGTTGTAAATAGCAAATAAAGGGGAAAATAGAGTTAAATGCAAGATGCTCAATAAATTTCAATGACAATTTTTTCTAAATGCAGATGGCTCACAAACAATTTAACATACCTAATTACTCTGAACTTTTGAAGAAGTCAACTTTTAAGTCTGATTGATATACAACAGCATGCAAAGCACAAAATGCTGATAAATGCTGGTGGTTCATAAACACACCAAATAAAAAGTAATTATAAAGCAACTTTCAACTTTTAAAGAAATCACCTTTTAAATGTGAGCCCTTAAGGTTTTTTTGAGTTGATAGAATTTATCTAATTTTACCCATAATTGGCCAATATATTCAGACAGAAAAAATAATTATTTTTGTTTAGTCTCCAAATCTTTAGGAAATTATCATTCTGAAAAAAAAGGGGGTGGCCGAAATAATAGGTTTTACCTTGTTGTATGTGTATCCAAAAAGTGTGTTATTTTAAGATATTTGTATAAATTTACTGCTTATAGTCATTAAAAAGCTGAAAAGACGATCTGAAGTGACTCTGATCGGACAATGTCAAAGAGACATTTTGTTGTGTCATGGATTTCCGTGTTTTTTACTCCGATCAGTTTTTCATGTCTGTTAATTTCTGGCTAGGTATTTCCACATGATTTGACAAAAAGATTGTCAATGAGGGTAACAAGTAACTTCAAAACCTGTAATTTTTCACAAGAAAAGCGTATAATGGCCTTTTTTGTCCATGCATTTTCTTACGCGAAGTCTCGGGTGTAACCAGAATTTGTTACGTGAATTTCAATTCTATAACGTGATTTACGCAATAATTTGCGCGAGTGGGAACACTGTAAAACAATATCTTGCCTTTTTTAGCCCAAGAAAGGAGTAGCTTTCTAATACGAGTTAAATCATAGTACAGAAGTGGATGGTATAGATCCAAGATCAGACAGCGTGTTCTGTTTAGTCTGATGTCTATCTACACCATCCGCCAACTTTGAAAATCGCCATCAGCAGAGTAAATCAGAACGACCATGATGTAGATCTATATTAAAAGCCACCTATCTACAAGATGCCTGTCGGCCTGTCGTGGGTACACAAATGTTTGCAGTAAAATTTGGATAAGGGGTATGACTTAACACGCAAATCATTCGAAGCGACTGAGTTGTAACGCACCTGTTTAATTTACACACTTAAACTGGTCTGCTGGAAGAAACTTATATCTGGCTGCAGGTCGACCTCCAATCAATTCAAAGTGACCATGCAATAAGCCTATTTCATGCACGATTTACATGTACACCAGCTGATAAAGCCTTTTTGCATTTAGTAATATAGCTGTTTCAAGAACACGCCAGTTGTGTCATGTTTTGTGTAATCAGCATAAAAAAGTGCGGCTGTTTTCTAAAAATTAATCTAATTCCTTGCAGCCAAAATAAAAGGAATGCATTCGAAATGGATTACTGATAAATAAAGAAAAGAAAGAACGAGGTTTAGTATTCATTTTTCATAGTAAATTTATTTATTGCTTATGGAGGGACAACACGCATGGTTATGGTTTTGGCAGCCTGTGTAGATTAAGATTAGACTGTAGGCAGACTGTTTGGTCTGATCTTTGATCCAAATCCACACTTTTCGCTTTGGTGAAGTTTTTAACAAAAACACCCTTAGTGTTGCAATTATTTTGGTCTAATTTCAGGACTTAAAATTACCGCTGAGTTAATCAGCTCTCGAAGGATTCGTTTTCGTAACGATGAACATTGCTATGCAGAAATGAATATTATGCAGCCGATCATTATTGAAAACATATTCCAAAAAATTACCCGTCAAATATTTTGGGAAATTAACTTTATGGAATGTCCGAATATTTAGGAAAACTTGCTTTTGGAAGTGTTCAGAGAAAGAATTAAAAAATAAATTATATTTGTAAATAATTAAAACGTGTCCGAACTTTTAGGGCGTCCGAATACATTAGCGAATTGCAGTATTTTCTCTCTCTTTCTTGTCAGTGAAACTATCGAAACTATCGATATTTGAGGTAACTATCGGCGATAGTTATCGATTTTCAACATAACAATCGATGCAGTAGCATCGACACGCTCACCATCGCGATCCATCGATAGTCCGATGTATCGTTACACCCCTAAAAGGTAATGTGGTAAACTGTGTTCTCCCTTTACCAAACTACAAAATGTTAGACATGTCCAAATCTAAAGCATTTGCAAATCACGAAATAATGAATAAAGGAGTAGAAAACCATGTAGGAAAAGGAGAAAATCCTTTCTATCAGTTCATTCGAGAAAATGTTTCAAAAGTCATTCCATTCATCCTTTGAGTGATGAGTTTGAAGTTTTCTGTCTTCTTGCTCCTGCACCTATGCTGTGCAGTATGATCTTGACTATGATCATCTAAAAAATGTAATAAAGTTGCCCTGAAGCTTTTACAAGTGTTACCTGAAGTAGAATATACACCTACCTGAAATGAAGCTGGACACTGGCACAAATATCCATTATAGGTGTCCACACAGGTGCCTCCGTTCTGACAGGGGTTACTGTCACATTCATCAACAGTCAATAGCTGCAAAATTTAAAACCAGTCCTATGGTCTAGTATAATCAGTTATTACAAATATACCTTTCTTGTCTCTGTAATTGACAGCTTTGAAAAAAGTAGGAAAAGCCAAAAGGAGAAGTTACTCTTATCAAGCAATTACTCCTTTTCCAACTATTTTTTCAAATATTATTCAAAAATAGCATTTCATCTTCTCATAAGTATACGAATTTGATGTACCTGTAATCAGTGACAAGTAAAATAAAGACACTCCATGCAGAAGCCAATACTGGGCTGCAGTTGTGGTTTCAGTGAGAGTTCTAAGTCAAAAAAGGGGCTTTACTGTGTCCAATATATTTTTAAAAGGTATCTCCCTTTCTGGTATAGGCTCCCCTTTTGACAGTTAGCCTAAGGTTGATGTAAATCTTCAGTAAAGACATGAATATAAAAAAGATGTCAAACTTTTTTGCTCAACAGCATGGTTGATGACTGAGCAATTATAATGCCACAGACTGCTTTTTTTTCCTTTTGAAAAAAAGCTAAGCTAAATTCTAACATGACACGTGAATTCTGCTCTATAAACAAAGTGCAACGAAAGCGTGGTAAAATCTTCGTCATTCTATATAGAGTGACGTCATTCTATATAGAGTGACATCATTCTGTATAAAGTAAGTAAGTTATTCAATGAAATATAATCTGCATCCGCGTTTTTACTCTAAGTATGAACTTGTTTTCCTTTGATTAAGAGTTGGTCATGTTAGAATCGAAATAATCTTCTTTTTATCATGGTTTATCATTCAATAAACCATGTTGTGAGTTATGAGATGCAATGAATAACCCACTCGGCCTATTGCCCTCGTGGATTATTTGTTGTGCCTCATAACTCGCAACTGTGGTTTATTGAACGATAAACCACGATAGAAAGAAGATTATTTCTTAAACATAGCACATACATTAACACTTTACCACACAAGCCCATGTTTTAACGACCCCAAGGAAAAGGGACTTATGAAAACATTGTGGGAAAAGCAGAAAATGCTGGTAACCAGCATTGTCTGCTTTTCCCACAATGTTTTCTGTCCTTTCAAACAAAGATTTAATCATTTTTGCAACATTTGATTTGTTGTCTGCAGATGCTTCCAAACTGGATCAGTCTAAAATTTTGTTGTTTGGTAAAGAGTTAAAGATCTAAAATGAGTTATAATATCTACAAGTTTTACCTCTTTACCAAATGACAAAACTTAAGCCCCGTCCAAACTGAAAGCATTTGCAAACAAATGTAATTTAAAACATGAATTTTGCCTTTTACACAGTAGGAAACATTGTGGGAAAGGAAGAAAATGCTGGTTACAAGCATTTTCTCCTTTTCCGATGACATTTTCAAAAGCCTTCTTTCTCAGAGTCATTAAAACATAGGATTGTTTGGTAAAGGGTTAAGAAAAAGTTTAACCCTTTAACAAACAATCCCTGGTTTTAACGACCCCAAGGACAAAGCCTTCTGAAAACACTGTGGGAAAAAGAGAAAATGCTGGTAACCAGCATTTTCTCCTTTTCCCACAATGTTTTCTACTCTTCAAAAGGCAAGTTTCAATTTTTGAGTCACATTTATTTTGTCGTCCGCAAATGCTTTCAATTTGGACCAGTCTAAGATTTTGTAGTTTGGTAAAGAGTTAACCAAAACAGTTTTCTTTCTTTCTGGAAGTTTTGATTATGGATAAACATGTACTTACATTCTGCAGATTCTCAACTGTTGTTTGTAACTGGGTAACCTGGAATAACAGATGCAAAATATTTCTATTTTTGACAAGCTCATCATAAGATTTCATCTTGCGATTTACGTGTATTTTACAATAAAACTTGTACCTGTTTACTGTCACATGACCGGAGCGAATAATACAATCTTTCTGAGGATGCAATTCTTACACATGGGCTATATACTAGATTGTTTGCAAAAAGCTGCCCATTGATAAATGTAAAAAACAATGTCATACTACCAGTAGATTGAAAGAAAATGTTTAGAAAGACTTGAAAAATTTGCTAATACACCCATGACTGCCTGAGACATGTTTTACTGAGTTCTCTAGGTTTTATAAAACACTATATCTAGAAGAATTGCTGAAAAGAAAAAAATACGTTACTTGATGTAGAATGAACTCATTTAAAAACTAGTCAATTTTACTCTCTATCAAAAAGACAAAATTGTGGAACTGACCAAATTCAACGCATTTTGCAGACAGCAAATTAAGCGTAGCTCAAAAGATAATATCTGTCTATGAAATGGTAAAAAACATTGTGGGAAAAGCAGAAAATGCTGATAACCAACATTTTCTTCTTTTCCCACCATGTTTTCAGCAGCATTTCATCACGGTTGTTACACATCGGAATTACATGGTTAACCCTTTACCACACAATCCCGACTTTCAACGACCCTGAGAAAGAAGCCTTTTGAAAACATTGTGGGAAAAGGAGAGAATGCTGGTAACCAGCATTTTCTCCTTTTCCCACAATGTTTTCCACCCTTTCCAAAAGAAATTTCAAATTTTCAGTAACTTTCATTTTGTCGTCTGCAAATGCTTTCAGTTTGGACCAGCCTAAAATTTTGTCATTTGGTAAAGAGTTAAAAGAGTTAGTAGATTTCCCTTGTTGCCATGGACTTATGGCATGTGGCTAAGTGGCCAAGGTGTTGGATACGTGATCACAGAGTACTGGTTAGATTCCAGCCAACAGCACCGGACATACTGAAGTGTCCTTGAGCAATGTTTATAAAATAAAGCTGTACAGTAAGTTCAATTTTCAGACTCTTCATAAGAAAAATCACCACCACCAACAAAACATAGAAAACATGAACCCTTTACCACACAATCCCAAGTTTTAATGACCCGAGAAAGAAGTCATTTGAAAACGCTGTGTGACAAAGAGAAAGGGCTGGTAACCAGCATTTCCTCCTTTTCCCAAATTGTTTTCTACCACACCAATGGCAAATCCATCATTTGAACCACATTTATAGTGTTGTCTGCAAATGCTTTCAATCTGGAGAAATCTAAGATTTTGTCATGTGGTACAGGGTTTACAGACAAAGACAGCAAGGGTAAATAGGTGCACTGGTTTCTGTGACATAACCAATGTCATGTTGAAACATGAATCAATGTCACACTATGGTTATCTTACATTCATATGCTTTTTGCATTTTATATAAGTCTGTTTTCAGGATACTTTACAAATGGAATATACAAAAGCAACATGCAAAAAATCTCAATTAAAACATATTTCTTTATGCACATAATATTTTTCCTCAAACAGCAAACCCTTTGGGACACAATTTAGTGTATAAAGGAGCTGTTGTTTATAAAGGTAAATATCTGTTTTGGCACAACATTTTCATTTGAACTTACAAATCAAACATTGATTTGAGTTGATTATTCATATTATTTAAGAATATTAGCATATCCCTCTGCTTTGAGGTGTTTCCAAGAGGTTGCTGTGAGGTGGTTATGTGTAAAATAATAGCAAACTGGTTATTCTGAGAGATATCTTGACTATTTTGGAGGCAAACTGACAATCAGTTCTTTTCAGGGCAGGGAATCAGCTAGGGTTAAAACTCAAATCAAACAGATAATGCAAACTTCACAAGGAGAATATTAAAGTCATCTGCTGAGAATTTGTTTCAGGAGGTTATGAAATCTGTAATATGCAGAAGAAAATAAAGCAACTAATTATACATATACAACCAAATTTTCTAATCGTCTACTAGTTAAATACAAATCATACAATGACTGTTCATGTGTGCTGTATAATATTGTGTTTGGTGGATAGAATGTGCATGTGTGCACCATGTTGGGTACCAATAAATATGGGCCACAGGCCTCGAGCAACTGGATAAAATTTCTGAGTTCCAGTATTACTCTTGTGAAGATTTAACCACATGTTTTAGCAGGACTAAAATTCATGCGAATTCCAGCTAATAGAAAATGTTTTTAAATGACCCTGGAGAAGAAGGCCCTTGAAAACATTGTTGGTAAAAGGAGAAAATACTGAATTTTCTCCATTTCCAAATATGTTTACTACCCATTCAAAAACATATACCATTTTTTTAGGTACATCTATTTTATCATCTAGAAATGCTTTCAGTTGGGACATGTTTCAAAGTTTGTAGTTTGGTAATGAGTCAACAGCCTTAGACATCTTGACACAGAACCTTAACTTGAAAAACAGAAAACAAATTTTATTGGTATGTCCAGCTTTATGTTCTATCAATAAATCCTGTTTTTCATCAATCTTGAGGTAAGTGATTGTGAAAACATTGCTGGGAAAGGACGAAACACTAGTAACAATATCCTCTTCATCCCACAATTTTTTCTACCCTTTCAAAGACAAATTTCATAATTGTAGCCACATTTACTGTTGTCTGCAGATGCTTCCAGTATTACAGTCTAATATTTACTCACAATGTTTCTACGAGCATTTCTTTTTTTTAGTTGAATGATTGATTGAATGGTATTTTCGGTAATATCAGGGTGACAGCTCACGTATTCATGTATTTCTCGGATTTCACAAGTACCAGGCTGGGGCTCTGAAGTGTCTTGCCCAAGGACACTCCTATGAAAAGCCTAATGGATCCAGTGTAGCTCAAGCCTGGGGCCTCCAGGTCCCAAGTCTCACACTTTGCCACTGAGCCACGCAGGGCCCCTTTCTGCCCAGGTTATGGGATTCAACTGTGAAAGGATAGGAAACCTTGATGGAAAAAGAAAAAAATGCTGTTTATCTGATATCAGCATTTTCTCCTTTTCCCAAAATGTTTTTAAAAGTTCTCTTTCTTATTGTTTTCATTACTCAGGATTGTACGGTAAAGGGTTAAACAGTTGTGATATCATATGAAAGCCTCTATACTATATCTGATAAGCAGGGAAGAAGCAGCCAATGGTTGAAACAAAACAAGCAAGAAAGCATTAATGTATTTACTCTACGTGTCACTCTGCGAATGGATCGCCGAATTGCTCTTGAACTTGTATTTCTCCTTACCTATATTGAGCAATGAAATTGAAAATCCATCAATTGCTTGTGACTGTGAAGTGTGCACAAAATCTTCACTAATTCTACTGGGTACATACTTAGAAACATAAAAATATATGTGACAAGATTGTCTGCAAATTTTAGTAAAAATTTGTGAATGATGAAATCAAACTGCGGACATACTCACTCACACCAAATCTTACATGAACAGATCTACTTACACTGCATCTGTCCTTTTCAGCATTCATACTGCACAATAAAACTGACTGTTCCAGTGGTAACAGTTGAATTTATAGCTTCCTTCAGAGCAACTTCGTTCTTCATGAAGGAATCTATTTTTCTAAACCTTCAGACAGTCCTTCAAATTAATTTCTTTGTAATTAGTGATTATATTTACTTTCTATGTCAAACTTCTGTACTGTTCTATCCTCTGGTCACATTTTGCCATGCTGACTAAATCACCTTATGACCTTAACTTACCATACTTAGCAGAATTTAAATTTCATCAGCAAAATCATTCTCAATAACTGATATTAAAATTTAGATTCTTTACTGTTTATACTAGAAAATTACCAAGATATATACTATGCTGCATTTTTGAACATTGAAACATTTCTTCACTTTTGACATCCCAAAAACAGCACAACTAGCTATCCCTAAGAGCCCAGATCAAGTTCAGACTGCACATAATGTGCATTCCATCCACTCTTTGAACACTAACCATTGAAGGATGTCTCTAGAAATAGTGCTTTTAGAAGTGGAGAACAAAGTTACTTAAAAATGCACCATCTGAGTTTTTACATCATAGCCAGTACACTGCATTGAAAATATGGGTAAAACAGGTATTTGCTAAATTCTGTATCAGTCTAGGTGTATTCCCTTTCTTCAGATTTTTTTTGTTTTTTGTCGAACAAACAACATGTAGTGAAAATAAAATGAAATGCTACCATACCCGCCTCTCCACTCTTGTTACCCTGGTTGTCAAGCCACTGATCTGATCTTGCACCTGGTCTGATGACTGAAGGCTGGTTTCTATTTGTGTGAGACGTGAGTTCAAGTTATCTGGAATCTGTTCAATTTCAGGGAAAAAGAAAATATTTTCTTAACTGTGTGTATATATTTATTGCTTTCAAAATAGCAATGATCATTCATGTTGTATATTTACGAACAGACTACATTATAATCCTTTCCCATACAAGAAACTTTAGACTAGTCCAAGTTGTAAGCATCTGCTAGGTTAGTAGGTAGCATCTTTTCGTTTCCCTGCTATCTTTTTTTTTTTTTCATCCTGTTACAGAACTTCCGATCATTTCTCATACTCTCAAAATTGTCATAGGTGGATGCTTTTTCATCTTCCAACCACGTTTTCCCACCATTCCAGAGACAGAGACCATCTTTTGAGATTCATTTGAGCCATGCTCCATAAAAAGGGTGCTTAATGCATCTCTGCGATGCATTATACCAAGCAGTTCATCACATAATTATGAAATTGACCAATAGCAAAAAGCTTCAACCCATGTCAGTCTACAGAGTGTGCAGGATGACAACAGTCGATATTTTTTTCAGAATTATTAAGCCCCCTTTTCAAACAGCATTAATTTAATTTGTTAGCTGCAAATGCTTTAAATTTGGTTGAATCTAAAACTTGGATGTTTGGTCAAGAGTCACACAGGAAATTCATTATATAAAAAAGGATCAGATTTAAAAAATTGAAAGTTATAATTACAAGCAGCTGCTCCTTGTTACTGTTTTCCAACATTTTTCAAAAGCATTTTCGTTCATGGTCCTACAAACAGGAATTGTTGAATAAGCCTTGTAAAACAAGAGCACTATATGCAGGTAGAATGCTCATGCAGCTGCATTTGGTTGATTTTTGAAAATTCTAAGTCGAAAAAAGGGAATAACTGTGTCAAAAATACTTTAATGGTTATCTGCATTTGTTGTATGGGTTCCCCTTTTGATAGTTAACAGCTTGCCTGAGTTTGAAGTAGATATCTTCTGTAATAACAGAGATATTATAAAATGTCAAAGTTTTTTATTTGAAAGTCCTAAGTCAAAAAAGGGGCATAACCGTGTCAAAAACATTTGATGGTTGCTTGCCCATGATGTATGGGTTCTCCTTTTGACAGTTGTCCAAGTTTGAAGTAAATTATGACAATGCAGATGATGAAGACGATGCCAGGGCTACAAGAAGAACTCTACATTTTCTTTTCTTCCAAAACAGCCAAGCTAAAAAATGTTAAAAATTTAAATGTAACTTACAGTGGTCTGTAAAAGGTCAATTCTGTGTCCAAGCGTCAGTAGCTGGGTTTGAACTTGACCTGTTGGCTGCAGGTTATTCAGTCGATTTTCTATGGTGGTAACTCTAGACGCTATACCAGATGATGCTGTCGGAGAAGTCTGCAGCTGATCAATAGCTAGCTTGTTGTTCTTTACCTACAATCATAGAAGATATCAGGCAGACTTTGCATAAGAAATTTGATTGATATAAGCCTGAAAGATCTAAGTCTAGGACCATTTTAAAAAAGGGTAAATTTAGATTTTTTGTCAAATGCATAGATCTATAAAATAGGTCTACCAATAAATAGATCTACTAAATCTAGATTTAGATATTTTAAACATTTTTTCTTTGCAAGCTTAAAGAAAATGGGCATTTACATATTTCAGTCAAAAATATTATTAGGTATCCCTTCACCAAGAGATCTCGAATCTTAATGATGCCAATGAAGAAACCTTTTGAAAACAGGGGAAAATGATCAAATGCTGGTAACCAACATTTTCTCCTTTTCTCACGTTTTCTGCCTTTTACATATATGATTTCCATCATTTTACTCAGATTTGTCATCTGTATACTTTAGGCCTATGTTCTTTGGATTTGGACCGGTCCAAATTTTTGTCCTTAACCTTTGGTGAAGGGTTAAATCTATATATGGTAGGCCTATGGTTGTTTTGCAATCAAGGACTCCATCGAAATCTAGAACTAGATCTATTCCGAATAGACTAGATCTATCTAAGTCTATTTGATCATAATCCAATGTAATCGATGTCTGCTTATCCTTATCAATTGACTTTCCTGAAAGCCATTGTGATTGAGGCCAATGAGGGTACACTTTTGCTTTTGATTGCTGCGCACATTTTTGCATCTATGTGCGCACAAAAAAATGTGATTGTACGCTCGCGTTCTTACCATATACGTCACGTGAATGCAGCAGGAAAAAAATGAATTTACTATCCAGTAATAGCTAGCATCCTAGAGGTTGTTAGCTGTATTGTTTGGCTTAATTTGTTTTTTGCGCGGGTTTTTGTCTCACGATAGGAGGTCATTCGGCAAACTCGGTTGATTCGTTGATCAACTTAAATGTACTTACGGAATCGGCCGAGTTGTGACGGTTATAACTCGATCATACAACCGCAATTCTTCGGACCTATGAACTTTCCTAGGTAAACTTTGAGTTGTCGTTCTCCTTTTATTTAAATTTACACGATTGCAGACGAAAACGTGCGAACACAACGTAAAACTATGGACAGATTTTTTTTTCCGGTGGAGGAGCGGGCGGGTGCGAAAGTAGCTGCCGAATAGTCTACTATATTCTTCGAAGTAGCTGCCGAATAGTCTACTATATTCTTCATTAACAAGCTCAAAGGAAAATTCCAGTCATTTTCACTGGAAAAGTAGATCTAGGCCTATCCGGATCCAGGACCGTAAATAGATCTATACGATCCCTGATCAATCGTAACGAAAACATTGCATACCTTTGCCACACATGTCTTTCTTCCAAATCCTGCGCAGTCCGCACAGGTTGACCTAGCCGAAACTTTTTGCTATTTGTCAAGTTTCTGCATGTCAAGGAACTATTCTGTCTCCCGGGAGTTCTATTTAAAGGGTTGTCAGACAAAGTGGATTTTTCCCTAATGATGTAATGTCTTGCTTAGTACAATGCATAACGAAGATGCATTACGCCCCCTTTTCACAGAGCATGGCTCATATCAGGGCGTAGTTACCGGTGCGGCCGGTACGACTTAGGCTGCACCAATAATTTGCCAATCAACTGATTATCAGTGACCAAAAGTAAATATAATTTGCTATTAGAGGTGCTGAAAAATTCAAACATCATCTCTGCATCTCTGCTGTATTTCTTCGATTTGTACTCTTAGAATATACATCATTTAACCTTGCGTTATTGTTAAGCTATAGTAAAGTTTAGCGAAATCTTAGCCCTAACCTAACTTTCCTCTCAATCCAAATCGTAAATTTCAAGAGACGTATATCAAGCCCTCTTTTCGCACTTTTGCGTTTGGTTAGAGAACAGCTCAATTAAAAATTTTAATAGAGAGAAGATATGACTTCTTCATATATAAATTAGCTACCTAGCCAAACTGTTTTTAAAATCCAAGTGAAAAGTCAGTTCACTTGATATAAAGCTTTCGAGACTAAAGAACATCTCTAGAATGCAGGAGCTTCCGGGGGGGGGGGGGGGGCTTTGCCTCCTTGGTACCCCCACCAGGGCGCTGCCCTGGACCCGCTAGGGTCTACGTAGCTACGCCCCTGCATATGCTCAACTTCTGTACATCATATGCACATGATGATGATGAAGAAGTTGAGCTTGACAAATTTTGATAATCTTTGAAAATTCTGATTAATTCTTGGTTTCTGTTATAGATCTAACTGTACCCACGTTTTTCGCCCTTGTTTTCCCTCGACACATACCTTGCATCTAACTTGACAAACAAAAATGTGTGATCTGACACTGTCATCACTTCCTTTAAAACTAAGCAAATTACAGTATGCTAACATATAACAGTAAGAAATGTGGTTGCTCTGTTATTGTTTGGGGCTTTTTGTTAGTGGGAAAAAAATTAAAATCATTGGCCAAAAGCCTCCCTTCATGCTTGAACTTTTTGTTTCAAACAAAAATTATTTTGAACACAGCCTATAATTTTCAGAACACAAAAGACCGGTGAAATAATTGTGGCTTCCCATGTCATTATAGAAGATAAGCTGGTATTCTTTAAAATGGCATTTGTCTACATCAGGTTATTTCGTAAATGTGTTTTTTTTTTTCTATTTCTCTCTTACAAATCTTGTCCAAAAAAAGGCACTGTAGATATAATATTATATCTATTTATAACTTTATTTTAATCAATCAGGAATCTAGTCGATTCGAGCTGAAACAAAAAATTTCAACACGCGACAGATGTCCGATATAACCATACATGTATATGTCCATAAGACGTTTTCAATGTTTAGCGACATGTTGTTGAATGGTTCCTTCGGTAGAACACTCTAATGTTTCACTTAACTTAAAACTGTCTTCGCAGCTTTTAACGCAAAGCATTACGATTTGCGAACGAAAACAAACAGACAAATAGAATTTACATAAGATACTTGACGATAAGTAAATTCATGAGCTTGATAAGGCAATTAGAAATCTGACACTAATTATTTTCAATGTTAATTAACCGTTGATTTAATTACACATTATCTGTAGTCAAACGATGTTTTGTAACTTGCAATATGCAAGTTAGGGCTGTATATTCAGAGTAAATCTCTTACAACTAGATTCTTTGAGTCTCAAACAATCACTGACACCTTGAAAAAAATATACACATAGGCTTTAGAACAGTATACACTTCTACAATGTGTTACTTTTGCAAGCAAATATAGAAAAAAATCAGGCTGTAGAAGACACGAGGACTGGTCCTAGATCTACACCTTTTAATGTAGGAGATACTGAACAAATACCAGCTCTGGTAATGCATTTCTTTTTTTAATTTCCTGACCGAATATGTCCTTTTCAAACATTTTGTCTATTTACTCTCACACGCTGCCCTGTAAACATACCTTTTTCTTGGTTTAAAAAAAGATTTGTACTGAGATTGGCCATTCATAAAAAGAGATAAGTTAGTATCGATTCACGCTTAGCAGCTGAGGGTTAACAGAAATTGTTGTGTGTTTTGCGAATTACAATTATCCAACTATTCAAGGAAAATACACTGCAGAATTAAGCTACATGTACCTCACTACATAATTTATCATTCTTGTGATTTCGGGGGAGTAGCTAGTCTACGCTGGCTGCTTTTAAAAACAATGATATTAAGGGTTACCCTAGACATGGCATTTGAAATATCCTAATACTATAGAAAAGGTTGACATGCTGTTGGCACAGATTGAAAAGCATAGCTACGTACTGTCTGAGAAATAACGGCTAAGTTTTCCCCATTCACATTTATGAAGCCTCCATTGGTAGATACAAAGCTTATGTTGTGGTTTGTTCCTGTCTGAAACACCAGGTGTCCATTCTGAGTCAAAATACGGGGTCTGAAATGGAGGAAAAAGTATAAATTAAGCCATGCTCTGTGAAAAGCGGGCTTAATGCTTCTGCATAAAGTATCGACCCAGGTCAGCCTGCGCAGTCCGCGCAGGCTGACCTGGGCCGAAACTTTTTGCTGTTGGTCATATTTTCGGCATATTATGGATCCATTGATGACTGGCTTGGTATCATGCATCACAGATATGCATTAGGGCCCGTTTTTAGCATTACTCATATCTTTTTTTCCATCGAGTTGTACATTCGGGCACTGTCTTTGTGCACGTGTTTGATGTAAAATAACACCCTCACATATTAGACACGTGTCTGTAAAAATAAATAATAAAGTACGAGATTTTGCCTTCATTAAAAGGTTGCTATTTTCTAGGGTTTTTAGGCTTTCAAAGTTATTTTCAACATTATTTCAGTTTTATTGCGGCGGCCAGTGCACATTTACTAGTAGTTGCTTTCCTGAAATTTCTTTCACCAGTGCTTATCACAATATTCTCCCCAAATCACTTGCTTCTTTCCCACATGCATAACCATCGTCGAGACAATGATCAGCGGCGATAGTTGAATGAATCCTGTCGCAATCCTCGGGAAAAAAAAAATGCCGAGCTGGGGATTCGAAACAGGGAAACCCGCCCCCTTGGTTTTAAGCCCTGTAGACTGAAACACTGGGCTCGGCCACTTATGTGTATCAGTATCGAAATGATTATTTTTGTATATATAAACTACTAAATGTCTTATATAGAGAGATTTAGTATCTGTTTAAAAAAAAAAAAAAACTTGAATATAAGAATGTCTACGAGAAATGGACAATTCGACATTGCCTGGACTGGGTACTGAAATAACTACAAGTTGTAAAAATAGAGCATAAGGGATGCATTAAGAGAGCATGCGGAGATGCATTAGGCCCCCTTTTCACAGGGCATGACTCAATTATATCTTGATAAAACACCAGATTAATGTTTAAACAATACATCAAAGTAAATAGTTCCTATGTGTAATTCAAATATATAAAAAAAAATCTGTATAAATTTTTCCGAAAGAAAACAAAAACGGGTATCGAACATATTAGATTTTAGAAAGAATTAAACGTTAGGTGGATGGGTCGAAATGACGAAAAATTTGTCGATATACTCGTAAATAGGCTTTCAAATGACTGTCATTCTTTTCCGAGTAATGACGGGGACAGTTCTTGATTTAACTATCTCACTACCAGTGACAACTTAAGTGGCTTTTGCGGATGTTGTAGATCAAGATCAGACTGCACAGAATGTACAGTCTGATCTTGGATCTACAGCATCCGCTACCTGATGCTAGACTATGACTGGGAAAATCTACTTTTTTTTACATCGAAAAAAGAGGAATTTCTTGAGCTGTTAGTGAAAGAGCTAATATCATTATGAAATTTACTATTCACAATCATGACACAAAAGTAATTCCTTGATCTACTTCAAAAAGAAATAAAAAAAAAAAACTCTCACAGTTCCGGCTGAATCTGTCGTTTATTCCTAGTGTTTTGAGAAGTTTTTGATATAAAAAACGACAAAACTGTAAGAAATATAAGACTGCTTCTCAGTCCTCGCTCCATCACTGACAGTTACACCCGTGTCTTCCGTACACCGATTTTGAATTTAATTTCCAACGTGCTTTGGATACGGTTTCATATGCTTCTAAAAGAAAACCCGTATGTGTTCTTTTTGTAGAAAGACTGCCATGCAATTACGGACCATGTGCAACCTAAAAACTTATCACTGTCTTTACGTTATTACAGCTTGAAAAGTGACCGAGTATACTTGATGTGTGGTCAGATGGAATGAGCAGGATGCAGCACACGACTCAGCTTTATATCAACGTTAACCCTTCGATCCTTAACCCTTTTCCTGCTGAATAAGTTGAACGAAACTTTCAGGCCGAAATAAGAACCTAAGTAATGCTATTTCAAACATACTTTTTGGACAAAAAAATATCCCTTATGGGACAGTGTAGATCCAAGATCAGACTGCACGTTTTGTGCAGTCTGATCTTGATCAACACTGTCCGCAAAGGGTCAGTAAGTCGCGCTTAGCAGCCTAAGGGTTAATTAAGAGAGAATAAAATGGTTTTTCATTTTGGGACAGTAGAAAATGTCCATCAACTGCAATTTCAAGGGCGCTTTATTAAGAACATATAACGATTGATTGTTTGATTGGTGTTTAACGCCGTTTTCAACATTATTTCGATTATATCGCGGCGGCCAGTACACCCATCCATGCTTTCCTGGAGTCTCTTACTAGTACTCCGCACAATTTTCTTTCCAAGCCACTGGCTGCTTTCCCACATAATCATTGTTGTAACAATGGTCAGTGGTGGGAGAGGAATGAATCCTGTCGCAATGACTATCATCAATCCTCGGAAAGAAATTGGCCGAGCCAGGGATCGAACCCACGACCCCCTGTTCTCAAGTCCTGCACGCTACCGACTGAGCTACCGGGGCTCGGCAAGAACATACAACACAGAATAGGAAATAGAGATCAAGATCTGAGTGCATACTCAGTGCCGTCTGATCTTAGATGTAGATAACCCGCTAATCTTACGGTTAAGCGCGACTCACTGACATTTTGCGGACAGTGTAGATTAAGATCAGACTGCACAGAACTTGAAGTCTGATCTTGGATCTACACTGTCCGATAAGGAGATATTTTTCTCCAAGAGAATAAATTTGAAATATTATCAATCGGAATTTTACTATCGGCTTGAAAGTTTCAATTAATTTATTTAACAGCATAAAGGTTAAGATAGGGTCATTGACTTGAACTATCACATTTCAAGCCCATAGACCTGTTCCCAGTCCCCACTACCCCCCATTATTGAAATATTGGGCCGCTCTAAAAAGTATGTTTAGGACAAATCTTCAAAAAATATTGTAGCAAATGATAAGATTGTCTGTTTTGAATGTACACTTACAACTCAAGATTTCAGTTTTTATAGATATTTATAAACAATTAGTTTGAGGCCATATAATACTGCATTCTCTGTCTGTCCAAGGAATGCGTTTCATCAAAGATGCGTCTGAATAGAACCTCGAATTTTGTATAACTTATACAACGTATTCTGATGAAGATTTGGCGGAAAAAAAAAAACACACCCATAAAATTACACTTGCCATTCAAGTAAAACAAATAAGCTTAAACCGTACATTCCCAAGTTTTTCCGATTCCGAGTAAGTCAGTAAAAAAAACCGCTTCAACCTTCACCAAACAGTTCCGAGTTTTTCCAACTCCTAGGAAGAAGGCTTTTGAACACATTGTAGGAAGGGGAGAAAATGCTGGTAAGCACTAAAACCTTAACCCTTAGGCTGCTAAGTGCGACTCAATGACCTCTTGCAGACAGTGTATATCAAGATCAGACTGCACAGAACGTGCAGTCTGATCTTTGATCTACACTGTCCGGTCAGGACATATTTGCCACAAAAATTACTTTTGAAATAGCAAAACTTGGATTTTTACTATCGGCTTAAAAGCCTCATTTCAATTATTTAGCAGGATAAGGGGTAACATAACTTTTCGTTCAAGTCCACAAAAACTATTTAACTGTAAAAGGCAATGAAAGAATCAATAAGTTATTGGTGGAACATTCGACATGATGGTTAAAAAAAAGGCCGAAAGATCTTCCAAGGCTGAGTGCTAATGGCATACAACCACCACAGCCCACTTGCTTAAGGATACGTTTGAACCATCATCAGTCTCAGTACGAGGGGTATCTAGTTCGAGAGACATAAAAACCATAGGCGCAAGGTGTCCCCGGCCCATATTCACCAACCATTCTAAATTACAGTCAGTCTTATGCTTTTCCAATATTTAGACAATAAGGCAATTTCTGATTAACTAAACAATTTTAGCCTTGCTCTGTGAAAAGGGGGTTTAACGCATCTGCAAAAAAAAAAAAAAAAAAAAAATCTATCTAGGTAAGCCTGCGCAGTCCACGCATTCTGACCCAGGTCGAAACGGTCTTATATTGGTCAATTTTCTGCATGTCAAAGGACCAGTGTACATTATTCAGTTGGTTGTTGGAATAAAAATGAATTTATGGATCCATAATTACGCGATGACTTGCTATGAATAATGCATTACGGAGATGCATTTAACCCCTTTTCCCAGAGCATTGCACATTTGGTTTAGCCAATCAGGGTCCGTCTTCACCAACCATTCTTGAGAACATCCTTTGTCTAATTATAGATTTAGAAAGTAACAACTTCTGATTGGTAAAACCGTTTTAGTTGAGCCAATAAGAAGTTGTGTTACTTTGAAATTTCAAAAATTCTCGTGAATAAGACTAAGAATGTTCTTAAGAATGGTTGGTAAATATTGACCCAGACGTTGCGTAACTAGATCTACTAAGAATGGTGTTAAGAACGGTTGATGAAGACGGGGCCTGGACCCACACTGCCGAATACTTTGTTATTATCGGGCCAAAACGCCGTTCAGGATTATTATTTTCCCGAACTGAAAGCTAATAACCATTAGGATTTTTTTTTTTTTCAGTCCTCTAAATATATATGCAAAATAATGTTCTTCTGTAACATCGTCTACAACAACTTTCGAGACGCAGGCGTTCAAAGATGCAATGCGTTCCTTGAGTTTCTTTTACCAGTCCTTTGCACAACACACTTTCCAAGCCACTGGCTGCTTTCTTGCATTTAACTCATTCCCAAACGACGAAAATTTAGATTGGTCCAAACTGAAAGCATTTGCTGACGACAAGCCGTTTGTCGCTCAAATTGGGAGATTTTTTTCTTTGAAAGTGTAGAAAACATGGTGGGAAAAGGAGAAAATGCTGGTTACCAGCATTTTCTCCTTTTCCCACAATGTTTTCAAAAGTCTTTTTCCTTGGGGTCGTTGAAGCTTGAGAGTGTGTTGAAGCTCGGGAGTGTGTGGTAAAAGGATTTAAACATCGTCGAGATCGTTTTGTGCCTAGACAGAAATAAATCCTGTCCCACTGACTATCCGGTCAAGGCTCGTAAAGCCAGTAAAAGTATCAATATTGCCTTTATGAGGGAACAGGTACAGGTTTAACCAAAGTAATGAACCCATCTAATTAATGATTTGGTATTGTATATTTTATCAGCCGTGTAAATTCGCGCTTGGGACGGCTTAGATAGTGATTCTCGATGATATACAAGCACGTAGTTTCATCACAGCCAAGACATTCAAGACACTGTCACTCGAGAAATACACTGGCCGGTGCCCTGAAGTTATATCGTGAGATATTTAGAGAGAGCAATAAACTAAAACGATAAGAGTATTGGTAAGCAAGAAATACCTTTAAAAAGATAGACGGCGTAAATTTGCCGTCAAATATGGGCAGGGATCCGTAAAATAAACATGTCTACATTTTTTACCAATCACAAATTTCTAATTATTCATTTGTTATCGAGACCAAAAAATAGATCAAAAGCCAGCACATTCAGCTACGGCGAACAAAAAAATGACTAAAGCTATTACTTTTCAACTTGGGTCCTCAGAAACCCGAAGCCACTGTGGCTGCTATTAGACCTGCAGTCAAACCTGGTTAACAACTAGTTGAGTTCGGAAGCCACGTCATTAACACGGGCTTACGTACATAGTCCCGTGTTTTAACGATCCTTGGCAACAAAGCTTTTAAAAACATTGTCAGAAAAGGCGAAAATGCAGGTAACCTGCATTTTCTCCTTTTCCCACAATATTTTGCCGACTAATAAAATGACAAGTTCCATCATCTGAACCCCATTAAGATTTTTTCTGCGAATGCTTTCAGTTTTGACAAGTCTTAAATGTTGTCCCCTGGTAAAGAGGTAAACAGAAGAGTTACGCAACATCCGTGTAAAATTCGCAGTTTACACTAACGGTTACATAGTATTTTTCAATTAAAATTTTTCTGTGTTCAACAACCATCTGCGTTAAGGGGCTAAAGTTAGCTGAGCTGTTTTACATAGAACAGCACTGTCGTCATCGACTTCTGCATGCAGGCAGGCAAGCGTCGTCGTACAAAACTGGTTTTTCATATCTCTGCTATTACTATAGATGTTTAATTCAAACTTTGGCTAGTTGTTAACTATCAAATAGGAGGACCCATACTGCAAAGGCAGGTAACTCACAGAACATTTTTGACTCAGTTATGCCCCCTTTTTTCCACAGAACGTTCGATAAGGAACGCATTTTTTTCTCATAAAATGCCTTTGAAATAGCATAGTTTTTGCAGATGCGCTATAACACCTTTTCACAGAGCATGACTCAATTACGAGTATGATACGTATCCCAGTTACACGTTAGCATCGTCAAGTTCCTGTCACTAAATTCTTAGCTATTCCGGGCGTGTTATAACCCTTATCCTGCTAAACAAATTATGTATAAATGTACTCTATTCGCTGTCTCTGATATCTTGGAACTGCAACTGCCGTTTCTGATTGGCTAGAAACGACACTCCCTTTCATAACCGGCTTGTCACACCTTAGGGGTTATTAATCCGTGATGTAAAGTAGTTCTAGAAAGAGGGAGGTCGGTGTCTACATGTACAGAGAAAGTGCCAGAGAAAATATTTGCAGAGAGAGATGATCAATGAATCACACGAGGTTTGCCGAATGAGCAGACAGGTCAATTTTCGAAGGATATGACATGCACATATAATGTCGAAATAGCGGACAAGAAAGACACACATCTGGCCGAATAATCGCGAAGATCTTATTAGTCAAGTACTGATTTCCACGAATCCACATTTAAGATAAGGAAATTACAGTATCAGTGAGCCTATTCACACATCTTAAAGCACAGTTATATCACATGTAAATTAAACAATCTGATTCTATAAAAAGCTTACACGAAAATGATTTTCAAACTTAATTTTGGACAATCTGAGATTTAGATTTATGACGTCGCGAAATTGGAGCGGAGGAATACCCCCCCACCCCATTTCAAATGTTCTCCTCGGATTTGGACTAATCAAAAAGATAACCTTTGGAGCCGTTCGATCTGCTGAAATCTGCGTATAACTCACACCTCTATAAAGTGTAACTACCTACATACCCCATCCGGTTTTAGGTGGGCGCACGCCGCTTCTGCCCCTCTTAATCCACCCTTGCCCTGCGGTGGAAAAACAACAGGATTGATATAGATTTAAATAGGCCACTGTCTGTCTGTAACCTGGGCTCAATCCCTGTGCGAGTTGGGCACCACGAGATTACGAGTCACAAGCTTAGCCAGGATCAAGATATTAGAAATCTTATAAGCATAATGAGCTGTACATACAGGGATCTTATATACACAATGTATATAAGATCCCTGGTACATATGACCACAGGAATTTGACATTCTATAATCAAAATATATTATTAAACATGAAAAAAATACTCCCCTATATAAAATGTTTCTTTATATATAGGGGAGTATTTTTTTTTTTTTTCATATTTAATCATATATTTTGATTATAGAATGTCAAATTCCTGTGATACGATGACGTTTGCTCGACAGCACACATCACATGAAACATCACCACTTATTGTAAAGCATATCTATATAGGAATTACCTAGTCATAAGTGTATCAATTTATCCCATCTATTCAGTTTGAAAAGGTGCGAGGATCCAGATAAATACCTATACATGTATATGATATTGTGATCAACTTTGGTCGAGGTTTTTGTTTACGCGTGCACACGTGCGTATTGTGCCTAATTGGCGCTACGCCCTTGCTTGTGAATGCCATCTTTCTCTTTATCTTATAAGACAACTGAGAAAATTGGAAGAAAAAAGGAAGATGCCCGCGACCAGTTGTTCTTAAGTGTTATTTTTCATCCCCCCCCCCGAGATTTGTATTTTACAATTCCTTTCTCTCACTTCTAAATCTTTTCGCCGAAATGGGTGATTTCTGGTGAGTTGAGGAACCGCAAGAAAGGGAAACTAGGCTACTCAATGGTATCATAATAAATTAAAAACAATACTTTCATTTTACTATTAGTTTTATAGATAGGAAGGAAAAATGTCAGACATATATTTTAAGCGTTATGTATCGACGCAGTTACTTTAGAACGAAATTGCTCTTGACCTACGCATGCATGTGATTTCGTTTTCGTTTATCATTGGTTTTCGTGTGTGGACCAGGTCGTTGTACCACGAGGCATTATGTTAGATTTCTAATCTTTTGAAACTGATATTTTGATTAATCACACAGAGACAAAAGGTCAATATCCTCTTGGTGTGGGCACATCTCAGTTTATTGCAAAAACCATGATGAAAATGGTGCATTCATTATTTTTCAGTTGAAAATCATGTCTTTGTCATTTTAACTCCATATTAACTTTGCACATGTCAGTAGGGAATGTTGAGAAATCTATTAAAATGGCAACGAAGCTATAAATTATGTTTCCAGTTTGATGTTTGAAATATTGTTGACTTGTCCAAATCTAAGCAATTGCAAACGATAAATTACATTTGGTGTAAATCGAGGAACTTGTCTATGACGGGATAGAAAACATTGTGGGAAAGGCAAAGATTCTGATTACCAGCATTTTATATTTTCCCACAATGTTTTCAGAAGTGTTTCTTTTCAAGATTCTAAAAAGTTGGGATTGTGTAGGAAAGGGGTTTGGAAGAAGGCTTGTGAAAATATAAAGAGAAAAGGGGGGAATATTGGACTCCTTTTCTCTAAAAGTTTTTACCATCTTGAAAGCAAATCCCATCCTTTTACCCACGTTTCAGGACAAAACTATTATTTTGTCATCTGGAAGAATGATAAAGTATGTAAACTGTGACTCGTTATACTTTTATTTTATGACAAGATGCTATTGATTGTTGTATCTGAGATAACAGAGATACACAGAGGTTTATTATCAACCTGCCCCAGACTTTTTAGAAAGGGTTGTTAATTACCCCCACAAGAATGACAGGTATAAATGAATGGAATTGTTGAATGAAATATAGCAGACAAATGATACTGTGGGTGGGAGCTCTGGAGAGAGAGGAAGAAAGATTATTTAAAAAGGATATAGGACTGATGTAATCATATATCTGAAAGTATGATAGTTTTTAAATTATATTGATCCACACAGCCTCTAGGATGAGACATAAGGTAAAACATCAGACTGAATATCTATAATCAGATCAGATCTAGTATCACTGTTGAAAAGACCAGTGTTGAAATGTGTTGATCTATGATCAGAGTGTATGTTCTGTCTAATTCTGGTCCATGTAACAAAGTTATTGATGCAAGAAGAAAAGACAGGTGAATGGAAAAGAAATTTTGGAACTGACGAAAAAGAAGCATCACTATTGACTAGAAGTATAAATATTGGACTGTTTTGAACTAAGATCAGGCAGCACTTTTGAGCAGCCTTATCTTATACTACACTGCAAAGTTATGGAGATGTTATATCTGAACTGTGTGTAGATTTAGACCCATATTATGGAATTTGGAGGAAAGCTATTGATTTTAGGAAAAAATTGCTTACTCATCAGGTCTATCTCTAATTTCAGATGGATGGAGCCCCGCAACACCGACAGAGATGCTTTTTTGATGTAAACATAGGAGGAAATGATGGTATGTAAGAGCACTTCCACCCCTCATAATAATAAGTAGGGCTTTTTGACATGGTCAGTGGACAACATGTAAAACATTGTAACAGTTGAAGAATGACTGACACTCTTTAGCTCTGTTGTGGAACTTGCCTATTTGGTGTTATTTTCTTTTTTTGTTTTTTGTTTTTTTTTTGCTCTACTAGCTGAAAGCCAGTAGAGCTTTTATGTCATGGTGAGTTTCCGGCGTCTGTCCGTCCATCTGTTAGTCTTTTTCTTGTTTATGCGATAAAGTCTGCATTTGTAGTTGGATTTTCATAAAACTTGTAGGGTTGCTTTGTATCATCAACAGCTTGAACCCTGTCGATTTTGAAAAAAATCTGACAAGCAGTATGGGAAAAGTAGCCATTTCAAGTTGAAAATTTCAATTTCTTTTTTAGGCAATGAAGTCTGCATTTTTGATCCAGTTCGTTTGGAACTTGCAAAGATTATTTGGTTCATCAAGGGATTGAACTCTATTAAAAGTGAAGAAATCAGTTTAGGAAAAGCAGCCATTTGACAACTTGGTATTGTTCACTCAACAAAGTCCACATTATTAGTCACATTTCTTAGAACTTTGCTAGGATTGTTTAATACAATGCATACTGAAACCCTATCAAATTTGGCTGAGTTTTCTAACAATTAGTTTTTAGAAATTGTACTTTAATTTTTTCACTATTTGTTCAATTCATCATGCCTGCTTATGCTGTCTGAGTGGTTTCAAGCCCAGTTGCAAGAAACCCCCCCCCCCTTTTTGTGTGTGTGTGCTTTTGTCTTTTTCCTTTTTGCATCATGAATTCATTATGTATGCCAGCAAAAAAGCAAAATCACTGCCAGTGGAGTGATTTCAGGCCTTCAAGGTCCTCTAGTTTTATATTTTTCTTGACATTGGAGGAACTTGGGGGCATTCTTAGCCAGTTAGATGGCTACTCTTGGATTTAGAGTAGTACTTGAAATGGTGTAATATATCTGTGTTGTTGGACAGTACATGTATACATGTACGTATATACCAGACCTAGGGATAATTACTTTCAAGTGTAATCAATTGCAGTACAAAAACATATAAATTTCATGATTACAGATAACAGTTATTTTTTTAGAGACTGTCAAGGAACCATAATTGAAAGAAATATTTTGATCACTGGAACCATTCCACTTCAAAGCATCTGCATTCATTTAAAATCCAAAATTTCATTTTTAACTCGGCTGTTTTTGAAGAAAACCTCAAGGTATTGTCTTAGCCCAGTCATCGTCTGCATCTGCGTTGTCATGCAAAAACTTTGACATTTTATACCACCTCTATCATTACTAAACATATTTACTTCAAACTCAAACTACTTTTTAACTATCAAAAGGGCAACCCATACCAGTGAGGCAGATAACCATCAAAATAAGTGTGAGTCGATGGCAGAAAAATGAATTTTAAAAGTAGGTACTTAAAAGTTTTCCTTTGGCAGCCACTGGGCCTTTAATTATCGCTTGAAGCTGTTCATTTCCATTGTTTGGTACTTGAAGAGTAACAGCATCTATCATATGTTTTTTCAGTTGGAAGAATTGTATTTGAGTTGTTCTCCGACATAACTCCAAAAACATGTGAAAACTTCAGATCCCTCTGTACGGGTAAGTCATCTTTGTAAAGTGTTTAACCCTTTACCACACAATCTAAAGCTTTAACAACACCAGGGAAAAACTTTTTGAAAACATTGTGGGAAAAGGAGAAAATGCTGATAACATTTTCAGAGACAAATTACATTATTTGAACTAGATTAACTTTGTCACCTGTAAATGCCTTCAGTTTGGACAAGTAAAATTTTGTCACATGGTAAAGCATTAACCCGCTATTGGCTGGGCTATTCTAGTTATTCCTACCAATAACTTGAAAGCCAACAAAATGACAATATTTAAAGGAAAAAATGGAAAAGAAGCTAGTCTGCAGTTACAATGGCTAGTCTGATATTTGGAGCAGGTGTCTTTAGGCCATTATTTAGCAAAATTTGGGATACTTCCTAAAGTACTGAACCTTTGGTGTCAGGTGTCACTTCTGAAGGGTTGGTGGGGTCCTGTGTGGCTAATTGGTTAATGTACAGAACTCATAATGAGGTTACAGGTATGAGCCTCAGTCAAGGCTCTGGAGCTCTTGTTGCAGCTGATTTTGCTAAGTCATTTCACAGCCTTACCCTACAGCTACTATAGCCAAAGGTGTTTAAAAATACATGAGCTATTACCCTGACATGACTACATTCATAGAAACAGTGTGTAACAGCTAAAGTTGCAGTCTACTCTTAGTTAGTTCTATTATTGTGCTTAGGTCTTTAGAGGGTTAACCCTTTACTAGAAAACAAAATTTTAGACCTGCCCAGTTTGAAAATATTTTGGTCCGGCCATGAGCTCAGTTGACAGCGTATTTAGTTCGTGACCTGACGGTTCCAAGTTAGATACCTGGTTGAGGCAAACTTTCTTTTTTGGCTATTTTTTGCCTCTCACCTCCGATGCATGTGAGAATAATAGTCAGTGGCTTGGAAAGAAAGTTGTAACAGCACTGGTGTGAAAAAGCCAGGAAACACATGTGTAGGTGCACTGACAACCGTGATTTGACCTATTGATATTAAAACGGCCTTTAACTCCAATACAATAGAAAATCGCATTATGTATGAGTCAGTGCTCTGTGGAAAGGCTGTTTAATGCATCTTCTAAAAGTATTGACCCATGTCAGCCTATTCAGCCTGTGCAGGCTAACCTTGATCAAAACTTTGTTGCTTTATATAAATTTTCTGAGTGTAAAAAGACCACTCTCTCTTGATTTAGACAGTTTTCAGACAAAATTGATCTGTATTATGTGACAATTTGATTGGTATTAAGCATTATAAAGATGCATTAGAGCCCCTTTCCCCAGAGCAACACTCATTCATATAGCTTGATAAGAATTAAAAACATCTTTTATGCTTTTCAGTAGTTTACAGAAATCCAACAGTGAATTATATCTTTATAATTCACAGGTGAATGTTATAACTTTTAGTTCTGACATACTACGGATATTTAGAGAACATGAATGATTTTTTAGCGGGTGAATGTCACGTTTTATGATGTAGTGAACATCACTCATGACATCATTATTACAGCTGGTCCATATCAAACTAGATCTATCTATTTGGCTTGCAAATACACACATACTTTTCTCAGTGAACAAAAATTAGACATGAAAAGAAAGTTAACGCGAAGAGAATAAAAGAAATAGGATAATTGTTTGTTTAAGTGTATGATCGAAGTTTCTTTCATCTCATGAAAAGCAAAGGCCACATTTTCACTTGTGGCTTCGCCACTCATGAAAATATATTCTTTGCTTTCCATTGAATGAAGAAATTTCGATCGTACTCCTAAACAGACAATTATCCTCTTTATCTACCTCAGCAAACAGTATAAGTATAACTTACCTATAAAAATCGTTGATACAGTGATTGATAAATCTGAAATCTTTATCATGTAGAAATGATAATTTTGTTGCATGTTACAGGAGAAAAAGGGATCAGTGAGAAAAGTGAATTGCCCCTCCACTTTCTAGGGGCCCCCTTCCACCGCATTGTAAAAGATTTCATGATTCAAGGTGGAGACTTCACCAAAGGTGAGTTTCATCCTTTACTAAAAAAAAAAAAAAAAAAAAAAAAACAAGATCTTGTGCCCCTGCAGTTGACTGCTTCAGAAAACATTGCAGAAAAAGAAGTATTTGCTACTAAAAGGCTATTGCTCCTTCTTCCACCATGTTTTCCATTCTCTTTAAAACCCATAATTTTTTTTTTTATAAAGTATTTGTCCATTAGACAATTAATGATATTGAAATGTAGTTTTTGTTTGAAATAAATTAGCCTGTACTCTGATGGGTTTAGAATATTGGCAGTTGCAGGTAAGATTCAAGATTAGACTGTACATTTAACCCTTTACCACGCAATCCCGACTTTCAACAACCTTGAGAAAGAAGCCTTTTGAAAACATTGTGGGAAATGGTGAAAATGCTGGTAACCAGCATTTTCTCTTTTTCCTAATATGTTTTCAACCTTATTATAATAGTTGTCTTCCTTATTAAATGTTACTCTTAATTTTTTTCTTCCCTATTAAAGACGAATCAACAGTTGAGCAACTTTTATTTTGTCCTCTGCAAATCGTATGAACTTGGTCGAGTCCAAAACTTTAATGTGTGGTAGAGTGGTTTGCTGCAAGATAAAACAAGTCATCTGTAAGGGAACTGGACTTTGACTCTGTACCACAAAAACTTAAATATCATCCATATTTAACCGTTTACCAGATCACTATTTGCAGATGACAAATTTTGCTAAAACAGTGACATTTGTCTCTAAAAGAGTAATAAACTTTGTGGAATATGGAGCAAATGTGGCTTATTAGCATTTTTAACAGTGTTTTCAATAGCCTTCTTTCTGAGGGTGGTGAAATCATGTGATTATTTGGTAAAGGGTTAAAGTTATTTTGGTAAGATGATTGCTCAGAGAATTCAGCCAGTTTAGCCTTATGTCACTGTCTGACAATATTGAAATTGTTGAAATGTGGGAAGGCAGCCAGTGGCTTGGAAAGAATATTGTGCGGAGTACTGGTAACAGAAACTCCAGGAAAGCATGGATAGGTGAATTGGCAGCCACAATATAATGTTGAAATAATGTTGTAAATGGCATTAAACGCCATACAATCTATGAAATTGTTGATATTAAGGAATACTCTTCAAGTCTTGCTTTGATATATGTACAATGCTTGACTGCTTATGTATATGTAAAACATGTTTTACTTTTCTTTGTGGCAGGTGATGGCACAGGGGGTGAATCTATTTATGGAGGGCAATTTGCAGGTAAGATGATCAAGCATAACATCAGTAATGCGCAACACATGTGCATAAAATGAAAGAAAATAAGTCAAAGATGTATACTTATTTAAGGTTAAGATGACAGAGAAGGCTTTAGGGTCACATGCATTGTGATCATTTACTGTTACATTGATGGAAAAGTAAAATAACTGGCCACAAAGGCAAATATAGTTGCGAAAGTTGCTTTAAAGGTGTGAAACAAGGTTGTGTCGTTCAATTGTGAGTTCCAAATTGCATCATCCCTGCAAACCAGAATTGTTTTTCCTCTACAAAATACGTTGAAATCTTCTAATAAAAAATATTGTGGCTGTCAATCATGGCCCTCTTGTTTAATTATGCGAGTACAGATTGGTTCTTTCCTGAATTACAGTGATTTTGTTAACTATTTACCAAATGACAGAATTTTAGACTTAACCAAATTGAAAGCATTTGCAGACGACAAATGTAGCTCAAAGGATGATTTTTCTCTTTGAAAGGGAAGAAAACATTGTGGAAAAAGGAAAAAATGCTGGTTACCAGCATTTTCTCCTGTTTCCACAATGTTTTTAAAAGGCTTCTTTCACAGGGTCATTAAAAGATGGGTTTGTTTGTAAAGGGTTAAACAATAAGATCACACGACAATTTCAAAATGTCTGGGGGATTGTAATAAAGGTCAACTTGGGTTCTCTTTTCAACCTGGATGAAATGGAAAAGTATTTTCTGTGACACAGACATTTTTCTCGTATCTCAGTTGTCAATGAAAAGATTTATTTCAAACTTGAGCAAGTTTTTTTTTTTTTTTCTATCAAAAGGGAACCCATAGAAGAAAAGCAGTTATGCCTCAAAATATTTTTGACACAATTATGCCTTGTTTGACTTAGAATATTTATTGATAAAGCACGCATAGATTTGTGTTGGCACACACAAACGGTTTAAAATGTATTCAATCCCTTGCTAAGCAGTAACAGCTACACTGTTTCAAATAAGATGTGACATTACAGAAAAATTACAGAAAGAGTATTCTAGAGGGGTACTAGAGGGGTAATTCTTAGTGTTTTCTACATGTTTGTCGGACTCCGTTTCAGTTTTAAAGCCATCTTAACCCTTTACCACACAATTCTGATTTTCAACAACCTTGACAAAGAAGCCTTTTGAAAACATTGTTGGAAAAATACTGGTAACCAACATTTTCTCCTTTTCCCACAATTTTTTCTACTCTATCAAAAAAAATCACATCATTTGAGTCACACTGAAACTGTCGTCTGCAAATGCTTTCAGTTTGGACAGTTCTAAGATTTTGTGGCTTGGTAAAGGATAAACTGGTAAAAATTACCGGTCTTTGTTGAGGGGGTATACTGGAGTCACATTGTCCGTCCATCTGTCCGTCCGTCCATCTTTCCTTCTGTCCGTCTGTCCGTCATGAAAAGCTTGTCCAGGGCAAAACTTCCAAAATATAAAAGCTAGTGACTTCAAACTTCATATACTTCTAGGGTATATATGGAGAAGTGCTGTGTATAAGAACCATTACTCTGTCTTCAGTATAATCAGAGTTATTGCTCCTTGTGAATTTTTAACTTGGATTTTTGTCCAGGGCATAACTTCGAAAGTATAGAAGCTAGTAACTTCAAACTTCACACACAGATAGATCACATTAAGGAGAAGTGCAGTGTACAAGAAACATAACTCTATTCCAACTATTTTTGGGGTTATTGCCCTTTGTAAATTTTAACTGTGGTTTCTTGTCCGGGGCATAACTTCCAAAGTAAAAGAGCTAGTAACTCCAAACTTCATATACAGATAGGCCACATTAACGAGAAGTGCATTGTACAAGAGCCATATCTCTATTCCTACTATTTTTAGAGTTATTGCCCTTTGTAAATTTTACCTTTGGATTTTTATCTGGGGCATAACGTGCATAGTACAAAAGCTAGTAACTTCAAACTTCATATACAATTAGATCACCATAAAGCAAAATGCACAGCAAGAACCATAACTCTATTCCCACTTTTTTTTTTAGAGTTATTTCCCTTTGTAAATTTTTGACTTTGGATTTTTGTCTGGGGCATAACTTCCCAAGTATAAAAGCTATTAACTTCAAACTTCAGATAGACCACATGAATGAGAAGTGCAGTGTACGAAAACCTTAACTCTATTCCCACTAAATTTAGAGTTATTGCCCTTTGTAAATTTTAACTTTGGATTTTTGTCGTGGGCATAACTTACAAAGTACAAGAGCTAGTAATTTCAAACTTTATAAATATGATTGGCTCGAAACTTTTGTTACAATTTAATGATTTTTCACCCAGTTAAGGCACTTTGATGGTATTTTTTCTATAAAATGACACCTGTTCTGTGACAAGGCACTGTGTGGGGGTATGCAGCACTTTTGTGACAGGTCTAGTTTTCTCATAAACTTAATAATTGATATCTGGTTGGATGCCACTTTAACTATGTTCTATGTAAGTGTCACCATCCTACCATTTGGGCACCAGTCTATTCCTCAATATGATTTTTCTTTTTTAAATATTTTCAGATGAAAATTTTGTTATGAAACATGATAGGGAGTTCTTACTCTCTATGGCAAACAGGGGTAAGGATACTAATGGATCTCAATTCTTCATGTAAGTACATGTATTGACTTTTTCTCTAATATTTATATCAGTATGTTTGTGTATATCATTTTGAAACCTGGAAGTTACAGGTTGTAAATTTGAAGTGATCAACACAACAATGCAGGTATGTAAGTATTAATGTGTAGGCTTGAGAATTCATCAGTTTTTTTTTTCCTCTAAGGGTTATATTTGATAATATCCTTGTAAAACAAATATTTTTTTTTGTAGAAAACACAATATTATATGGATGATTTTGCTAAATATGAGTTCTGTACCTTTCATGTTTGTTGATTGGTCAGCATACAGAAACAGATGGAAATTTCAGACTTTAAAAGAAAGAAATAGAGGATATTTGTTTTTTACGGTGAAAGATTGAAATTTATTTCATCGAGTGAACATCATCAGTAATATTTTCACGAGTGACACAGTGATCTTTCACCAAACAAAACAAATATTCTGTTTATTTCATGCTTTTAACCCTTTCTTGGGGGAACTTAATCAAAGTCCAGTACAGTTCTTTCCGGTTATTCCCCGTGGAGTTAACAATCCCCCCCCCCCCCCATTTTACCTAGGTAACTAGTGTGCGGGAACAACTGTTTCCACCTTCAATTGAAGAGTTAGAATATAAAAAATGGTATTTTCACTGGTCGTAACTATGAAATATTGAAAAATATTCACTGATATTTCTTGATAACCTACCAGAAAGCATGAAATAAATAAGATGTATTTTTATATGCCCATGAAAATTCCAAAGGTGATACAGGACCCAAGGTAGGTGGTATAATACAAAATGAACTGAAACTGTGAAACCTTATTTTAACTTGGAAAAGAACAAAAAACATTCCATTACCAGAAGTTTTGATATGCATATGATGGGTAAGTTTGAGAAGGTACTTTTTTATGTTTCACTTAAAAAACAAGGTCAGAATGAGATCATCTCTAGTAGTGAAGGGTGCAGTCACTTCACCGATGCATATACAATAATTATTGTATTGTCGGAGTTTCTATTACTATACTTTGTACAACACTGTTTTCAAGCCATTAACAGCTTTCCCTCACAAACATGGAAACTATGTTAAGTGGTGAGAAAGGGATGAATCCTGGACCTGTATTCACCATCCATTCTTAATTTCATTTTAAATTTTATTCTAGATGTAGAAAGTAACACAACTTTGATTGGTTAAGCCAATCAGAAGTTGTGTTACTCTCAAATTTAGAAAATTATTGATAATAAGACTAACATTGTTCTTAAGAAGGAATGTTGAATATGACCCCTGTTGCACTGACTATCGTCAACTATAGAAAAAAAGGCCAAGCCGGTATTCAAACTTGCAACTCCTGAATTATAAGCCTAGTACATTAGCAACTGAGCTTTCAAGCCAGGCAGTGATAAGCAGAGCAGAACAACTCTTTGGATGGTGTTGCTGAAAAAAAACCCCTTATTTCTGAAACTGCTAGCCCTTTGTATTCTCCCAAAAAAATTTAAATAATATTTATAGTTTATGTCTTCCATACTCTGCTTTGCTCAAGAACTGGAAAAAGATGATGTAAATATAGTAACTGCTTTTTTTTTATCATAAACGTACACTGATCATTCTTTGCTTTATATGTGTTGGGGGATGTTTTGGGTTTTTTTAGCAGATTAAAAGTAAATATGGAAAAGTGAGTAATTTGAAAGACTTAAAATAATGTATGCTACCTTAAGTAAAATGTTGGGTTCAATGGGTTTGGATAAAATCAAATAAGTCAGTAAAACACTAACAATAAAGCTTTTTAGAAGATATTTTGGAAATGCAATACTAGAATTCCAATAATGACATGCTAGAACTTATTTTTGTGAAAGGTTTTCAGTTTTTATCAGGATTTCACACTGTTCCTTTTTTATACTTGTCTACAGATGAAAACAGATGGATCACAGATAAGGTAACTTTCTGAAAGGGTTACAGAACACAGTGAATCATTCATTGAAATTTTAATTAAGGGAATCTACTATGATTTTTATCAACCATTAGAATATAGATTGCTTAACTCTTGTTTTACCAAACAACAAAATTTTAGGCTTGACCAAAATGAAAGCATTTGCAGATGACAAATTGACATAGCACTGTTGATCTCTGTATTTGAATTAGATGAAAACCCTGTGGAAAAAGGAGAAAAAGCTGGTAACCAGTGCTTTCTACCATATCAAAGACAGGAATAATTCTTTGAGCTGAATTTTTTTTGTCATCTGCAAATGCTTTCAATTTGGTCTAGTCCAAAATTTTGTTGTCTGGTAAAGGGTTACAATTTTTTATATTTTGTTCATGCCTAAATGAATAGATTTGTACATCATAAACATTCTCTTTCCTTTTGAAAAAGGAGAGGGACAAGTGAACCATTCTTCTGTTTGGTTTATTTGATTTTTTTTTCCTTTTCTCTGTCAAAATATTCTGAAAATGAATTTCAAAACATAAGCAATTTTTTCAAGCTTTTGCTAAATTAGTGCTTGACCTCAAGTGCCTTGATAGGCAAAAATAGAACAAAAAACCCTATTGGTCATATGGACTGCTGGCTATTGAGTAGTTTAGCCACATAACCAACAGTTGTCCCCTTCTATTTGCCAGACAACAAAATTGAAGACTTGTATCAATTGAAAGCATTTGCAGACAAAAATATAGGTTTTGCTCCAGTGCTGGGATTTGTCTCTGAAAGAGAAGAAAATGCTCTGGTAAAGAGAATTTATTTTCTTTTTCCCACAATATTTTCAGAAGCCTTTGTTCCATCTTTAAAATTCAGGACTGTTTAGTAAAGGGTAGAGGCTTTTGGCTGACTGTAGTAAAAAGTTTTGATTATTGTAGTTGAAATTAAAAGTAATTATGTAAAGATATCATGATCTATGAAACTAATCATAATTTGTATGAAATTTCTTTTTCTTTTCCATATGACCAATGATAGCACTACAAAGCCCACTCCTCATTTAGATGGGTAAGTGACTATGGTATTTTAAATCCTCAATAAAAGATCACATTTTAGACTTAACCTGGATTGAATGTGCCTGCAGAAGACAAAAGAAGTATAGGTTAACTCTTTACCACACAATCCCGACTTTTAACGACCCTAAGAAAGAAGCCTTTTGAAAACACTGTGAGAAAAGGAGAAAATGCTGGTAACCAGCATTTTCTCCTTTTCTCACAGTGTTTTCTACCCTTTCTAAGACAAATTTTAATTTTTGAGTCACATTTATTTTGTCATCTGCAAAATGCTCTCAATTTGGACTAGTCTTAAACTTTGTCGTTTGGTAAAGAGTTAATTGACAGGATTTATCTTTCAAAGGGTAGAAAACTTAAGGAGAAAAAGAAACAATGCTAGTTACCATCATCTTCTTTCCCCCTCAGACTTGTTGAAATGGAATTATTTGTTAAACATTGATGTTTTCCTTTTACTTTATAGTAATAAAGGCAAATCTAGTTCACAGGTATGTGGACAGAGTAGATCAAGATCAGACTGTACAGAACATGCAATCTGATCTTGGATCTTTGAAGTCTGACCTTGTGTATAGATATTTCACACCCTAGTAAGTTTGAAAAAGTTAATCTTTGATGTATTTTTATGAAATTGTGCAAATAGATAGTAACTCTAACATGTTCTCATTGTGTGAAGAAAATCCAACATTTACAGTTTGAAGGTTGTTTCCGGCCACATCTCCTCAAATTAGATAGTGTAGATTTATCTCTTTACAAGGTGACAAATTTTAGACTTGTCCAAACTGAAAGTATTTGCAGAAAACATTAAATTTGACCCCAGTGTTGAAGTTTGCCTCGGAAAGGGTAGAAAACACTGTGGAAAAAGAAAATGCTGGTTTTCAGCATATTTTTTCCCAATGTTTTCACGTCTTCCTGGTCTTGGTCGAACTCTGTAAAGGCTTAAGAGTACTATGCACATAAAATTACCTGGAGATTTTGCTACATTACGGCCACCATGTAGGTTCCGGTAATATTGCGCTGTCTTTTGAGACTTTTTCATTTTCTTAACATATATGTGCAAGAGTGATCAAAGAGAGATCTATAACTCATGGGACTTGTGATAATAGGTATTCACAAAGACAACTAAGTCACCCTCAAATATTTACTTGTTTTGTCATTTGTCAGTGCCATTAGGATTTTTCTTAAGTGGATAAATGGTATTATGAAATGATAAGATTATAATTAGCCCTTAAAGTGCCTCTCACAGCTTTAGTTGCCTTTGTGGCCAGTGTAGATCAAGATCTGACTGCACAAAATGTGCAGTCTGATCTTTGATCTACACTGTGTCAGCTTTTTGGAGACACTCTGGATACAACTCTTTACTACACAACCCCGAGTTTTAACGACCCTGACAAAGGAGACTTTTGAAAACATTGTGGAAAAAGGAGAAAATACTGGTAACCAGCATTTTCTCCATTTCCCACAATGTTTTCTACCATTTCAAAAACACAAATTGTCATTTCAGCTGCATTTATGTTATTGTCTGCACATAGTTCCACTTTGTTCTAGTCCACAATTTTGTCCATTGGTAAAGGGATAAGCAGTCTTGAAATTGCAATTATTAGGGTCTTAGTTCAAGTCAGTTATTGTCTGTTTAGCTTAATGTGGTGCTCCAAGGGTGAACTCGGAGGCTGATGTGCTTGTATATGTTTCAGAAAACACTGTGTGTTTGGTCACGTTAAAAGTGGCCAAGATGTGGTCAGAACAATTGAAAATTTAGACACAGATAAGAAAAATAGACCACTGCAAACAGTTACCATTTCTAACTGTGGGGAGTTGGTGCTTCAGTTGAAGGCTAAAGGTATGTTTATGCATTTTTTTTGTAGAATTCATCCTGCTGTTACGCATGATATCAGAATACCATATAAGCATTTTTTTCTGCGGGTATATAATTTCTGCCTTTGCTGTGGACCAACTCAAGGCTGCAGAAAATAAACATGCAGATTATAATGTCCGATTTTGCTTTCCAACAAAACAGCATAAAAAACATGGATGACTTTTCTTATAGGATTATGTATAAAACACCAGTGTGGTCAATCCCGCTATAAAACAGCGATATTTATTGAATTATATTATCTTTAGGTGACTTTTAAATGCCAGTAAATGTCAGGTTAAATCTTTTAATAAAGATTTAACATCTAATTGGCAGGCCCCATTTTATGTAATCACCAATTACAATTTCGGTATTCTACCTGTACTTGTTTTTGCACCTAAGTGTTAAAATCACCACGGGTCAAATTCACACATTTCAAACAGGACAATAGGTCAACACTGACCATCTTACTTATGTTAAAGTATGGTACTGTTGTCTACCATAGATTTACAACTATGGGAAACAGGTAATTGTGTTGATACATGTATAGGTTACAAAACTATCAATACTCAACAAAGTAGTATTTTAAAACCAGCGAGTGGGGATATCTATCCTATGTTTATATGTAGCTAAAATTTTCGAGAAATGAAAGTAGATTGTTGTATTTTCATATAAAATGCTTCTGGCTTTCATGTCTTTTATTTCACGAAAAACTTTGTGCATATTTACACATTCTCTAATAATTGAAAATCATGGTACAAAGAATAAAGAATGTGGACAAAAAAAAAAAATGCGGTTTATGGATGTTCTGTTGTAGTGATCACCATAGTGAATATAAGCATTTTGATAAATCGTGTATGCTTCGTTAGATGACATATACTGATTTAAGCTTTTTGTGTAATTTTAAAAGATTACAGTTCTTTTTGAATAGACAACAGTGGTAATGGCAGTCATACAGTAGATCAAAGCAAAACTATTTGCAGAGTTAAAATGTTTATTCAGGAGACTGAAAGTCTCTTGTTAGCTATTACAGGCTGCCAAAATAGAAGCAAATTTACTTGATGACAGGCTTTATTCTTTCGTCTAAACCTAGGAAAGTTTAATAGCTTCCCATAAAATGTTCCTCTAGTCAAGTTACTGCTTGTCAACCTTATACCTGATACCTAAAATGGGAATTTGTAGTCACCCTGACTGAAAATGTATGACTTGAACAACTGGAATATTCCATTTTGCCACCCCTGTGTAGATAATGAGTAAACCCTCTACTTAACGTGTTTTTTATCAAATTGAACAAGCCTGAAATTTTGTTGTCTTGCAATGAGTTTAGAATTAGCTTCTTTCCTCATTTCATTAGGCAAAAAGAAGAAAAAGAAAGAGGTTGTGTCAGAAGAAGAAAGCTCAGAGTCAGACAAATCTAGCTCTGACTCCGATTCATCAGACTCAGAGGTTGAGAAAAAAAAGAAGAAGAAAAGAAAGAAGAAAAAATCAAAGAAGAAAAAGGAAAAGAAGAAGAAAAAACCTAAGAATTCAAGGTAAATTTGTTTAGTTTTATCAAAGATTCTCAATAATTGTGCCAGTATTGTTTTCAAGGTTAACATGCTATTTGTTAATGGGAAAATGTCTGAATCTGAATATCCCTATACTTGGTCCTTTTTAATGGTTTTTATGGTATCGAGTCAAGATTGTGGAAAATTTTTGGATGCCTAGTATTCATTGTTAAAAAATGTTGCACAAAATACAAATATCCTGACAGGCTGTGTATGTAGCCAATTAAGGAAATGTCACTGATTACATGTTTGAAGTCAGTATGATAATATTTGGTAGAGCATTTTTTCCAGGCCCCTAACTTTCTGACCTTGTACCCCCAATTATTTTCTTTTTTTGTTTGCTGAAATTTAAACATTTACCTCCAATGTTCATTTGAGTCAAATGAACCCCCATCTGAAAAAGTGCAGGGAAAACTCTGCTTGCCTGCTACAATCATTGTGGCATAACTTAAATATTGCAGAAACTGTTTCAAGCGTTACAGAAAAATATACTGCTGAACATCTTGGAGTGCTAAATAAATAGAATTGTTTTCAGGAAAAAATACCCAAAATTTTGTAAAGAAACCCTGATTGAAAAACCAAAAAAAAAAAAAGATTGGACCATCTAGAAGTAAAATCAGACTGCATATTCTATGCAGTCTGATCTTGATCTATGCAGCCCACAGAAGAAAAGCAATCCATGTTTTTGCTTCATACTTTGAGGTATAAAATTGATTTTGTACCTTGATTGCAGTGAAGATTATATTTTGAGCTATAAATTTGGTTTTGCATCTAACCAACTTTGAAGATTAATTTATACTTTAAGGTATAAATTTTATAGTTTATAATTTATTTTATCTTACCAACAGTGAACATCTTTGTAGTATAAGAATGATTTTGTATTTTGCCAGCACTCAAGGTTACTGTTAACTTAGAGTTTAAAATTTATTTGCTTCTAACCAGCAGTGAGGAAGAAGAAGGAGAAGCAGAAGAAGAAAAGGAACCAGCCACCGTGTTCGGAGATATTCGCCCAGAGGAAATTCCTGACATTCCAGCCAACAAGTTTCTCTCGAGAGACAGAGTGGATAGGGATGAGTAAGCTCTACAATCATGTGATAAAATCAGTTATAAATGGAGATATTTGCTGTATTGTGAAAGAAAAGGAATTTACTTTAAGAAAAGTATTGGTTCCTATATATTCCTTCACCCACAGGACACAACAAATTGCTTAGCCCAAAAAATTAACTTGCCTGGCATGACAAAAATGGCTAATTAGAGTTGAATATAGATAATAAACTTAGGCATCCAAGATTTCAGTAAAGTAGTTCAAGTCTTTTTATTCATTCATCCAGTAAATTTTCTGTATCAGTTCAATTAATTTGTATATTAATCCTTGAAACACCTTTCACAGTAATATCTGCTTGTGCAAGCAGTGAAGATCAAGATCACACTGAACAAAACATGTAGTCGAAACTTTGATCTTCAACGTCTGTTTTGCTAAGACACTATAGACACTATAGACAAAAGCATCAATGAAAATGAAAATTTATGGACTGAGAAGTTAAAAAATTCTTGAGAATAAGACTAAGACTGTTACAAAAAAAATGGTGTTAGAGGCCCTTGTGAAACAAACAAGGATATTGAGGTAAATGTAGATACTGCTTGTCAGAGGCTGTTTCTCTAATTTCTAGATTGCATGCACTGATTATTGACTGCAAGATCAAATAAGTTGACTGCTAGAGGTATTTAGTTTATTATTGAAGCAGAGTAGAAGCTCCAAAAATATTAACAAAAGATATTATCTTCAAACATAAAATCTCTAAAACTATCCACAAAAGAAAATATCCTTCATACATAGAATCCCCCATATTGTCTACATATAAATAATTCTTTATTTTCCAAAAGTAGAATCTCAAAAAAAAAAATCACATAGTAGTATTTTATCAAGCAAAGAATTCCAACAAACATCAGAAAATGTTTTGTATTATAAATGTAGAGTTAAATATCAACAATAGAAAAAATAAACCTCTTTCAAATAAAGAATCTCCAGACAAATCAACAACATTTAATTTTCTTCTTCAAAAATAGAATCTCTAGATTGATCAACATCAAAAAAAAAAAAATTTTTTTCCCACCCACAGGCCACCTAGAGAAGATGCCAGAGAAGATCCAAAGTATAGATCACGTATACGCTATGTGGCTGGAGAGAAAATTAAGGGGCGCGGAAATATTGTAAGTTTATAATTCAAACAGATTTTATTCCATCTACTATGACCCTAAAGAGGAAGATTATTGAGAACAATTAAGGAAAATACATTTTTTCCTTTTCCTACGATGTTTTTTACTCTTTTTGAAAAAAAACTTGATAGCTGGACCACATAGGTACATATATTAAGGGACAGACAATATATTGTATGATAATGTTCAAATCTGATGAACTGTTTGGTATTTTCTTTTGTAGCGTTTCCATCGAAGCTGGAACCCAGAGAGGAGTGTGACACCTCCCCACTGGAGAGCAGAACAACAAAAACAGCAGAAAAACAGAAACAACACTGACGATAGACAGAATGTACAGAGACGAGACAGAACTGTAGATGGGCAGGGCAATAGGGACAGAAGGCAGGAACAAGATGGGAGGCGTGACTTTAGAGATAGAGGGCAGGACAGAGATAGGAGGATCAGAGAAAGAGACATGAGGAGAGAGAGATCACCACAGAGAGTTTCTGATTTAAGGGATAAATTTCGGAGAGGGAGACAGAGAGATGAAGTTGAAAGGTTTGTAAAAAATTCATGAGATTTCAATTACACAATAGCAACACAGACTCTACCTGCAACATTGATGGATTTGTAGGTTTGATAGTGTTCTTGGTCTGTTTAGTTGACATGTATTTAAATGTGCATTTTGCAACCACAAATTAGGATACTTTTTGTAAAAGGATATCGTGTGGCTTAATTTTGAGGGAGGCTGTTTTCCTTAAAACATCAAGGTATTGTTATAGCCTTGTGGTCATTATGGTCTGCATTGTCATGCAAAGACTTTGACATTTTCTGATATCTCTGTCCTTAATGGAGATTTTAACTTCAAGCTTTTGCTAGTTGTTAACCCTTTCGGCGCCATAGGCGAAAACAGAGACTTTTGCGGACGGCATAGATCAAGATCGAATTGCACAGGACGTGCAGTCCGATCTTTGATCTATACCATCCTCTTGTGTATCCAAGCCTATACAATCAAAATCTTTGTAAGCTTCATTAGATTGTATTTATAGCCGTCGAAAGAGGTCGAGTTTATTTATTTGGCACTGACAGAGTTAAATATAGAGAAGAAAACCCAGAAAGGTATGTAACCCTTAAAATGTTTTCAAAACAGCTGTGCTCCAGTTTCCAATTAGCTTTGTACAGAAAAAATAACTGTGAGCAAGCAGTAGCATCCATATGTGATGTTCTTGTTTGTCTTTCTTTAAGCTTTGCACTGGGAAAGGGCTATTTAACTCTCTACCACACAATCCTGACTTTTAACAACCCTAAAGAGAAAGCCTTTTGAAAACTTTGTGGGTAAAGGAGAAAATGCTGGTTACCAGCATTTTCTACTTTTCCCCCAACATTTTCTACCCTCCTGTAAACAAATTTCAGTGTTTGAATCAGGTTTATTTTGTCGTCTGCAAATGCTTTAAATTTGGACAAGTTTAAAATTTTGTCGTACCACACAATCCCAACTTTTAAGGACCCTAAAAAGAAAGGCTTTTGACAACTTTGTGGGTAGAAGAGAAAATGCTGGTAACCAGCATTTTCTCCTTTTCCCCCAACATTTTCTACCCTCCTGTAAACAAATTTCAATGTTTGAGTCAGGTTTATTTTGTCGTCTGCAAATGCTTTCAATTTTGACAAGTTTAAAATTTTGTTGTTTGGTAAAGAGTAAACCATTTACCACATTGCAAAATTTTAAACTGGTCCAAATTCAAAGTGCATTAAACATACCAAATGTGCTTCAAACAATGGAACTTTCCTTTGAAAAGGTGGAAAATATTTGGCTCAAATATTGAAATTTTTCTTGAAAATGGTAGAAAAAAATTTTTGAAGAGGAGAAAATGCTCCTTTTTTCCCACAATTTTTTCAAATGTGTATCTCCCCAAGGTCATTAAAACTAGGGATTGTGTGCTAAAGGGCTAATGCAGCTCTGTGATCTGTTATCTCTTTACCACACAATCCGGACTTTTGACGACCCTGAGAGAGACACCTTTTGAAAACTTTGTGCTAAAAGGAGAAAATGCTGGTAACCAGCATTTTCTCCTATTACCACAATGTTTTCTACCCTTCCCAAACTAAATTTCAATTTTTCAGTCACATTTATTTTGTCGTCTGGAAATGCTTTCAATTTGGACCGGTCTATACTTTTGTCGTTTGGTAAAGAGTTATACTAAGCAAACAATCACATAATTCTTTATCCATAAAATCAGTTTTGTCTGACAGCCAACTGAATCATGAGGTAGACTGGTCCTTGACAGGCAGAAGATTGACCCATAGTAAAAAGTTTCAACCCAGGTCAGCCTGTGTGAACTTCAAAGGCTGACCTTGGTTGACACTTTTGACAGGTGCTTTAAACCCCCTTTTCACAGAGCGTGACTTACCAGTACTTGTGTTTAAACTTCATAATGATGTACCAGTACTCTCAAAGCAAATAGTTATGGGATAGGCAAATTTAAAAACATCCTTGGAAAATATGGATAATAAACATGTTGGATATCATAATTATGTATGAGCCATGCTCTGTGAAAAGGGGGCTTAATGCATCTCTGTGATCCATGGTACCAGTCAAGCCATCACATACTTATGGATCCATAGTAGCCACTTTTTGTCAACAACTGACACAATCATAAGGTAGACTGGGCCTTGGACTTACAGAAAATTGACCAATAGCGAAAAGTTTCGGCTCAGGTCAGCCTGCGCTGACTGTGCAGGCTGACCTGGGTCGATACCTTCCGCAGATGCATTAAGTCCCCTTTTTACAGAGCATGGCTCATATATTTAAAATCAAATCTTGCAATATCTGTACGTAAAACAATGAGAAAATCAAAGACTTGCAGACTTTCGGGCCCATCTTAACTGATTTCTTCAAAAAGGGTAAAGTCTAATCGAGTGTCTGAGCATAATAGTATATCAGCTATACATTTTAGCTGAAACTTGGAATTGTGTGATAAAGGGCTAAAAAGGGCATATTCTGGCGAGCTTTGTTTGTCTTCTGACAACTGTTGTTCAAATATGTTTTTTCTTGTGTATATAAGTTAAATGTGTGAATGGATAAGATTTTTCAGGACTGAAAATTGTAGTATTTAGTGTAGGTAATGTACCCTTTTATGTTTGGTGGCAAAATTAGCTAGGCTGTTGTAGAGGAAAGAAAGGTATGTCGAGGTATGGTTGTAGCTCTCTTGTCGTCTGCACTGTTGTTTGTGTCGTCGTGCAAAAACTTTGAAATTTAATAATATCTCTTATAATTTTAGATATTTACTTGAAACTGGGACTAGTTGATAACGGTTAAAGGGAAATCTATACTAGTACAGCAGGTAACCAACGAAATATTTTTGACACAGTCAATTTCGCCCTTTTTTCAACAAAGCATTTTCACCATCTCTTAAAGCAACTGCAGGCAAGTGTTGGCACTGCATGTGGTACTCTAGTTATTATCTGTGATAATCATACGCTTGCATCAATGGGAAATTTAGTCAAACACCCTAACCCTTTACCGCACAATGCCGACTTTAAACAACCTTGAGGAAGAATCCTTCTGAAAACATTTAGGGAAAAGGAGAACATGCTGGTAACCAGCGTTTTCTCCTTTTCCCACAATGTTTTCTAACCTACCGAAGGCAAATTCCATCATTTGAGTGGCATTGAAATTGTCCTCTGCAAATGCTTACATTTTGGACAAGTCTAAACTTTTGTCGTGTGGTAAAGGGCTAAAAAGGTTAAGACTGTGGTATGATAATAGTACGACAAAAAAATGAGCTACGGCTTCAGTATTAGTATTGGATTTTATTGTTGTAGTGAAGAAGAGGAGGACGAAGAAGTAGATCACAAGAAGAGAGACAAAAAAAAGCACAAAAAGGAGAAAAAGTAAGTATACTCTTAACTCTTTGCCAAACATTTGACCAAATTGAAAGCATTTGCAGACAACAAATTAAATGAGGCTTAACTGAATTGATTTGTCTTTGGAAGGGCTGAAAATATTGTGGGAAAAGGAGAAAATACTGGTTACCAGCATTTTCTCCTTTTCCCACAGTATTTTCTAAAGCCCTCTTTCCAAAAATCGTTACCTGCATTTTCTCCTTTACTCACAATATTTTCAAAAGCCTTCTTCCCAAAGTTCGTTAAAACTCAGGATTTTGTGGTAAAGGGTGAAGCCTTTGTAGTGGAAGGATTCAAAAAAAAAAAAATTCTGATAATGCCTCAATTTTATCCCATACAGTCTATGCTGTCTATGGTTTTGTATACTAGTCCCATACTTAGAGCCACATTTGTTTTGTGGTCTGCAAATGCTTTCAGTGCAGCGATGTAAAATTTTTTCATCTAGTAAGGATTCAACATGGGTATAAAGCTTTTCACTTCCATAATTCTAACTCTTTGCCTAACTACAAAATTTTGGATTTAACCTAATTGAAAGCATTTGCAGATGACAAATTACATGCAGCAGAAATGATGATTTCTGTCTTTAATAGGGTAGAAAACACTGTTGGAAAGAAACACTGAAAAACATAGAAACATAGAAAAACATTGTTGAAACAGGAAAAAGCTGGTCACAAACATTTTCCCTTTTTTCAAATTACCTAGAGAAGCCTTCTCTTTCAGAGTTGTTAAAACCTCTGATTGTGAGGTAAAGGGTCGACCCTTTTACCAGATGACAAAACTTTAACTTGTCTCAATTCAAACACTGTAGAGGACAATCCAGATATGTCTCAAATACTTGGATTTGTCTTTGACTGCTTGGAAAATATTGTGGGAAAAGGATATACACTCTTAAACTAATTTGTTAGTCCCCTCTTGTATTCAAAGGACCAATATTCTATTCTAAATTGATGACAAATGTGGCTCACATGACAAGGATTTGTTTGTGAAAAATTAGATTATGTCATGCAAATGGAAGAAAATGCAACATCTCCCTCTATTTCAACAACGTTTTCAAAAGCTTTCCCTCTCAGAGTAGTTGAAACAGCAAAGGATCAGTTGTGTCTAATTTTGTTTTGTTATCCAGAAGCAGAAGAAGAAAAGAAACCCACTCTGAAGACCAGTCTGATGTTGAGATGGAGAAAAGAAATGGTAAACAATCAGCTCGAGATGATACTGACAATCAAGTAGACCCTAAAAGATCAAAACAGGATGAATTCAGATCAGAAGATAAGAATCGCCCAAGAAATGAGGTATCCGAGGAAGGTGAGATAGACGATGAGAAAAAAGCTAGAAAGAGTGGGTCAGGTAGTGATGAATCAGAGACAGAAATGTTGAGGAAGGTGGCATTGGCATCTGCAGCCAAGAGACAGGCTGAAAAGCATGGCTTAGACATGGACAAAAAATCTGATAGAAAAATTGGCAAGCAGGATTATGATAGTGATTCGGAGAAGAAAACGAGGGAACATAGAGGGAGAAGTCGGTCAAGATCTCAATCGCAGAAAAGAGAAAAGAATTCCGTCAGTTCTCATACAATTGAAAGGTCAGTGGGAAAGAATGGTAAAAGTAGGAAACACTCTAGTTCAGGATCACCTGATCATAGGCAGGAATATCGTGATAGATTAAAGCGTAGACAGAAATCTAGGTCAAGGTCAGCTTCTCCTAGGAGATCCATATCTCCTCAGAGATCAAAGCCAAGTAAAAGACAGAAAAGGAAATCACTTTCTCCGGAAAAAAGAAGAAGAAAGAGATCTGTTAGTGACTCTCGATCTTCTAGTAGGTCACCTTCAGTGGAAAACAGGAGGTCAAGGTCTCCAAAGAGGTCAAGGTCATCTTCAAAAGAAAAGAGGTCAAGATTACAGAGGGAATCTTTATCAAAAGAAAGGAGAAAAAGGTCAAGGTCTCCTCGTAGATCACGGTCACCTCGAAGGTAAGCAATTTATAGTCTTCATATTTCTGTAATCTGTGGCTTTAAATGATGTTGACAATGGTTTTCAAGACCAAATACATTTCAGTAAAATTTTAGCTGTCAAGCTTGAGCATAAAAAGTGATAATCTTCACTATATATGGCGTGCAACATGTGAAAAAGGGCATTCGGACATTTGCATAAAGTGTCGTCTCTGATCAGCCTGCGCAGTCCGCGCAGGCTAATCCGAGACAGCACTTTACGACTACATTAGATTTTGTACTACAGTAGACTTGCGCAAAACAGAAAATTACATAAAAACGGAAAGTGTCGTTTCGGATTAGCCTGCGCAGACTGCGCAGGCTGATCCGAAACGACACTTTACACAAATGTCCGAATGCCCCTTTTCACGTGTTTAAGGCCATATATGATAACTTTAGTTAGATACCCCAGTTCCAAATATAACTTTAGTTAAACTAAAGACTTGTGGAAGTTGATTGGAGATTATACAGTACAAGCCTTGATGATGCTTAATAATTTTTCATCAGTGCGTAACGTTTAACTCTTTTTTCACTGTCATAAGGGACTTCATATGCTTTTGCAGATGGCATAGATCAAGATGAGACTGCAAAGAATATGCTGTCTGATCTTGAATCTACACTTTCTGCTACCTGGTGTTGAATTATGACCAAAATTATCTTCAATTGCAATCGATATATGACCTGAATGGAAGAGACCTGAGGTTTGTATAATTGGCTTCATGTAACATTGTTGATTGCCATGTACTGAAATGTGATCAAAGGTTTATTTAACCCTTTACCAGTTGGCAAAATTGAAAACTGTTGCAGACGACATAATAAATGTGAATCAGGAATTAAAATTTATATTTGAAAGGTTAGGAAACATTGTGAGAATAGGAGAAAATGCTGGTTACCAGCATTTTCTCCTTTTCCCACAATGTTTTCAAAAGGTTTCATCCTCAGGGTCATTAAAAGTTGGGATTGTGTGGTAAAGGGTTAAATTAAAATTGTACAGAAATGAATTTTAAGCCCTCCATCTCACAGATTTGAAACAGTTGTTAGAAAAGGAGCTTTTGCTTCTGTCCCACAATATTTCTCCATATCGCCAAAAACACATTTATATTTCCTCTAGTATTTCTTCTGTTGTATGACTAGTACTGGTTAGTTGTATGTCTGAAAATAAAAAAAAATTAGTCAACGACAGAATAGGCTAACAGAAATTTTCACACACTGTCTTTGTTTTGTAGATCGAATTTGTCCAGATACGACAAGGGAAGTAAATATTCTGGTTCATCACACTCCAGATCTAGGTCAAGGTCAAGAGGTCGAAGGTCATCTTCCTCCTCTTCCTCAGTGGACAGCAGGAAAAGGAAGAGTCACCGAGGCAACAGAAAGGAGCCTGTCTTTGATAAAAAGAAGTTAGAGGAGGCTGCAAGGTGATTTTTTAAATTTTCAGTTCGGCTGTTTTCCTAGAAAACATGGAGGTATTGTCATAGCCTATGCATGGTTGTCTGCATCATCGTCATCCTGCAAAAACTTTGATATTTTCAAAAAGTTTTGTAATATCTCTGTGATTACTGAGGATATTTACTTCAAACTTGGACAAGTTGTTCACCATCGACAGGGATCCCATACAACAAAGGCAGGTAACTAAAAGTTTTTTTGACAGTTATGCCCCTTTTTTGACTTTGAATTTTCAATGAAAATCAAGCAACCGCAGCAAAGCATTGCCCATAACTCGCTGTCCCTCATTATTAGAATATCAAGAGCACAACATGTGCTCTTGATACTCTAATAACGAGGGACAGCAAGTTATGGGCAAAGCTCGTAAGGAGCGAAGCTCATTTTGCGGTAACACCATTCTAGATTTTTTAAGAATAATATACTGACTTCGTATTGGGTTTTAGTCGGAATCTAGATGTGGATGACTAAAAAAAGAGTGTCTTCTGGTTGGTCGCACATCATCACATGTATCACAATCTTTCGCACTGTTACTTATTGGTCAAAAAAAGAACAAATGATCTACTGATCGGATGATAACTTAAAAATCATAGTCAGTTAGATGTGTACAGATTATCTTATTTCCAATTCACTTTTATCATATTAAACTTCTATTTTTTTTTATTAATATCCATAATATTCCATAATAGAAAATAATGATGTCATAAATCATTTGTCTCTGGGAGGATAGAAAACATCGAGGGAAAAGAAGAAAATGCTGATTCCCAGCATTTTGTTCTTTTCACCACAGTGTTTTCAAAAGTTTTCTTTCTCAGGGTTGTTAAAACGTGGGACTATTTGGTAATAGGATAAGACAGGTGCTTGCTTACTACAAGTACACTTCAACATAATAAAATCTTGAACCTCAATGTTGTCCTTGGTTGAGACACATACTTGCTTAGTAAAGGTTGGCATCAAGACGAGCTTTACTGTATTTGAATTTTTAGGATGGCCCGTGACAAATCAGACAGTCCCCCACCAACTCACTGGAAGCCAGGTCAAAAACCATGGAAATCAAAGGCTTCAGAGAATGAAACCAACAAAAAGTAAGTAGTAATCAATAAGCAGCTAATCATAGCTGAAGTGGCTGACATAGACAGTGTAGATAAAGATCAAGATCAGACTGGTCAGAGCATGCAATCTCGTCTTTGAATTCATTCCTCATTCACCCCTGGCCATTGTTTTGATGATGCTTATGTGGGAAAGCAGCCAGTGGCTTCGAAAAAATATTGTGCAGATTATTGGTAAAAGAAACTCCAGAAAAGCTTGGATAAGTGCATTGAAAGCAGAGATAAAAATGAAATAATGTTAAAAACAGCGTGAAACACCATACAATCAGTCAATCAATCAATCAATCAATCAAACAATGGTTAATAACTTGGGAAACATTAATATAGCAGCCATGCTCTGGCAACAAGGGCTTTAATGTGTCTCCATGATACATTATAACAAGCAAGTCTTCACATAAATATGGAGCCATAAAATCTGTTTTGTCTAACAATGGCCTGAATGATGTGGTAGAATTGGCCTTTGAAATTCATAAGATTGACCAATAGCAAAAAGTATCAACGCAGTTTGCGCAGGTTGACCTGGGTCGATACTTTTTGCAGATGCATTAAACTCAGTTTTCACGTAGCATGGCTCTTTTTTTTTTTTTTTTTCAGAGCAACCTGACTGTTAATTATAAACAGATAATTTTTAGGTATTTTATAATGATAAAGCATGCTTCATTGGAGAAGAACTTTACTGTTTGTTGAATAAGTAGTAATATGTATTTGTTCTTTCAGTGAAAATGCAGTTATCCCCCCCGTTGTACCATATGTAGGGGGCGGTTCAGTTGGAGGTCATGGGGACAACATCAGTATTCTACAGGTGATAGAATCAACAAATGTAGTAAGTGTAAAAGGTAAGGTTGCACAAGACAGTGGTAACTTTTGTTTCTATAGAACTGTTTGATTATAAATGAAATAATTGATATCCATACCCCTGGGTGATTGTCAGTTTGTTAGCAATATTGTGTCAGCTCTATATCTCTTGCCCAGCAAGGTAGCTCAGTGGTTAGTGTATCTGACTCGTGACCTGTGGTTGTGATTTCAGTACCCGGTTGAGGCAAACTTTCTTTCCAGCGATTGTTTGCCTCTCACATGATGCATGTGACAAAAGTAGCAGGTGACTTCAAAAGAAAGTTGTGTCCGTACTGATGTGAGAAAGCCAGGAAACACATGCATAGATGCAATGACTGCCTTGATATGACCTAAGCTGTAAAAACGGCGTTAAACTCCAAATCAGACAATCAAACTTTATCTCTTCAATCCCTCATCTAAGTTTGATAATATTTTACACATGTGTGCACTTTGATGAGACAACTTACCGAGAGGAGGTTTCACATAACAGGCTCTAAGGTCAAGGTCACTGCAGCAGGTCAAGGATGAGATGCTCTTGATAGCTTCACATTTGATGTAGTCTGATCTTATCCTCACTCTCTAAAGCATCAAAGACTATTCTTTTCTCTTAAAGAATTAAAAAAGTTTAAAAATGCACATTTTTTTGCTGTCACTAGCCTTTGTACAAGTGCAAGTGTAATTTTTCAGGGATAAAACATGTTGCAGCCATTCTGATCACTCATACGAGCTACCACAATATTTGTGCTTACTCTTTACAACACAGTTCTGACTTTTAATGACCCTGAGGGAGTTCTAAGCCTTTTGAAAACATTGTGGGAAAAGGAGAAAATGCTGATTATCAGCATTTTCTCCTTTTTCCACAATGTTTTCTGCCCAATCAAGACAGAAATCATTATTGAAGGTACATTTGATTTGCTGTCTGCAAATTCTTTCAATGTAGAAAGTATCATTTAGGTCACATTTAATGCGTTTTCTGCAAATGCCTTCAATTTGGACAAGTCTAGAGTTTTGTCATTTGGTAAAGAGATTCAGCCAGTTGTTAGACATAATGGATTAGACAAAATGGATCCTTAATTATGACTTTCTTGGTATAATGCACATAACCTCCTTTTTCCCAGAGCATGGTTCATGTAAGAAATATATACAGTCGACTCTCGTTATCTCGAATCCCTCAGGACAACAAAAATAATTTGACATAACAGGAGTTCGATATAAGAATTCGAAGACAGACGTACCGAAAACCGAAAGTAAACATAAAATAGGATGGGGTCGTCGTGGGTTTATGGAACAACCTGCAAAATGGCTTTTTATTTTGACTGTATGACTTCACATCTAGCTTACGCATCGTTCCTCTGTTTTAACTCTTTACCACACAATCCCTACTTTTAACGACCCTAACAAAGAGGCCTTCAGAAAACATTGTGGGAAAAGGAGAAAATGCTGGTAACCAGCATTTTCTCCTTTTCCCACAATGTTTTCTACCCTATCAAAGACTAATATCCCCAAATCAGTTATGTTTAAATTGTCGTCTGCAAATGCTTTCAATTTGGACAAGTCTATATTTTTCTTGTGTGGTAAAGAGTTAATTAAACGACCTAACCAGTTCTCCCCCGGAAATTTAAAGGTGCCTTGCTGGTTTGCTCGGCCATAGCAAACGCTCAATCAAGTTTCATTTCTGATGACATTATAACCATTCAAGAAATGTATTAGCTGCATTCGTGCAGACCGACTTAATACACGACAATGTTGACAACATGTTCACTCCCCAAAAATATGAGCAAGAGAGACAAACAAACAAGCCTTATCGTTCAGTGTATTTTTCACGATGTGTATAAGTCTTACATGAACCGCTGTTTACAATGCTACAAACTTATTCACACCTTTTATAATCCGATACCTAATGAATCAATTAAGATAATATCGTATTGTGTGAATTGGCACCCTATTATCTACAAACAATGGCTGATTTATGAATGACAAAATCATTTGAAGTACGAAATTGCTCTCAAAAGTACTTCGACATAACGGTTTTTTGGATGCAATGGTTTCGAGATAAAAACACAAATCAACATAAAATAAAGAGGAACGAAGTTCGGGCATAGCTTTGACTTTGACATAACAGGAGTTTTGAGATAAGCAATTTCGACATAATGAGAGTCGACTGTATATATATATTCAACATAAGGGACTATATTGTATTTTCCTTTTTTTTCAAGGACCTAAAGAATCTGCTTCCCCTAGCCCCCAGCTTGAGACAAAAACAGATAAGTTGCCTGCAGCCAAGATTCAGTACCACCTGGATGACCCAAAAATTACAGTGAGACCTGTTAAATCTCAAGGTCAAAAGCAAAAAGGCAAACGATCAAGGTCATATAGTAGCAATAGTTCAAGGTCATCATCCAGAAGTTCATCTCGTTCAAGGTCACATTCATCATCAAGAAGCAGAAGTGGGTCAGAAAGTGAAGACATGAAGAAAAAAACAAAAGTTGAAGTAAGCTGAATTGTAGAACTTTTGACAGATAGTATGTTAATCCTATCAGATGCTTTTTACACACAGCACAGATCAAGGTCAGACAGCACAGAAAGTGCAGTCTGATTTTGGGTCTCCATTGTCAGGTATTTTATGAAACCTGATGACCACAATAACCTTGACACAGCAATATTTTGGCTTTTTTCACAAGCTTTGAATTTATTTGTTTGCAGCCAATATTACTCTCAGTTCATGTAGATAAGTAGAATAAGCCATCAGTCATGTTCAGTTCATGTAGATAAGTAGTATAAACTATCAGTCATACTTGCAGTTTTTGTTTTAAGACTCTAAGGATCTGTCACAGCTGTAGTTGTAGTTGTGGCCAGTGTTGATTAAGATTAGTTTGTGCAAAATGTGCAGTCAGATCTTGAATCGACATTTTCTACACTGCTGAGACTTTTGGCAAAAAGCAGATTTGTGGTTGCAACTATTATTACACACAGTCAGTAACTCTTTATCAGACAACAGAATTGCAGACTTGTCAAAATTAGAGTCTTTGCATGGGACAAATTTAATGAAGCTTAAATGAACATAGTGCCTTTATACGAATGGAAAATACTGTGAGAAAAGGCTGAAAAGCTATTTATCAGCATTTCCTGCTTACCCACATTGTTTTCCAAGACCTTCTTTCTCAGGGTCATAAAAATCTGGGTTTTTTTTGCAAAGGTTAATCTGCATACTACACATTTAAAAAGGATTTTCTGATGTTTCCTTTTCTGACAATCTTTTCTCGCCCTTTAATTACAAAGTCCACTATTTTAGCCTTGTATAGATTACACTACCACTAAGCGACTGGGGTGCAGCAGAATACATTGTTGAAAAAGTAGAAAATGCTGGTTACTAGCATTTTCTCCTTTTTCCACAATTTTTTCAAAAGCATATTTTTCCAAGCATGGTTCTTTTATATCTTAATAGGAAAAAATTAAATGGCAACCCCCACCAGACCCTGATGATCTAGATAAAGAGGACCACAGCCCCCAGTCACCAATGAAACCAAATGTAAGTAACTTGTCAGCACTTTCTCTAATTACAAATTTTAGACACCTCTGAATTAAAAGTGTCTGCAGACAAATATGTTTAAACTGATACAAATTAGCTTAAGTTCTATGATGAAGAAGTAGAAAACATTGGAAATGGAGAAAATGCTGGTTACCAGCATTTTCTCCTTTTCTAACAATGTTTTCATTAGCCGTCTTCTTTTGGATTGTTAAAACTTGGATCATGTGATGTAAGGTTACAGTGGTGAACAAATTAACATACAATGAAATTTGTGGTGTGATGGAATTTACAAACTCGGTCACAGACAAGTGGAAATAATTGATTGCTAAAATCAGTATATATTCACTAGAAACTCATGGTTTGGATACTTAGGATAATTGTCTGAACAACAAAGGCAGTATTACTTATTGGACCCTCATTATTTGCTGACTTAACCCTTTACCAAACAATCCCATCCTTTAAAAATCTTGAGAAAGAAGGCATATGAAAACACTGTAGGAAAAGGAGAAAATGCTGGTAACCCCATTTTCTCCTTTTCCCACAATATCACAGACAAATCCCATCATTTAAGCCACATTTTGATTTCTTGTCTGCAAGTTCTTTCCTTTCAGACAAGTCTGAAATTTTGTAATATGGTAAAGAGTTAATACAGCTTACTTACTCAATAAAGATTACCTGTAAAACAGGTTTTATTGTACTATGCACATGTTTATATCCTATAGATGACAGCGGATACTGATGATGCAAGTAGATCATCATTGAAAACTCCACCATTGCCCAAAATAGCTGAAGTTGTTGAGGCTGCATCAGAGCTTGCAAGGTAGGTGGCTTATGTTCATGGCCCACCAGATAAGTGTAGTACAATTATATACCATCACTGTTAAGGCTGTTTTAAGTTTTATTAAAAGTTAGTCCTGATCTCGTAGAGGACAAACCTTTTTCAAGGAAGGTATCATTTTATAACAGATTGGTATACAGCATGTGAAAATGAGCAAAAGCTCCATTTCCAATAATGGTTACCAAAGCTGCATCTGCAAGTTGGTAAAAAGCGATTAGCTATACCAACATGTAGTTAACACTTTCCCACACAAAGAAATTTTAGACCCATCCAGATTGAAAGCATAATTCTTCCAACAAACTCGCTTCTTTTTAAAATGAACTTGGTCGAAACAAATATGTGTTCTTTTTGTAACAGATGTGAAGAAACTATAGCACATTTATTTTATGAATGTCAAAATATTAAACCTATTTGGGAGCGCATTTCAATACTTGTTAATAATTTAGATCAGTTGATGTCAATAAGCAAATAGAACTTGCTTTTGGGTTCAAATGAAACAAATCTGAAGCTAGACAGATTACTTATTGAAACAAAAAAATATATTTACAAATGTAAAAACAAAGATATTAAACCATATTATCAGGCCTGAAAAATAGTCTCTTCTATAATCTTAGCATCATTAGAAGCTCACAAAATTATGAAAATGAACGAAGGTTTACGATAGTTGTAGAATACATCAGTCAAAACCTCCCATAAACCAAAAGCATTTTTTTTCCATGCACACGAACAATGCTGCAGTGCTGAAGCCGCCTCAAAAGAGTACCTACCTTATGTTACGTTTCCTTTTTGCTTTTGACGTTTCAGTACTGTACATTGAACCAAGATCAAAGTAACACTTTATTAACACAATCACTTTCACACTCACGCAACTCTCACACAATTTGTTTTTTTTTTACACATTTATATAAAAATAAGCTTTTTTGTCCACATATTTAAAAAAAAAACTGTAACAAATAAGAAAATTAAACCTGTTAGTCATTATTGTTAAAATCTTTATATTTTAGTAGCCATATCAATATAGCAGTACAATAGTAGCTGTAAAAAATCTGGAATCTGTAATTACGACTTTTGTTTGTATTTTAATGTTCAATTACTAACACAGAATACTAACAACGATCTGTAAGGTGCATTGAGGGATGGCCACGACCCTCAAGTACCATAAAGACGTGGACAATAAAGTTAAAAAAAAAAGCATAAATTACTTAGGATAGTTTAATTGTGGCTCAAATAGTAAACATTGTCTATGAAAGGCAGGAAAAGATCGTTGGAAAAGAAAAAAATCCTTGTTAGCAGCTTTTTCTTCTTTTCCCACAATGTTCTCGAAAAACCTTCTTACCAAGGGTTAAAACTGGGGATTACATATCTGTGGTAAAGGGTTAAAGGGCCATTGAAAACATTGTGGAAAAAAAGGAGAAAATGCTGGTAACCAGCATTTTCCTTTCCATACAATGTTTTCTACCCATTCAAAACAAATATCATTTGTTGAGGAACATAAAATTTGCAGTCTGCAAATACTTTCAAGATGGACATGTCTGAACTTTTGTCATCTGGTAAAAGGATGCTGGTTTTATTTTTGAGCCACTTTCTGTGAAAAGGGGGTTTAATGCATCTGCAAAAAGTATTGACCCAGGTCAGTGTGTGTAGTCTGTGAAAGCTGACCTTTTCTAAACTTTTTTTGCTTACGGTAAATTACCTGCACGTCCAAGGATCATTCTACCTCAGGATTCGGTCGGTTGTTAGACAAAATGGATTTTATAGAACCATAATTATGTGATGACTCGCTTGGTATAATGGATTTCTCCTGGAGATGCATGATATCCCCTTTCACCAGAGCATGGCTCATAGCCTCGAGTGTCCGTATTCCGTGATGATAAGGAAACAACATAATGAAATAAAGAATTTAGACAGTAACATGAGCTAGAAATTACTTGCCTTCATGAAAAAATCATTTCTGATGACTTTTCATGAAAAAAATTAACTTAGATAGCAATTTCCATGTTCAATGTGCATAAATAAACAAACATGTCATCAGCCTTTTTGAGCAAACATGGCTGACCTAATTCCGGTAACTCAGTAGTATTTATAGCATAACGTCATTGGTCTTTGCATTTTTTGTGAAGGCACACTGTTTAGATATAAGAAAAATGATGTCAATTTCTTTTAAATCAGATAATTAATTGATTTTTAAAAGTATTTGTCTGGTATTTGGCTGAAATTCAAGGGCAATAAAACGTTCGATTACTGGTAAGGGTTACGAGCAGAAATACCATGTGACGTCATCAAACTATGTGCTTTACGAGATGTAAACAAAAAATCACCGGTTCAAGGACACTCACGGAATAAGGGCACTCGACGATAGTAATTGAAATTGAGCCATGCTCTGGCAAAAGGGGGCTTAATGCATCACCGTGATACATGATACCAGCCCAAGTCGTCACATAATTATAGATCCATAATGGCCACTTTTTAAAATAAACAACTTAATCGTGAGGTAGACAGGTCCTTTGACAAATAGAAAATTGACCAATAGCGAAAAGTTTCGGCCCAGGTCAGCCTGCGTGGACTGTGCAGGCTGACCTGGGTCGATACTTTTTGCAGATGTATTAAGCCCCCATTTCACAGAGTGTGGCTCAATTCTAATGGTAGATATTGCTATGTTCTATAAAGTATTGTTGAAAACTAATGTGTAGGTGACGAAAGTTGTGACTTTAAGACCTATAAGGGGTCGTCGGTGACTTATCAGTTCACTCTTTACCAGATGAGAAAATTGACTCTTAAAGGCACAATAGTTGCCATATGTAAGCAATACTGATGTTAGGATGCATTTAGATTTAAATCATACAACTTTCAAGTAGGAAAATTATTGTGAAGATGACAATGTTATTGTATCGTCAGTCCAACTGTCAGTTCCTTGCAGAGAAATAAATATCAAAACTAGGTTAAAAGTCACCAGGTTGCTCTGTCTGCTATTGACTTTTATACTTGATTGTAAAATTCATTTTTTCTGCCAAGACGTAACACTTGGACCAGCCACACAACAGATTTTCATCTTCACAATATTTTCCATTCTTTTAAAAGGCATGATATAAATTTAAATACATTTCAACACCTGCATTGATTTTTGGGCCACTTTTGAGCCTTTAACTACTTCTGTATTTTATATTTTGTTCTGTACTTAACTGCCTCTGTATTTTTATGACTGAAAAGAAGACTGAAAAACAAAGGATTTCAACTGATTCACCCTTTAACAGACGGTAAAATTTTAGACTCATGCATATTGAAAGAATTCGCAGATGACAAAATACATTTGGCTTAAATGGAACTTGTGTATAAGAGGGTAGAAAACATTGTGGTAAAGGGAGAAAATGCAGGTTACCAGCATTTTCTCCTTTTCCCACAATGTTTTCAAAAGCCCCTTTCCTCAGGGGCGTTTAAAACACGGAATTGTTTGGTGTGAAGGCATGGACTTCTATTAGAAAATCTTGAGTAAGAATCCTACTTGCTGCACTGATTATTGGGAGTGTTTGGTTCTCAATGACAAATAATTGGAGGAATTGAAATTTATTGCATAGCCTCCCGTGTTTTCAGTTTAATACTGCTATTAAGAATTTTCTTATCAAATACACTTGTTAGAGAAATGCATTGTGTGACATCATCTGTTATGCCAATGTATGATTATTTCAGAGAAGCAATGGGGTTTTATTCGCAGACATTACCATGTGTGCATAGATGGCTTTGCACATTCTTACATGTAATTTGTGATATAAAGTTCTCTGATAAAAAGAAAAACTGTTATTAAACTTGTCTACAAAAAATGTTATTAAGCTTGCTAGAACCTGGCTTATTAAAGATTTTTCTAGACCCATTTAGTAAAAACTTACCTGACATGCCAAAATATGTTTTGTAATTTTAGACAAAAGCGTGGAAGATGGGACAAACCTGAGACAGCAAAGAGACAATCATCC